>VWYE01012408.1:509840-649641 GCA_013398995.1 Alaudala cheleensis
CTGGGGGGCAGGGGAGGGGTGGGCGCGGGGCTGCAGACAGCCTGATGGGTCTGCTGGCCGTGAGAATCCCTTCTGGGGAGGAGGATGGAGACTTCGACAGAGGGATTTGTCAAACACTCTGCAGGTGTATGTCCGTGTTTGAAAGGCTGGAGACAAAAGTCTTTAACGCGGGTGGTATTTATGCATTTTATGTGCTTTAACTGGTACAAAGCTGATTTGTGTGTTTCCAGATATACAATACAGTATTTACAATATACACGAAACAATCTTACTGTGCTTTGAAACGCAGTATTTAAGACCTGCACTCGGTTGCGTTACCCCCTGCGCTGCCGTGGTCCCAGCCGGACAAGTTGCCCGCTGTGGCAGCAGTAGGAGAGCCCGAGCTGTCTTTAGCGGAGGCAATGCTACTGAAGTAGCAAAATGCTCAGCTCTGTTTCAGAAACGAAGGTGACAGCCAGATGGGCTCCTTAAGTACTGATGAGCAGATTTGTTAAAAAAAAAAACCTCCTGATTTCTCAAAGAATTATGGCTTATGCAGAATTGCATCCCTTATGTATTTGAATGTGAGTATAAGGGAGTAAATTTGGTGCTGTTTTCTTGCTGTTGCTTTGTTAGGTCTGTCTGCACCCTACATTTTGGGCTGATTTCAAACAAATGAAACAGAGGGTATATTTTGAGATTTTAGTTCTCAAAGAAAGAACATTCATTTAAGTTCAGTGAACATAGCTGGGCAGGGGAGAATATGCTTATGTGCAAAAAGGAAAAATATGCAGCATATATTTCAACCATTAATATTGAAATGTCAGCATTGGGCAGAAGAGTTGTGGCACTGTTGGGAACTGAATGTCCAGGAATTGGAAAAATACCACTTTTAATCCAAATGTATTCCTGTAGGATTCAGCAGTGTCCAATAAGGAGCTAATCTCACTTGAAGCCTGTCATGGTAGAAATGAATATTTATCTTCTCTCTGGATTCTCTTATGCTCTGTTTAAGAGAAGCCTGAAGGTTTGGTATAATTTGGTTTAAAAATCTGACAGTCATGAGATGCAATTCCCTAGCAAATGAGGCATCATACGTGTCATTGCCTACAAAACTGTTGGTCTTATCTGCACTTCCCTTAGCCTTTGTGTAGCCAGTGTGCTTAGGCATACCTTTTTCTGGCTGGTGTCATGAACAGGTAATTTCTCTAATACAGAAATGAAAAGCTGCTCCTTGAGGCTGCAGACAGTTAATGAGTGCACAAAGGAAATGATTTATAGTGTGGGCTGAGTTACATCTTATGTACTTTGCTGAGACTAACTCTCAGCTGGGCTATCTCCTTTGCTTCTCCTGCATAAACTACCTGGCGGTTCTTAAGTAGGAATTTGTTTGTGGAAGCAGCTCTTGGTAAGGATGCAGAGACTATCACTTCATATTGCTGCTGCCTTAGTGTTATCATCATTTTCTCAAACAGCTTCTTTGGAAGATGAGGCCCATGGATATACCCCTTTACCATGCCAGCCATAAAGCAGTGGTTTTTTAAGACTCTTTTTGGCAGTCTTTACTAAGTTGAAAACTTGAGTTTACAAAATCTGAATTATTTTGAAATTTTGTCTTTGACAGCATTGACAACAATGTCAGCTTTTAACTGAATATATTTCATGATCCCAGGCTGAATGAAATGGGACAGGCATATCACTTCCAGCTGTTCCCCCTGTCTGTCTGTGTCCTGGCTGATGCTGTGCTGATGGCAGGCATGGCTGTGTTGCATGTGAAGCAGGTACTCTGTGCAGCTCGCAGGCTGCCTCTGTGCAGCTCAGAACCTCTGCTGATCTATATTACTATTTTGATCTGTACACTGGATTGCCTTTATGCATGACTCAGCTTCCTGTCACGGTAGCTGCCACATCTGTGAAAGCTGAAATGGACAGATGCCTCAGAGTGGTAATCTCTTCTGCTGCCCGGCTTCAATCTGTTTGTGTTTGGGGCTCAATTTCCTAAGCTTTAGCACCTGTGAATATAAAATGCTGGGAATGAAGTACAGTGAGGCTGAAATGGAGAGGATAAAGAAATGACTACAGATAAATGAATTTATAGCTTTACCTGAGACTTTATCAGTATGAAAGCACTCTGGGTGAACTTGGGAGATTAGTTGGCAGCTTTTCTCAAATTAAAAAGAATTATTTTGTTAGTTCAATAAAATGAAACTGTATCAAAAACATTATGTAAACTAAAACAAAAATCATATCTAGGGTTCTTCTGTGTTCATTATAAGCATGCTTCAAAATGACCTTGTTTCATTGTGAATAACACGTTTTTCAAATTGTTCATTTAGAATTGTTAAGTTAAAATCAGTGTCTGTATTTGCGTCCCCACACTAGTTATGGGGAAGCTGCCTGGGCAGAGGTTCTTGTTCTATAGAAGATGGTAGAGCCTAAAGGCATGAACCCCAGACTTTCATCCTTTATTGTACTTGCAGCAGATGTACAGTGTCTGTCATTAAAATTAGTGCAGGAAGTATCCTTGTGTCAAACAGGAGTAAAACCAGCTCTGTAATTCTGCAAGTCACTTCATATAAACATGACTTGATCCTGAAAAACAATAAATCTGCACAGTAGCTGGGAATCTTTGCACCTATGCACTTGGTGTATGTTTTTTTCCCTTTCAGCATCATGTTTCTTGGTTATCCTTCTGTCCTTATTTGTTCCAAGTTGAGTTACATTTAAATGAAGCTACAGAATTCATTCCTTGATAAAATACATGAGTGAAGTCTAGTTATTCCTGATGGCCTGATCCTGCTGTAATTCAAATAGACTAGTGCTTTATTTCTTGAGTAGTCCCACAGAAAATGGAAAGATACTGAACAACAGTTCAGTAGTCCTGATTCACATCCCTTGTGGTCAGTAAAGAGTGCACCAAATTGTCTGGCTTAAATCCAGCATGATAAGTGTTTGCAAACTAAAACAAGCTCTCTGAGTCTGTGGCAAACCAGAGTATCTCTCTGGTTCTCCTGGATGGACAGGAGCCTGGACGGGGGTGGGGCGGGGGGGATGATCCTCCCTGGTCTGTGCCAGAAACAGTGGTGGCTTTTAGTCTCAGCCCATGGAAGAAGCACTGTCAGGGTTGTCTGAGGATTTGGAGGTCACAAGGGTTTGATTGGTGTGATTTTTTTATGTCATTGGGTGAGTAGAAGGGTTTTTAGATTTTGCTACATAGACATAAATGAGGCAAAGATGGAGGCAGATCAGTGTGATAAGAGCACATGTTTCTGTCTTCCTTTTCGTCTTTGCAAAAGGTGATGGGTTTTTAGGATTGGTAAAGGTAAAATTTCACTGCATGACATGGGTTTTAGTTATTGGTGTTTAGAGAAAAACAATGTTAATGTAATTTAGAATATAAAAGCCCAGGCACTGCTGTGGGCGGAGGGAGAAACTATTTTTCCAGCTGCCTGTGAACTTCACGCGGGACAGAATGAACTTAGAGATAAGATTTGTAAAATAAACATCTGCAGTCCGCAACCCAGACGTTCTCCGATTCCTTCTTTCAAGCATGGGCCGGTGAGAAGAAAGATTTACACTGCTGGGGTTAATCTCAGAAGAGATAACTCCGACATGAGTCAAGTTGTCTAAAAATGGGTGTTACAGATCAGTTCTATCATGTTGAAGAGCTTGGGAAGAAACCTGAGTGATGTGCTACAGGTAGTGTTTTGGTGCAAACTTAACTATGAGAAACACTTCCTCTGTCTGCAAGCTAAATGTAAGTTCTTGTGATATGTGTTGTAATACTTCAGTATATATTGTGGGGTGTTCAAAAGCACTTGGTAGTAGTTCAATTTCAGTCTCACTGCTTTCCTTGGAGACAGGCTCAGTACTTCTGTTTGAAGGCATACCTGTAGCTGACACTTTTGGAAAACCTATACCAAGTATGTGACAGGGTTGCAACAGGATTTTTATTTATATCTTTCAAGTAAAGTGTTTTGCTGTGCACTAAAATACAGGCACTGTGGTATATACCTGAAATACTCATCAGTTCTCCTCAGATATTTGGAGCCTGGTTCTGCCAGGGGCTGCATGTGCAACCTTGCTATTGTCTTCGTTCCAAACCAGTTAACTATTTGCAGGACTTGGGAAGGCAAAGCTTTGAGATAAGGTCAAAAATCAAGGTTTAAGGGTCAACAAATTGACCAGCATCTCACCTGATGTGTAGAAATTAAAAGACTTCTGTGTAGAGTTACATCATCTTACTAAATAGTAACTCAAAGCTGAGTGTTCCTTTGCTGCTCCCTAGCAAGCTGGCCCAGTTTTACGAGCAGGTGACAAAGGCAGTTGCCTAGAGCGACAGACAAAAGGAGGCAATAAAATCACATTCTAAGCAAGAACGAGACCCTGTGACTCTGTGCCTGTTTTTGGCGGCTTAATGAGGACTCAGTGCATTCCCCAGGCACCATTCACCTCAAGGTGCTGATGTGCTGAGACTGAGCAAACTCCTTACTACAGGAGCCATGGCCATGGTTGTCTGAACATCCCATGTATTTGTGCTTG
Source organism: Alaudala cheleensis (assembly GCA_013398995.1). Classification (NCBI taxonomy): domain Eukaryota; kingdom Metazoa; phylum Chordata; class Aves; order Passeriformes; family Alaudidae; genus Alaudala; species Alaudala cheleensis. The sequence continues at coordinate 514,362 of VWYE01012408.1, forward strand.
TCTCTGCTTCAACTTGCTGCTGAAACTAAGTGGAAGAGCTTTTTGATGCTCCTCTCTGCTCCTTTTTCTTGACAGTGCTGTATTACTTTTTGCCAAAATGGTTGGATTGGCAGGAGAGCAGGGACAGCTGTGCTAGAGACTAGAGAGCTCACAAAATTCATGCTTCACTAAAAATCCCCTTGTTATTATTAGCCTTGCAAATTAGGAATGACAGGCTGCTGAGACTTACTGAGTTTATATTTATGTCAAGAAACTGATTGCAAGAAATAAGACATGTCTTAGTAAATCTTACATGGGTACTGGATTGCTCTACAGACCTTTTGCAGGGTGCCATCTCAGGGTTCAATTAACACTGCTTGATGTAGGCTTCCATTTTCCACTCAATTTTGAGTGCTAAAAATGTTTCCTTCCTTTGCTCCACTGCTTGTGCTCTGACACCTCTAGACTTCTGGGGTGGATCTATTCCATGCTGTGAATAGGTTGCTGTCTCAGGCTTTGCTAACACACTTGGTGGAGACTTCAGTATCACTGACCACGGTTAACAAGCTGTAACAGAGGACCTGTCTGGAATGACAGTAATTTTGCCCTACATGCTTTTTAGAGGAGCTGCTTGGAGCAGCAGAGATTTGTGAGCTGACTGCAGAGGCTGAGGTGAACCAGTATTGGTTTGCTTTAGGGTCACAGTTGGTTTGTCCTGCCATCCAAAGGCATGCACTGAAAGCATTGCTAGGTCAGCCTTCACCACACATCCAGGTCTCTAACAGAAAGAAAGGAAACATGTATGGATTACAAAGAAAGTCTAGTCTCATCAGAAGTAATAAACATACTACATTTCATTAGACTTTGCAACTTCAGTCAATCAGTGTGTCATCCAAAAGAGATTATGGGAGGCAGATTATCCCACATTGGCCCACTGGAATGTTCTTATGCTTTGTAACACCTACATTAGTTCATCTAAAACCGGATGCTACACTTGGGTCTCATAAAAGAAGCACAGGTTTGAGTTTCCGTATTTTTAATCCAGGAATACATTTTTCTTGTAGGTGAGGCTGTAATAAAATTCTGCTAACTTCTCCATGTTCTTTGCCCAATTTTGATAAAGATTTTTTTTTCATTTTCCTTTTGTTATTTTGCTTTTGAGTATACATTAATGGGATATGTGTTAGGTTTTCAAATCACTTTCACAAATGCTAAGGAGTAGACTCCAGCTTAGAATATGATTTCCAAATACAGAGGGATAGGAACAATCCTGACTTTCAGGAACTGTCAAGAAGTGTGATTATGTGCCTGTACAATACACAGACTATTTTGTATTTCAAGGAAAACAGAGAGGTTAATACCTGATTGGGTTTGTACCTTTGTAAGCTGTACTTTCATTTCCACCTCCAAGTTCCAGTTATCTTAAATCCTGCTCCTGGGAATCTGCCTTGACCCCTGGCTTGACAATGTACTGGAAATTGAAGACATCTGCACCCTGGGTTTTTTTTTGTTTATGTTTTTTTTGTATGGATTTTTTATTTATTTAAAATTTTATCTGCTGTAGAAATTTTCTTTGAAACTGAGCAATGTAGCCTTTTCTCTAATGTTGTAAGTGGCTACAGCACATCAATATTTTTATCTCATCTCACACTTGATTATTTAGGTTTTTCAGACCTAAAATAACATGATTAAACTTTTTGTGTGTGTTAGTTTCTACTGGACGCTTAAAAGAAGCTTTTTAAATTCATGCAGCGTTCTCTTGCACACATATGTAGATGTACACTCCCCAAGCACAGGTGCATACACACACATACACACTCCAAAGACACACAAGAACATATGGATAACTAAATTCACGCAGAGTATACAGTAATAACATTTCCATGCTAGTAATTCTAATTTGCCCACATGCCTTTAAATTTTACCCTGCTACACATAAGCCTTATAGCAACCTATAATTAGCTGACCCAGTACTCTCTTTTACAATCCCTTTTCATAACTCAGTGCAGAAAAGAGGGGCTTTCATTTAATGAACAGTTTTGAGGTCTTTGTCAGGGTGTGTTTGGAGGAACGCTTGCAGGTCACCTTGAAGACCCTGTTAGAAGCAGGCTTTTAACCTGTGAAGTGTCCCATATAATTTCCTAAGTTAATAAGTATATAAACATTTCCATAAACTGAGTAACACCCATTTACTTGGGAAGCTTTGTGTTTCTTTGTTGAAGCAAACTTGTTCCACTGAAGCACAGGAAAACTAACACCTAAAGTATCAATTTATTTTGGATGCCCTCTCTGAGATAGCAAGGACTGCATTTTTTCTGAGTAACTGGTATTGGATACTGAATACAAGACATGATTTTTTTATCAGCTTTGTTTGTAGCTGAGAGTGTTCAGTGCTTTTGTATATGAACCTTAGGACTTGAAAGTCAGATCCCCAGAAAATGAAGAACCTAGAGTTAATGACCACCCCTGAAAATTTAAATTACTTAATTGGGATCATAGGAAATCTGGGGTAGAAGCCAGGACGAAATGTCATTCCCTCCCCCTCTGCAATGTTAACTTTCTTAGCTGTGAAAGTTCTTTCCTGTAATTCCTTGCCTCATTCCTAACCTCAGCTAGAAATAAATTTGCAATCTGCTTTATTTTATGGTCCTGCATAATCCTTAAAGGTAGTTACAATAAAATAGGCAAAATATGCTCCCAAGTGATTTTAACTTACTCATTAAGCCACACTTTGCCTCCTTAGCCCACCCTCTGAGTCTTCTCACATACTTGGTCCGCTTCCCTAGGGACTTTCTCCTACTCTGCCTTCCATTTCTTTATCCCAGTCTGCTTGTCTTAACCAGTTTTTTAATACATTTCCCAGATTCCTGTCAAATGTGTTTGTCTCTTTCCATTGCCCAACACCTGTTTTTTCTCTTTCTAGTAATGGGTCCTCTTTTTGTGCAATGTATCTGTTGTTCCTCCTCCTCCCTTCTCTGCCTTGTCCTCATTTTTGTTGTCCAACCACTCACTTTTAGTTCATCTCTCCCTATGCTTTCTAGGGTTTGTGACTTCTCTTAGCTGTTTTGGCTTCTCTTTTCCACAGTTCCCTATTTTACTTCATTCTTCCCTTTCACCAAGGGCAATGGGGTGGCCCCTGGTCCTCCTAGGACACTGAAAAGAAGCTTTAGTCTCCTAGAATATATACTGGTAGAGGTGACAAGTGGCAAAGTCCCATATGATGAGAGCATTTGAAATGGACCTTAAGACTTCCGGGTCTAGAAGTTGCTTATGGCAACAAAAAAGATATACATTGCACTTTCTCTGAGGAAATGCAATCCAAATACAAACCAGAAAGTAAAGGAAGAGGAGGGATGGAAGGCTGAGATGTTTCTCTGACAGTCTGTCCAAGTTTCTGTGTCACTGCTTTTGCATAGATTGTTGTGGCAAGGAATCTTGGAATCTTATCTGAAACAGAAAATAGGGAGAGGCTGAGCCTAGGGAGTATGTAGGTATCTGCAGCTGAGTTAGAGAGGCCCATCTGCTCTGCAAGGTTTCATGAGTGTTTTCTTCTAAGTGAACTGTACCTACTGCACAAGTGGCAAGTCAATTTTAGATGTGTAAGTCAAAATATTCGTGTTGCAAGGTTGCTGGTGAATAAAATTTAACAATCTGATTTTGCATTTGTGTCTATTTGTATATATTTATTTATTTGTGCACATTACATGGAAAATAAAATCACTGCTCTCTGATGTGTTTGTGTGAATAGAAAATGATGCCATTTACACTGCATTCTTAATGTGATTTTATGGGATTTATTGGCATGGCAAGTTTATTTTAGATGTGAAAACCTGGGGGAGTAGGATTATAATAACAACATTAATTTGTCTTCTTAGTGCTAAGAAAGAAATAAAGAAAAAAAAAATTCGCTAAGCTTTGTTTAACCTGCAGGGGTTCTGGAAAAGCAGCTGTCCCTTTTTAAAGTCTTGTTTAGTATATGCCATTATTTTTCATCTGCATCCTGAATTTATACTGCAGCTGTGCTGGAGGAAAAGGAAACTTCAACCTTTCCAAGTCCAGAACAATGTACTTAGTCTTGGAAGCAGGCAGTGAGAACAAAAGGGAGTGTCTTTACATGAATCTGATTATTCTGGAACAGAAGTGGTAGCAGTGGATTTCTGTGTCTAGTGTACTGTTGCTAATAGTGATTTCTGTAACTTGATGGAGCACAGAGTACCTTATTACCAAATGTCTTCACAGACATGTTTTGCAATCATTGCCATGTCACAGTTGTACAGTGCTGTGCTCTGACGTGTTCTGAAGGCCCTCAGGCAGCCTCAATGTAAAAACAGTTGCTGAAGAACCATGAAGACAACAATCATCATCCAAGGGTGAATTTTAATTCAAAATAATCTTTATCCACAGAAAGAATTGGTCATTTGGTGCATTGCTTCAGTAAAATGATTTGATTTTTTTTTGTTACAGAAGCAAGAATAGTCTATTCTTGGCAGTTAATCATATTTGCTGAGCTATTTAAATAATTCAGTAACTCTCCCATGAGTTATGCATTGCTTATTGTAGGGAATTACATCAGTCTGTCCTTTCATGAATGTAGGTGTGTATAAACCAGAAGATGCAAAAATAGAATTATAGAATCATCAGGGTTGGAAGAGACCTTTAAGGTCATTAAGTCCAACCATCCACCCAGCACTGTCCCTGTAACCCTTGAACCACATCATCCAGTGCCAGATCCAGACATGTCTTGATCACCTCCTGGGATGTGACTCCACCACATCCATGGGCAACCTATTCCAATGCTTGACTACCTGAAACATGATTTTAATATCTAATCTGAATCTCCCCTGTCTCAGCTTAAGGTCATTTCCTCTTGTCCTCTCACTGTAGGAACGAGACCAGCCCCCACCTCACTAGAACCTCCTTTCAGGTGCTTGTAGAGAGCAAAGAGCTCTACCCTGAGCCTCCTTCAGGCCAAACAAACCCAGCTCCCTCAGCTGTTCCTTATAAGACAAAACATGTCCTATGAGGAACAGCAAAAATGTTTCAGGGCTCCCAGCTCTACAGTCATTGAAGGTTGTTGTTAGATGATGCTGGGTGAGACGATGTACCAGCCCCTTTCCTGCATTCCTGTTTTGGGAAGAATATCTGCCTGTTTGGGCTGGATGGGAGCAGCAGCAGGCACCAGGCAGGGACAAGTGCCTGGACACTCGCTGGCTGCTCAACTCCAGGCACCAACCTCTGACTCAGTCTTTGCCAAGTTCTCTGTGAGCAGGTGAGTGTGCTGAACATGCCATTTGATATTTCCTATCAGTTGAGCTGCCTGATGGGTGCAATCACTCCATTTTTAGTTTTCCTGTGGAAGAGAGTTGGCAGATGCTGTTCCAAGAGACACAGTTTTCTCTTGTTTGTCTGGATGCCAACTGAAACCAGTTGGACGGCTTCAAATCTTTTATAAAAACAACCATGTAAAAGCTTTGCTTTAAGGTGTCCAACTACCCACAAAAAATCTAAAAATAATAAATTCTCTCTTCTTCAGAATTAGAGCTTTTTCTCCCAGTAGGAGTGTGTGAAATTGCTTTATTGGCTTTTTTGTAGCTGCCTTCTATTGACAGAAGTGAGGCCTGAAGATGCGAAGGGACAGTTCAGGTATGTTTGGGGAGTCCAACCCCAAATTCTTGAGTCTCAGTTGAGGTGGCTGTTTTAACTCTTTTTCTGTTAAAAAAAAAGAAAAAAGGAATCAAAGCAATTGAAAGCATTTTTTTCACTCCCCCTCTCCCCAAAATTCATTTGTTCATGAATGCACATAAAAATGTGAAAGATGAGGAGCAGTGTCTTCCTTTGAAGATGTGAGTACTCACATCTGGTGATTTCAGTAGGAGATAGAGCACAGCTAGAACCAGGATGAAGCACATACAGTTACAAAAATTATTAAATCTGAGTCAGGAAGATGATTCCCTTCAGGTCAGGCAGGGTACTGAGTGTATCTACCTCACAAATTCTCATGCTTACAGTAATTTTGTGTCTTTGTAGTGCTGTATGCACTACAAAGTATGCAGGCTTCAGTTTGTTACTGTGTGTTGAAAAAATGTATTATGGTGTATTATAAATTGCTGCTAAGTAAAATGGTTTTCCTTTAGGTTTTCTTTGCCCCAAATATATGTTATGCATTCTCTTTGACTTGCTGACGGACTTTTCTACTGAATGAGGTATGGTCAAGGTGTCAGGACTTAACTCCAAGGCCTGTAAACATTTGCAATGAATAAACAAGTTAATTAGGACTAGCTCATCTGAGAAATTTAAGGATATAATTCCAGGTGATAATGATGCATCTTTGGCTGCTGCTGAATCCTTAGTTCCATAATTGCTAATTTAGGTCATTCATCCTTATGGTTTCTGAGAACCTCCTTCCTTAGAAAATAATTCTTTCCAAGGATATGCAGAAGCTAGGGAGTCAAAGCTGCAGCTGATGACTGAATAGGTTTAGCAGTAAGTTTATATGCATCATTTCCTCATTAGTAAGCTGTGAGGGAGCTGAGATACAAGCTGTAGTATCTCCTTCCCTCATGGGAGTGATGGAAGCATTAGAAATCACGAGAAAAACATAAGCACAAGACCCTCCAGGTTGCACTGGTTGTCCATAACAAATTTCAGTTGTTGTGATAATTAAAACGAAAGAACTTAGTTAAAAAATTGAAATAATCTAATTTACCAAATCAGGATTTGGCCAGGACAATGGACTTGAGTCTACTAGTCTTGAGAGGACCACTTTTGGTACTCTCATAACACAACTGTGTAAGATGTCATTTAACTCCTCATCTGGAAAATAACATTTCGATCCACATTCTCTGCTAAATTCAACTTGTGGCATTGAATAGCTGAGAGCAGATAGGTGTTACAAGTTACCATGGCACCTCCTTGGTGATTTCCACTTCATAATTCCCCTAAGCAGCAGTATCTTTTGAATTTTTCACAGCACTGCACCCTGGAATGGTGTGTTTGTATTGTGCTCCTTTTACAATGTTTGTTTTAAGGTATAACACCAAAACTGAGTTTTTAAGATTGGATGTTTTTCTTTGAAGACACAAACTTGAGGTGTGAAACATTAGCAGCTCAGAGCAGGTGCTGGGGCTATTTGCATTGCTGGGTCTGTCCACCTCTGCAGCACTGCTTGGCAAGAAATGTGGTTACAGTTTGGTGGTATTTTGGGACACCAACAGCACAGAGGTGTCTTAACATAGGTGTGACCTATATTTAAGAATGACTTAAAGTTTCATTCTTCATGTTGAAGGTGTCATAGAGGTTGCTTGCTGCTTTCCAGAGGAGATGGGCAGCTGAGCTGTTTAGAAGATAAAAGCACAGTTCTGAATAATCTGTGGAGCAAATAACTGTCTGTGCCTTCAGAGTGCAGCAATATCATGATTGTTCAGAGAAAACAGCACTGAAAATGTCTGACAATAGTAAAGTCTCACAAAATTTAATCTCAAAAGTTTATTACTCACAAATTTAATTATGTATCAGTGAAATTTATAAAGCTGTTTACTTTTGTACTCTTAAGGGCTTTTGGGACATTTTGAAACGGTATAGAAACAGATAGCACCTTATAGCTGTTACATTTCTGTCTTGCTGTGTTTTCAGGACATGCTGAGATGATCAATGAAGACTTTTTTTTTGGCCATACAGATTCAGCTCTCTTCAGTCCTCACTTCTGCTGCTCCAACTGGGGCTGACTTCTATCTCTGTCAGGATGTGCACAGCTCAAGGGGGATTTTCATTATGAACACTAAAATGGCCATTTCTTCAATGGACATGTTATTTTCTCTGAAATCCTGTTTTCTTGGACCCTCTAGGAAAGCATTGGAGTGAAAGATACAATGAATTATTTATTGGAGTGACTGGGTCAGGTATGTGGCAGTAGTGTATTTCAAAACAGTGTGCAGTGAATAGCAGCAACTTGATGTGATTTTCTGCTTATAGTGGCTTTTCAGTCTCTTAAGAACCAAAATTGAGAGTATGTATTGAAGTGGAGGTTGGAGTGTTTTCCTGTTTTCTGATATGGCATGAGCTTTATGTGTTCTTAAAGCTCAAGGCTTGGGGAATGCTCTTGATCTGTCTGGCCTGGTACAGGCAAGCAATCAGCTCTGCCTGCGGCTTCCAGAGCAGCACACAACTGATCCAAGCTCAGGGAAAGATTGTCTGGACTTGGAATGTTATTGTGGACTTCTCAGTGAGGAGGCCACTTGGGAGGATACACAGAGGAGGATCCTGTTTATGATCTACCAGAGAAGGATAACACAGGAGGTGTTATAATCCAGGTTTTGTGATTATTAGAGATGCCTCTGCCTGAATTAAGGTGCAAACAAGATCATTTGCCAAAGCCAATAGTAAGGACTTTATTTAACAGTAAATATGTAGAGAGAGACAGCAAGAAATAAGGAAAAGAGAGAGTGAGGGAGAGAAAGAAAAAGACAGAAAGACAAATTAAGTAGAAAGATAGTCCCCACTCCTGTAGATCCAGTAGTGTCCTGCTGGTCCTCTTGTTCTGGGCTTCTCAGTGGTGAGGGTCCCACAAAACACAGAGCTCACTGAGTCAGGATATGTTCAGGTACAGGTGGGAATGCCCAGGCATCTTCCCTGGGGGGAGTTTTACATTGCCTTTTGCAACACTGGATCTGTTGCATCATTTGTGGATTGTGTGCAGTCCTCTGGTGGGAGATCTCAGAAATGCATCTGAGGGGCACTTCAGGGATCTTTGATGGTTTGTGCACCCTTCTGAGACATGACAGATGCCTCTCATATGAATGTCCCATGTGAATGTGATCTTTCCTTGGGCTGGTGGGGAGTTTTACAACCAAGCTAGTTTATGGACAATTGCCAGGAGAAAAAGCACCCTCTGCAGGGTCTGCTTCTTATCTGGCCCACATCTCAGCTTGTGATCTCTGGTGGTGGATGTTCACTCCCTCTGTTTTATGCAGACGAGGGGTTTTGCCATCACCTCAAAAGCTCTCCTGCTCCCTCTCAGTTCATGGGGAAGAGTGTGGAAACCCAGACTCTGCAAAGAGTCTGTGGCTATAGCTTCCCCCAGCCTTCTTTATGCCTTTTTAGACCTGAGATAACTGGACTTCAGAACCACCTTTGTTTTATCTCAAGTTCCCATCAGATGGCTTAACTCACAGTCCAGTTTCCCAAAATCCAGGAGGCATACTGGATACATATACCCGAGGAAGGGAGGGCTTTGGTGGTGCAGACAAGCAGCTGCTTCTTTGCACATTTTGCTACAGTGAACAAAGTCCTCTGGTGATGTTAACAGTGCTTAAGATCTATGATTTTTAAGTCTGTTATGGAAGGCCAAAGAACACACACTGTTGGGAGGGGGTCCATGGGAAGAGACAGCTTTCAGTTGATTTAATAGGCCAAGCCTTCAGTGCTACAAAGAGAAAGTAGTCCTGTTCTCCTGATATTTTTCTGGAGCTGGTGACAGAGGATGACTTGTAAGCTTTATCAGAGGCTACCAAACCTTGATATGACAGGAAAAAGGAAGCCCTGGAATATGTATTAACTTGGATCAGCCAATTTTCTCATTATTAATTATTCCTTGGGGAAAAAAGAAAAGATATTTGAAGACACTGTAAGTCCAGGTAGCACACAGCTGTCATTTATTTTTCATGAGAAAAAAGGAAAGGTCTATTTTTGTTCTTAAGCTATCTTTTCACTTTCCTTCCTTCAAAGCACAATGACAGTTAATGATTAATAGACACAGTCCACACTGCTGCCAGCAGGAAGCCAGCATAAGTGTGGAGGAAGCCTAAATAATCGAAGGGAAAAGGTGACAGAGGCAGCCATTAGTTCTTCTGGATAAGAAATTCTTCATTGCCTGGCTATTTGCCCAAATGAAAGGAAAAATCTACTGTTTGAGCAGCACAATCTGTACACTTCATGATGCACTTCTCTTGGAGACAAGAGAAGCAACAGGGCTCAGTTTTTAAAATTGATGGTGCAAAATCATTTTTAATTGTGTCACAACACAATTACTGGGCTTGCAGCAAACCAGCTTGTCAGAAGTAACTGGGCAGCATTCCAGGAACAAACACCCTTCAGCAGAGTGAATGATACCACACTGGACACTTGCCTTCACAGACTGACTCCCCTCCTAGACATTCTGGTGGTCATAGGGGACTCTGTGTACTTGCAAAGAAGGCTGGTAAATTTTAGGACTGAGCAAAACAAAGTGGCAAATGTTGAGCAGAAAACTAGCTTCAGTAGTTTCACTAAACTGGGTGACAAAAACCAAAATTATCAAAAAAACCCCACCAAAATAAAATAAATAGAAAATAATAATTGAAGAAAATAAAAGGACTGAGCTTTTGTTTGTTTTCTGAATTGTGCATTCTGGAACTCTGTGTCACTGGCTTAAGTGGAGAATATTATTTCATATTCTTACAGGGAGAATGAGAATCCTTTCCAGCATTTTTTGACTGAACTGTGGATTACTGTCTCATCTGACACTGCATAATTTAGTTTCCTTTAATTTCTAGTCATAATTTAGCAAGTGCCATAACACAGGCTGTCCTGTCTTCTATAGAATAGGTTTTCTAGAGGAGCTGTTAAATGTGCTCATTTAACTTGTGATGTAAAATGAGAGGGTGGAAACAGCAGTTTCATCCAGCTCCAGATAGCACCACACCTTGGACAAAGCTCTCCAGGCCTGTGAGGTGATTGCAGCAGTAGAAATGGTGCCCTGTGTCATGAAAAGGGTACATGTTGCTGCCTTTCCCTTTGGTGTGATAGCTGAGCTTTCTGTCAGCTGTGGTGTTCTGGGAAAAAGCTGTGGCAGCACGTATAAACCATTCAGCAAAGTAAATGTGAGGTCCCTGACTGGCAGGTTTTCTTAAAGACTTTGTGTCTACTATCATCCTCCCTCTAGATGGGAACTTGATGCCTCAACTCAGCCCTGGTGAGTCCTCCTGTGAGTGCTGTATCCAGTTCTGGTCTCCTCAGTACAGGAGGGACATGGATCTCCTGGAGTGAGTCTAGGAGGCAGTGAAGGACTACAAAGATGATTAAGGAACAGGAGCATCTCTCTTGTGAGGTAAGTCTGAGGCAGCTGGCTGTGTTTAGTGTTGAGAAGAGATGACTGAGATGGGGCCTCATCAATGTGGATAAGTATGTGAAGAGAGGGTGTTAAGAGTCTGGAGCCCAGCTCAGAGGAGCCACACAATAGGACAAGAGGCAGTGGGCACAGACTGATGCACAGGAAGTTCCACCTGAATATAAAGAAGAGCTTCTTTAAAATTCAGGTGACTGAGCCCTGGCACAGGTTGCCCAAAGAGGTTGTGGAGTCTCCTCTGGAGACATTCAAAACCCACTTGCCCACAATCCTGAGTAAGGTAGTCCAGGATGACCCTGATTGAGCAGGGAGGTTGCACCAGATTACTTCCAGTGACCCCTTCCAACCTTACCTGTCCTGTGATTCTGTGAACTAGAATTAATTTTTAACACTTTTTCATCCAGGATCTCCTGAAAGTTTAAAAAAAGAATCTGTAAAAATACAGGGAGATCTGCCAAGCATAAGCTTGCACTTAATATCCTGGTGAAGAGGATGTTTGCATTGCACAACTTTTTTCTGTACAGGCATTTAGGTATTTACACATGTTCACTAAGTACTCATCAAATGGAAAGTCTGTGATTTTGTACAACATTAATGGTTCTTCAACCACAGTTGTATGTCTGTTTGATGTATTCCAGAAAAGTGCTGAAACAACATAAAGGAGGGAAGTTGAGCTTACCGCCCTTTTAAAGGAGATTTAAATAAAGGGGAATCACAAATGTATATTTGATTCTTTTTGTAGAGGAGTCACACTCATTGATAATAGTAGGAACAAAGGCTGAAGAGAGAAACTGGAGTTAAAGGAGTTTATTTGAGAGCATATGACAGTACCAATTCCTTGCACGTTAATTAGAAGGTAAGACACAAAAAAGTAGAAATAGAGTCAAGCTAGAGAAGGTTATAGAGGAGGAAAGAGGCTGTGGCAGGAGAAAGATGGTTGAATGCACAGGAGTAGAAAGAGCTCTACAGTCCAGACTCAGAAGCATTTACCTTATTTACAGACAGCCCTTATGTTATGTCATGAATGAAAGTCAGTGATATATCCTGTTGCTTATTTAAATGTGAAAGATCTATAATAGTATTTCCTGGAGGTATTTTGCCTTCAGAAACTCAGGATGTAGCAGCCACCTTCCCACAGTGACAGTCAGTGTAGGAAACTGCAGAGAGGCCGTGTCCTGATCCCACCACTATTTCCCATCTGGTAAGGTTGAAATAATTTTGCTTTCCCTGCTTAAAAATGTTGCAGCAAAAGGCAATTGCAGAAAGACAGCAGAGCAGTTCCCAAGGGAAGCAACGCAAAGAGGGGTTATAGAAGGACATGAGGCATAAAAAGCACTTTGAAGGATGAGAGATGGAGGGGAACCTGAGGACCTAACCTGGGAACATCCAGGTGTTAAAGAGGGGGCACATCTAGTTTTGATGGAGATGAATTGAAGACTTTTGTTGGATTGAGTTTGTTGAAGCAAAACTTACGTGATTACTGTGATCTTCTAGAGGAGGAGGAATATAACTATTTCTTTTGAGAAATAATTTTTTATGCACATAGTTTGTGTATTTAAACTATTATGGCAGTTCTAATGCTATTCCTAACAGAACTAAATTACAGAGAAGAGAGGCTTCATTTTTATTCATCAAATAACACATAGTAAGTCTTCAGAGATTCTCAGTGAGACTGGGGAAAAAGTAAAATCATAAGTGATCTGATTTGATTGCTACTTCTGTCATGTTTCTTTTCTAATCCTGAGGTTTTTTTCCTACCATTTTAATATCTTTCAATTTGATACATTATTTCTAATTATAGAAAAGATGGAAACTGCAAGAACTATCAGTAAGACTGCTTACATATTGTACTTTGTGAGGATAGTTTTCATTAAAACCCCACCATATTTACCAAAAACTCTGAAGCTGATTTATTTAGTTTCCTGTGCAGTCTGCAGTTCTCAATGGATATTTTCCTGAGCTCCTGTGACATCTCTAAGTCTCTCCTCATTTTGCTCAGGAGATATTGATATGCTTAAGCTGATGAGAATGCCTGTTAGAGGCAGGTACTACCAGATTTCAAATCCAAAACTGGTATTTTAAATGCACATTATGAGCAGGTCACTGCTCAGATGGATCACCATGGTAATTGCAATTTGACTTCCTCACATGAATCTGATTAAATGAATACTTTCAGTGCATCAATATACTTAACTTATTCTATTACCTTGTGCTTTTTGAGGTAGAAAAGGTGCTGCAGGTGCCTTCTACTTTCATTTTTTTCAATTGGCTTGCAAAGAGTTTAATCAGGTTTTATTCACTAAAGAGTATCTTCATCTAAAGAGTTCTCTTAGTGACAGAAAGGTCAATGAAATCATAAGGGAACCATCAATGTTTCCATTCTACATCCATGCTGTAAAGTTTAAAGACACTCCAATTCTATTTGCTAGCAAGAACTTCCTCAACTTCCTCATTTCTTAGGAGCAAAGGAGAGTCTTTTTGTCTGTTTAGTAGGAAACATCTGTCTTTCAAGCTCTCAGCTCTGGAATCAGATCAGTAGGCCTAGGATCTTCAAGATCCACTGCTCATGTACAGATGTGCAGGCATTAATATGTTGTTAGTAAGCAAGGTCACTGATGAAGGCTGGGTCCTTACCCTCTGTAAATATTTGATTATGGCATTTTTATTTTCAGATAAGAACTGGAGCAGAACCATTTTGTTTTCAAAAGTTACTAAGTAAATTGCTTTTAAATATTCATGTTCTTTTCAAAATTAAAAATGCTTGCTACACTTTGGCAATATTCTGTGAACCTGTAATCCTTGTCTAATTCATATTGCCCAGGTGCTGAATTCACTGAGGAGTGGTCTAAAATTCCATGGTTTGTGTGGATAGAGGTAGGAGTTTTAGATTCCCAGCTCCACTGCATAGCCAGACTCTTGGGTTATTTATCAAAAGATTCACCCTGAAAATGTGGACCTTGAAAGAGATGTGCTCCTGTCTTTGGGAAGGTTCTGGGGACAGGCACACCACAGAGGGATTTTGATTCCACTATATGCTCCATGACCTAGAACACTCAAGCATTTGGAAAAAGATTGTCAAGTCCAAGACATTTTTAATAGAAGTTTGTGTTCCATACATTGACATTTTCTGACAAGTATTCATCAGAACATTTCCACTGGATTTAATTCCTAAGAAGCCATAAAATTTCACCAAGCAGTCCTCAACAATAGGATGTATTTGGGTCAAACTACAGCATGCATCTCCAGTGCTAAATTAATATCCTCTCTGCTATTGTTAGTCCAGGCAGCTCATAGCTAGTCAAAGCACAAGATAAGCTGATATTAAAAATTACTGAGAGTGGCTAAGACAACCAGAGAAGTGTTGGTATATCATGTAATTATCTTGATACATGAGGAGGCTCTGTTATTACTTATTCAACTTACATATTTTATATAGGGAAAGCCACTGTACTATGACTCTAGGCTCATTTACATGCCTTTGTTTAGTCAGAATTAAATGCAAATTTTATGAGAAAAGTAACCTTGAAATGTCCAACAAAAAATATTGAGATTATTCAGAATAGAGCTTATGAACAAGGATGATTCTCTATTGATTTAATTATAAACGGTGTGGGCAATAATTTAAACATGTTTCCTTGAAGAACCTAATATCAGATTTTAAAAATATTCTTGTAGTAGATAACTGAAGGTTTTCTTAGGATTTAGATTAAGTTCCATATTGTATTATCACCACCATATGGATTATCTTTGACTCACCCACCTAGACACCACATATTGTTGGTGACAACGTCTGGAGCTCCTGCTCTGATTCCAGGCTAGATTATTTTAAAATAGAGATAGCAATGTTTCAGACATACTGTCCATAGATGTGACTCTGCTGTGGGAGCACAGTCTGACATAACAGCACAGCTACTTTCCTGCATTGCTGGAGGGATAAGATTTTTAACACCTGTTCAGATATGAATGATACATTTATTCCTCATATCTCTACACTGAAAACTCATTTTGCTCTGAAGATAAAAGTAGTTCCTTCTGTCAAATCACCAAACACCCCTATTTCCACCCAGGAACCTGCTGACCCCTCAGAAGCAACTCATTCCGCCAAAACTCAAATCATCTGTTTCCAGATGGAACAGGTCCATGCATTGGAGCAAAATTTTGAAGAAAGTGGTTAGACTCAAACTACATGCATGCCCTGGTTGCCACATTTTCAAACTGCCCCGAATATGTCAATCTGTTTAGAACAGATACTTACAGGGTAATTGTAGCTCTCCTGTGGGAGGAAAAAGTGTTTGAGCTTTTTACGAGAAGAATGTCTTCTTATTAAGAGGTTACAGACCAGGATGGAAAAGGTTTATTTACTATCCAGAGACCAATTGACAAATATGAAGCAGGCCAAATGCCAGGTGAAAAACAACCTGGCTTGATCTCAGCTTAGTTTTTATTCTCTGTGTCATATTTTTCATCGTGTGCTTGGATGAGTCCAAATCTAGTATGTGGTTACACTGCATGCTCTGGTAGGTACATATGAGTGTGGAGTTGGGATACAGGTAATGCACAGAGACCAGCTATGGGGAAGGACATATAGTCCCTATGCTAAGGAAAATGTGTTTCTGAACACAATGAACACATACTCGAGTATGTTCTGTGTGTAGCAGGCCACACCAAGCCATCCATACATAATATGAAAATGCCTGCTAGGGAGATATTCAGTCTTTAGAAGTAATTCATACTTAGAAGTCCAGAAAGCAGAATTTAAGAGGCTGCAAGAATATTTCATTCTCCTAAGAATGTATTTGCTATTATAAAATCAACTTCTCCATGTTGACACTCAAGACTCTTTCATTATTTTTCTACTCTAAACAAAACTTTGACTGAAGATTTTGTTTAGAAGTCAGAAAGCTCTGCAGAAGATAGGAAAAGGCATTGGCAAACTGGATATTGTTAAGCAAACTGATACTGTGCACATCTTCTGTAAAAAATTGGCTCCAGAACTTACTGTGCTCTTTAAATTAGGCCTGTAGTAGGAAGCAAAATTATTTGCACTGTGAGCAAATTAATTAATTTCCTGTTCTCTGAGATATGGCTATTGTGGGAGTAATTCTTCAGTGTCAGTTTAGCCACAATATTTATATGTCTCTGTACACCTCTTTGGAGACAGAGCTGATAATCCATCCTGTTAAAGGCTTAAATATTTATTTGATGCTAAAATAGTTTTCTTTATTCCATAAATATCTGGTGCCACTGAAGTGAGATATACTGCCTAAAGTTACAGTAAGCAACAAGCTTGGAGCCAATGGGGGATGTCAAAGTGAGCCTTTTGCAAAGCAATTAATGTGATCAAACTTTTAGAAACACATTCTGTAGGCTTATAAAAAGATCTGTCAGCATTGCAGATACCTGGCAAAAGTTTTCAACTCCTATAGTTGGCTTTAACAGCCATAATGGGGTATCTTTAAAGTGTTTCAGGAACTTTAGCTGTGCTGATGCCAGCAGAACAGTGAATATGGTACTGTGTAGAACAAGCAGTTTTCTGAGCATTTATCCATCCACCATTTATGTCTTGACCTCAAACCCCAGCTGCATTAGCCTCTGCAGGGACTGTGCCCTTTAGATTTACCTGAAACAGAATAATAGACTAACTAGGAACTTACTGTCCACTTAACCATGGCTCCTCTGAAGAGGAGGAAGGGGACCTTCTTTTAAGAGGCTCTCATTAAATTCAGTGGACGTTGGTTCAAAGTCTAAAAGTACCTCATCTCTTCCCTTCATGCTCCCATCCTAATACCCAAAACCAGGCTAAATACTGCAGGTGGGAAAAATGGCCTCTCTGATTTTTCTTGCAATGGGTTTTTGTATAATCAGGAAGGGGTACTTACGTCTCAGACTTTTAAAAATAAAACTCAGAGTGTCAGTAAAAGTAGCATCATTCTGGTAATTGTGTTCACATACTAATAAATGCATTGTGCTCTCACTTCATACGAAAATAGGAGTATCACCTTAAATTGGTCTTCTCATTTAATTTATCTCTTCTTAGTATTGGCCAGAGGAGTAAATATGTTCATTCTTTATCAAGCAGAAATTCAACAGAAGTAAACTTAAATGGCATTTGAACGTGCTGTATTTACCTTGTAGGATTTTACATGAAGAAAAATATGTGGATTATGTCACTATCAGATTGCTGTCCCATGAGAGACATGAGGACAAGTTGGATCAAGGTAATATTTGTAAAATACAAGACAAATGTTATTCCAAATGTGTGCTGATATTTATTGACATCTTGCAGAGTCATCGTTGGATTTAATTCAATATAAAGGTCTGTGATAAAAACAGTAGCAGCAGCAGGAACTCTTGCACTGCTGCTCTTGCTGCTTTGGGGATTTTAGCAATATTACAGAACAATTGCCAAGGAAGAGAAAAAGCTTGGAGTACTCAAACTCTTGAGTGACACTGCACAAGAAGAAAATAAAAAGAAATTGGCAACTTTTTACAGATCAATCTAACATTTCAGTTGGAGGGAAAAAAAAGGTGTTAACATGTCTCAGTATTTTTTGACATGCTATGTATTTAAGGGGACATTTTAAGGCTATTCATGATATATAATCTGTTTAGAATATGACACCACCCCAACTGGTGTTACTCTTTGACGGTCTAGGTGTATTTCTGAATTGAAACTCGTGAAACTCACTTTTTAAAAAATTTTGTGGTCTTGGCCTCTACATAAGACTCTGTATAATTTAGTTTTTTTTGTTTGCTTGTTTGTTTTTGTTTTTTTTTAATGCCACACCAATGTACACTAAAACATACACTGGTATGACATAAAGGATCTATTACTGACTTTTGAATGAATGACTTTTACCTCAATACCTATGGTGTGTCATTTACCAGCAGATAAGCCAAAATTTGTGCTATTCAGTTCACCAAGAGGTGGCAGCCTTCACTCAAGTCCCTCCAGACTTGTTCTCTGCTAGAGGTTGACCAGATGTGCCTGGCATTGACAGGTGTGTACAATGGTTGCTGAATTTCTGAGATGGATCCTCAGACTCTCTCAATGCTATTGGTATTCTGTGTTACTGATTGATAATAACTGGGAAAAGACAAAATGTGTGTCAGCTATGGTTTGTTATAATTCTTTCTGTGCAGCCTGTATGGAAAATCAAACTGGAAGAGTTTTAGGTAGGATTTTTGCGGGTTAGTTTTCTGAAAGTCAGATACCCAGTTTAAACAATCATTTGGGCTGTCATCATTCACAATGAGAGAAAATCTCTACATTGCAACCTGAGAGTCTTTAGGATACATGACTTGAATAGCTGGTTAAACATGCCCATCTCTGCCTGCAGGCTGTGGAGGAAACTGAGGTAACTAGTTTAGAGTAGGTCTGAAACTGAAGAATGAAAGTGAGATGTCCTGAATATTTGTGTCTTTAAATTCTATCTGAAGGCAAGCATTAATTTTCATATTTCTTCTTAGGTCTTGTGGACATTTGTATGAATGAAGGAAACCTAAACAAAATATTCCTGCTGATCTTCACTGCCTCCTATTTGTATTAGGGAGAGAAAAAGCACATCCCATTTTTATGGAAATTTTACACCTCTGAGAAGACAATGTTTTGATTATTTCATGAAGATTTCATAAAATTTATAGCTAAACAAAGTTTCTAAAATGTTATTAAGGCCAAAGAGTATCTGAGATAGGACTACATATGTGAGATTTTGATTCCTCATATTTTGCATTGTGAAATGTGCAACAGCTTTGATTTCAGATTTTCTGACCTATGAGGATGAATACTGATAGAAACCAGATTGAGATATGATGCTCTGTTTGTGATTTAATCTCCCATATGCCTTTTGAAAGCAGATAAGTAATTTCCATCATAATTTGCATTAATAAAATTCCAGAAAAACATGTTGGAGAGTGATTTCTCTCTTGGTCATAACAGTTCTTGACATTTGCAGAATTCCTTTGGTAGCTGAAACAGAAACATCACAGATGAAGCCATGGAAGAGCAGAAGAGTTGGCACAGATAATCCAGATGCAGTGACTGTAAGAATAACACAGCTATTTGGGTATGCTGCCAGTGTCTCACTAGATCACAACACTCTTCCCCTGTTTCTGTGACCCCCACTGACACTGTGCTATCACACATTACTGGCTTTCATGTCATTCTGGAGGTCCTTGAAAAGGTGATTTAAAACACAAGGAGTAGTTGCCAGTTTTTAAACTGCTTGCCCATTCCCCAGTTTTTACACTAGCAGTTTTGAGGAAAGTAGATGTATTTTATCTGTGATGGTGATGCTCCTTGTAGTTTTCTTATTTCTAGGAATAGGATCTGAACTGTACATTTGTAATAAGAAACTCTGAAAAGTGTTTATAATGGTCTTAGTATTATTTGTGCACTTCAGAGGCTTCTCATTCTGACTGGAGACAACATATGCATGTCTTAGGCTATTCAAATAAATGAATGTCTGGGCTGGAATAATCTGCGTAGGGATGAAGAGGAGAGGAAGGTTAAAAGCTAAATGAGATCATTCAGAAGATTTACAATCAGCTGTGAAAGCTGTTTCCCTGCACTAAGGCTAATCAAGACAATGAATTTTCATGTTTGTCTTGTACTGCAGAGGAAATTGAATCAGATGTCTCCTGGGGATTCCATTATTATTTGGTATTCACATGCTGGCACCCACACTTCTTCAGCTGCTGGCAAGGGAGAGAACTTTGCTGCACACACAGTAACTTGGCTTCTTGCAAGAAAGTGAAGAAACCCTTCCCAACAACCCCCAACATAAGTTACCTAATGCGGAGAGATCCAGCACTTAGACAATGAATGTGTTCATTCCCACCTGTTGGGTGGTCCAATGTTGTCAGCTGTCTGTGTGGGACAGATTTGGGTTCTTGGATCACTCGTGGGCTGTGTTTTGTTCTCACTGCTGGGGTTAGGGGAAATGGTTGCTGCCTGACACAAGGAGCTGGTTTGCACTGCTGGGCTGTGGATGCTTGGGACTGGTGGCCAGAGGTGAAGGATTTGTACCTTCAGCAGTCATAGTGGTCCCCCATGGCAAAGCACAACTGGGGCAGAGATAGGAGGATACACTGTTCAAGCATCATGCTTTTTAAAAATTGTTTTCAACATAAACCTGCTATTCTATTGCTTTTTCAACTTCTTTTTCTTTCTTTCTTTCTTTTTTTTTTTTTTTTTTTGGGAGGGGCACAAAATAAAAAGTGATCCTTTCAGTGCCTTGGGTAAAGAGAGAAATTACAAAGTAATAGTTCAGCTGAAACTATAATATACATGCCCAGCTAAAGTTAAAGCTGGCTCAGGTCATCTGTTTTAGAAGATTAGTCTTGGTTGGGATTAACTCTCCTTGGTGCTAGCACATCATGTTTTGGTAGTTAAGACTTATTCAGTCAATTCCTTTCTGGTATCTCAAGATTCATAAATTATAAGCCAGTCTTTGGCTTTTCAGAATCTGCAAAAGGCTTAAATCAGTAAAAGAAGAGTGTTGAGCAATTCCTGGGACATCAAAATGTCACAGAATAACTGTCCTGGTTTTATTAGGTCCAGAAGATATAATGAAAACTTTTTTTTTCTACAGAAAGAATGTGAGTTACTATTTGATTTAAGAAAACATTTTCCAGATTGCACAGAACTACAGTTTTCCATAAATCATTTGAGGAAAGCTAGAATAACCCCTGAGCTGCTACCTCATAAAAGACAGGTATTCAATGCAAGGATTTTTAAAAAAGCAACACCATTAGCTTTCTCTAAGTAAAAAAGGAAATTGGGCAGGGTTTCATTATAAAGAACTGTAATTGACATTCCAGCCCTTTCTAAGCTATGAAAGCTGGTTAAAGCTGCTTTCATGACCTATAATTGCAAACAGAGTCAGCCCTGCCTGCTGCCCCATGGAGCAGGTGTTCCCCATCCAGGTCTAACGGGAAAGTGGACAGGCCAGGTGACACCTGCACCTAGAAAAAGGGAGAGGGAAGCTGGGCTGCTCTTCCTGGGTTTTCCTCTGCTTTACCTTGTGTTCTTTGCCTCTCTTGCAGTAGGAAAAGTAAAGGGAGGATTGGTTTGCTGGCACTGGTGGGTTTTTTTTGATGAGAGATGCTATAAGTGGACTATAAGTTCCTCTCTGCCTTGTTGCCTGGACATTCAAGGAGAAAAGGGTAAGTAGAAATTTGCTTTTCCAGGAGCTGAGGAAGAAAGAGAGACAGACAAAAGTACCTAGGGAAGGGGTCTGGATTTCTTTTTGAGAAAAGCTCTAGGAAGTAGGGTTAGAAAAAAAAAAAGGATAGAGGAACCTTTTAGACGTGGTCATGTTTGTGATGTTGTAGTATGCTTCAGCATATTTGGATTTTTATTTCTGAGCATAGGAGAGATGCTCTGTGAATGTTCCTGGCTTTCTATAAATTGAGAGGGAATTCATGACTCCGTTAGGAGAAGTTGGGGAGAAATGTAGTTAAGTGTACAGCTATGTGAGAAAAGAAGCTGTAGCTTATTGGTGATAAAGGAGGTGTGATCTACTGGCTTGTGATGAGGAGTTTTCCATGGAAATAAAAGAAGTAGAAGGAGAAAGACAACTTAATAAAAAGCTTTCTGGGCAAATTTTTTATGATTTTCAAATTGGGATGAGCTCACTCCACAATGCCCTGCTTCTACAGGCATACACAAACTGCCTTAAAATGGAATATGCAAAGGCTTAGGAAGTGCTTTCATGTGTTGTAAGGTTTGTAAAGTGGCTGTTGATGAAGAGTCGTTCAACTGCATATCTGATACCTTTGTCAGGTGATTTTGCTTAGAGGTTATTGCTCTACTTCAGAAAAAAGAATCCATGCAAATGCGTGCAACTCAATTTGAGCAATGGTTCTGTTCTGTGTGGGTAGTTATTTTTTTATGTCCAGCAGCTAGAGCACTAACAGTGTAGTTAAGTTTGAACAGGCTTTCCTGTGGAGATGCTTTTTGCTAATGTGTAAAATACGTTAATGATTGAAAATACCTTTAAATTGTGAGGTATTGAACCATCTCGTTCTTCTCTACATGCACACCTCACACATCCTGGTTTGCTGCTAGCATGGTGAGGTGAACTTGGATGTCTCTATCCTTCTTACAAGAGGGGTTTGGGTGTAAGTTAATTTGGCTTTCTAGGATGCTTACACTGCCTTTGCATGTGGCAGGAGAGAAAGCAGATTCTTTCACAGAAGAAGGTGAAGGGGAAGCAGGGGCTTGCTTGCTTTTTAAGTTAGTAACCACTAACTAGTTAGTAATCACTGAGTTGTGCAGATTGGCTAATTACCCCTACCTGATTGTAAAAATAAAAATGCTATGTCCTTCTTTCTTGCTGTTCCCTCAATTCAGCATGTTTTACTTTGTGTTGAAGCCTAGCTTTCCCCTGAGACAGCCAGGATATACCCCTTTGCAGTCTGAGTGCTGTTCTTGTCCTGCTTGGTCAGCCATACAGGCAAGTGAAGCTGATGTCTGGGGTCTGGGTGAGTGAGCAGAGATAGTGGCTTAAATTTTGCAGCAGCTGCTTGAAGACTGGCCTCTGCTTTTGTGGAAGGTGCTTCCCCATGAGGTAACTGTGAGCTTGGATGAAAGAGTTGCTCAAAATCTGTGCAGTGAAAGCTCTTTAAACCATCCCTTGATGGAAGGAGAGTTAACAACACCTGAATGCTGTCTGTATGAGTGTAATGGAAACACTAATGTGCATACTAGCAGCTATGAATTTTGGGAGCTGCAAGCAGAACTTCCAGCTCCAGTAAACTGACTTGTAGTTGCTTATGTTGTCTGTGAATTCCCAGCCCTCTCCCATAGATGCAAAATAGCTCTGTGTGCCCTACAGGCATTGGAGCAGAGGAATACTGGGCTCTCTTTCAGGTCTCAGACATATGCTCTTGCTGTAAAGGGGTGTCCAGTGCTGTGATTTGCACTGATATTAGCCAGGTGCTGGGGCAAAGAGGAGCTCTCCCAAAATGTTCTGAATGTACTTGAGCTGAAAAAACCAATTTCTCACTGAGAGGGGGAGAGATGCCATTGTTTAGATGTCTATAAGGGTTAGATTATGCTAAAGGTGTCTCGCATTAAATAGCATTTGGCTAAATTATCATAAAACTAATATTTGTTTCACCTTTTGTGCATCTCTTCTTGTGCCCTGAAGTTGCAAAGCATTGAAATGCTTCTTTGGTATAAGCAGTGCTAACATTGTTTTTAAAATAAGAGGTGAACCAAAGTCAGTACATCAGGAAATACAGTTATTATTGCATTTATTTCTTATATTAAGGTATCTAATTGTGTAGTGATATAGATAATAGGGAACTTTACCTGTGAATTTTCTGGGGAACTATACTTTGGGGAGGTAATTAATGCAAAAAGTCGTAGTATATCATGATGCCTTCTAATACCAAGATTTTTTTTTTATTAAGCTCTTGCTTTTATGATTTTTGGACTTCAGAACTAGGTAGAAAATGTTAAGTTGATCAGGACATACCTGCCATAGAAGTATTTTTGGTTTTGTTGGTTGGTTTTTGGGGGAGGCGGGGGTGTAGGGAAATATATGTTGCTATCTTATCAAGATTTGTTTATTTTTGCAACAGGTGAATTGAGAACCCTTTACCTTGTATCTTGCTATAGCTACTCCTGTGACTTAGTGTGCTTCCAAGGTGTGAAAATTGTTAGAGACACTGCCTGATCTAGATCCCTTCCCAAACAGGGTCCATGCAAGGGGAAAATGTTAGACCAAATTTTGTTAGGGGAAGTTGGACACTTCATGCATGCTTGCTGTATCTTTAAACCATTTCTGGTCTTTAATGCAAACTATTTCAAGGAAAGTACACTTCAGTGTACTTTTAGTGCAGTCAATAACTCCAATAAAAAGAATTAGAGGATTCAACTCTATCAGGCAGGACCCCAACATGTAAATTACAAGCTGCAATAACCTGAACCAGAATGAGCTTCATGTAGTCAGTTTGTGTAGGTCTTACACTGGCAGAAATTTGAGTAAAACTGTCTTCCATACCTTCAGATCTCATTTTTAAGAATGGTCTTATTTAGTAACTTCAGATATGGTAGTTATGGATTTTATCTGTGATGCTGGTCTATGCAGTAGTCACATGAGACTTGAACAAACAGGATGTGTCATCTTCAGAAGATGCTGGGGGAAGTCTCCTGGGAGAAACAATTACAAGGAGGTATCATTTTGATCTCTCTCCTGTGAGTGCTCTTATTACCATTGGCTGGTACTCAGCAGGAGTACAAAAATCTGACTTTTCTGAAACAAAAGAAATCAAGTTACTTGAAGTAAGGCGATGTGAAGAAGATGTATATTATATTTGAGGCAGTATTCATTAGACTGACCACTTTGATAGAGTGGTTTTTTGCCACATTCTAAAACTGAAACTGCTTCTAAATTCTGATGGAAAAATGTATGATCTAGAGAAGCCCTGTAAATCACAAGAACTGACACGCTGAGCAGGCATTGTCCTGGTCATGCAGTGATAAATTTTTACCAACTCTTAAGTTTTCTCCAAATGCCTAGACCAATTGTATTTCAAAGCATTCTTGAATCCTTCTCGTGAAGAAAACTGAAATAGGTCACAGTGACATTGACCTTTGAATAAAACTCAAACTTGATTTGAAGTGGAGCCTTAAGGCTTCTTTCCAGCTGTCAGACTTGACCTTTCATCATAGACTGTTTTGTTTTGAACACAGATTTTCACATATCTACATATTCATGGCATAGTAATGCTCCTGATGTCAGTTACTGAGTCAGGTATTCGAGGCAGAATAGCAAACAATTTTTTGGTAGGCAGCAAGCATTCTGCACAAGATGCAATCCCCTAACAGAGTAAAATCTCATTTCAGCATGAAGCCTGTTAGGTATCATACAAATGATAAGTAATGTGCATGTTGGAGTAAGTAGTTTTAAAAATAGCTTCAGGAGTAGAATAAGCAGTTTTTACTTTTATTCTTGATGTGCAGATGAACGATGAAAGTTTGTTTTATTTCTGTCTCTGTAAGGCTGCTTTAGCAGGACCAGATGGCAGCCCATGAATTGTGGTGTAGCTAGAGAAAAAACAGGCCCTCATCGCAAGCAGCTAGTCATGAAAATTTAGGGACCATATTAGTCTTGATATAAATGTGCATATAAATCTTGAGTAAGTGTTGATGGGTATAATTGTGCTGGCTTCAATATACTACCTTGTTTGCTAAACAGTGAATTTGCTGAGGGTAAAGCTGCTCCTTCAAAAATAAATGATTTTGTGTGAGCTGGAATAAAGTAGGTGTGCTCACACTTCTAGAAATTAAAATTTTGACTTTCATGTTGTGCCGTTCAGTGGTGGAGATTTCCTGATTTTTCAAGTTTGGCATGTATTCTTAGAATTCTAGCTGGTAAAACAGAGTATGTTTGCCTAAGTGGATTTTTATTGCAAATGTGAGCAGTGGGATTTAAGTTAGAAGCGAAGTGAGTATGTTATATACAGCAGACTCAAACAGCAATAATCTGTAGTCACTATTTGGTTTTTACTTAAGTATTTTTATGGTAAACTGTTGAAAGAAATTTGCAAGGATGTAATGTGCATTTCAGGTGGTCCTCAGCCTTGTGTCTTGTTTTGTTCTTCTGTGTGAACTCTGTACTTTATTTCTTCAGCTTTCACAAATGCATCTGAATGTGAACACTTCTGCCCTTGCTGTGGCTCAGTATGCCATGTCCTGTGCAGCAAATCCAGAGTTTGTAATAAAAAGGTCTGTCTTTCTGTCATTGGTTAGAGAAAATGGAATAGTGAATTCTTTATATAGATCTGTTGGTGAGTGCTCTTTCCTGATGGTTCTAACTGGTTTGTCTTCCAACATAATTAAATGTTCTTCCTGTGTTCCAAAGGGGCTAGTCCATGGAAATCCTCTGATAATTGGAACTACCAAAGTCTAAGCCTCAAGTTGTCAGCCTGGTGTCTGAGAAAGGAGGGTGGGCAGAGAATTAGATTTTTACCTTTCTGCTGACTTCCCTGAACCTGAAGGGACCTGAATTTTCTGAGACAGGTGGTCTTTGTCAAATTGAAATTGGCTTGGGTTCTAAAGCTTACCTTTTCTATCTAAGGCCTTGTAATGTGTATTGAGTGTAAAATTTTAAGCATATTGGCTTTGTTTTATTTCCCTCTTGGGAGATGTGCTGATTTTAGTCAAAGATGCATTAAGAATGAAATAACCGGCTTCATGCTACACAGGATAGCTCACTAACCCTCCCTGTAGGGAGGGTGAAATCTGAGTCTTAAAGCCATGCATGAAATGTGGCCTCAGTGGCTGACACTGCTGAAAGGTGTGCAGGTGGGTTATTTTCTTTAATATTCTGAAGCCACTAGAAAATTAGAAAGGGTATTCCTGTCTGTGGGGAAACCTATGGGATAAAATAAGGCTGCTTTTGAGCTGAAGGGTTACTGTATTTGATTTGCTTTTAAGATTAAGACCAAAGACAGATGAGTGCCAAAGCATGTATGGTTTGTCAGTTGTGAACTGGCATCTCTGTGGAAATGAATTGGAAAGAACAAGACTTGACAGAACAGCTCTCATGTACACAGTACTATCAAGGCCTCCAAATAAATGTGAGATCTCTGTAGGTAGGATTTGAGAGGTTTTAGAGCCTTATAACTTAATTTTGTTAATCCAAACTGGAGCTGAAGTAGTTGTCCTCCCTGACCTTGCATGGATTACACTGTAGTACTGGATTTATGGCGCTGGCTGGCACGTCAATGGGGTTTCACTTTTCAGCTGCTTGGTGGGAGGCCAGCAGCGCCCAAGTTTTGTCACAAGCCAAACTAACTGAGTTTGGAAGCCAGGCTGATCTCTGTTTCTGAT
Organism: Alaudala cheleensis; assembly: GCA_013398995.1. NCBI lineage: Eukaryota > Metazoa > Chordata > Aves > Passeriformes > Alaudidae > Alaudala > Alaudala cheleensis. The sequence continues at coordinate 541,289 of VWYE01012408.1, forward strand.
AGCTTGTTCAGAGCTATCTGCCATACTGACTGCAGATTATTAATTTGGGTTATGACTGTACTGTTTTGTCTGCATCTGCCTGGAAAATGATGCGTGTCTTGCACATGGCTTGTGTGCAGATCACATGTGAGGTTAATATAGTGACCTACTGAGCAGAGTAGGAAGGAAATAAAGAGAAATGAGAAAGTAGTGCTCTACATACTTTGGAAAGTAGCACATTTGGACAGGGACATTCTATATTTAACAGGATATCAATCAAGAGGTCACTCATGTGGAATTGTTTGTGGCTAAAACTGTCCATGAACAAGGTGTTAGGAAGAGAGCTATAGATGTAGTCATATAAAAAAATGTCTTAGCTGTGTAAAGAAATGCAGATTCTGTGAAAAAGAATATGCTTGAGATCAAAATGGTCATGTGGTCATTTAAATGATGATATGAATCACAATCCAATTTATTGGACAATAAAGCACCTACAATGGGAATTTTAACTTTGGAGATCAGTAGAAATAAAAGGTTTTAAGCTCTACTGCATAATTCATGATTTCACTGACTTATTTTGTTATTTGTTCAAGAATTAGGAATATAGAAGGATTATTAAATACACCTCTACACTGGCTTTCCAAGAAAAAAAGTTCCATAGAAAGACAATATAGTGGAAAATTTAAATGCAGCTGTAGAAAAAGAGAGTTATATTAATCCTTTTTTGTTGCAAGTAAACACTTATAAAAACTGAAACACTTATGAAAAAAGTGCCAATTAACATTTCAGTTCCTCTTCATGAAAAGCAATCACTTATCATTTCTAGTACATTATAAATAAACTGGTGAGAAGTACTTTTATTTTCAGAGAAATGCATGTTTTTCGACTTGTATTTTTTAAGCTGGGAGCTGCAGCATCACTATAGTCCAGCATAGTCAGAGTTTTATTTTTTTAAAATCAACACAACACAAAATCTGGGTGAAAATATATGTATCTTAAGAGCAAATAATTATAAAAGAAAGTAATCTGAGGATTAATTCATAATGCAACTAAATTTTTAGTATGGCTGTAATCGTGAGAAGGAGCAGTTGGCAGGCTAGTTATTGTCCCTTTCAATGTACACCTAAAGTTAAACTTCTATATTATTCTTCTGTCTGGCAAAAAAACCCCAAACCAACTTTGTAGACATTAAATAAGAGATGTGGGGAAAAAATGAAATGTCTCTTCTATTTTCACTTTTTTTTTTTGTTATAGTAGCATTTGAACATTGTGCAAGTTTAATCTTTAGGTTGTTTGAGGCAGCACTTGCATTCTGCATGTGAAATGGCTTCCAAGTGACTAAACCTCTTCTGATATTTTCTGCTGTTTTTGAAAGGATAGAGGAATTAACATTTAAAAATAGAGAATGAAGCCATTTCTGGACTAACTACTAGGTACTGAACCAAACTCCAGGAAAGGCATTTAAAGAAAATTTGGATTGCTGTATCTATATATATAATTTTTTTTGGTAACATAAATTCTTCTCCTTATAGACCTGCAAAGAGCTATATTTACACTATACATATTCATACTCATTTTCTCTTAAGCTATATCAAGGAATTCACTTTCTTACAGGACTTATTGTCACCTTAACTTAGGAGCTATTCTTCACATATTATATCTATGGATTTGAGCATTTTCAAAACCAAATTGAAAGGATGGCTGACTGAAGTTTTAACATGACAAAGGGAGAACGGTAGCATTGCTGAATAAGGAATGTATTACTAGAGATCATGAGCCTGGGCCTTCATTTATTTGCACCTGATAGTCTTTAAATTAGAAGTTAAAGTGGGTATTTACCACAGTTGTCTTAATGTGGTAAGTTTGCAACCTGTCTTCACAGGTGGTTACATGTGTTCACGTAAAGTGATTTACTCAGCATGTAAGTAAATCTAAAGGAACTTTCATGACAATTATGGAATTTTCTAGTCAAAACTGAATGACATCTTCCCCACAACTACTGCCAAGCCCTCTTAACAGCTAGCAACTCTCTTTCCTGTAGATTGCCTGCTTTGGTGAATTTATGTAGTTGTGTCTGCATGATTCATAACATGGCCGTGTCCTGAATCATGTTGAAGATTAATAAAATTAAGTAGCAATGACTAGCTGCTTTAGAATGAGCAATTAGTTCTCTTTGCCTGTGCTGTACCCATGACTATGTGCAATATCTTCCCAAGAACTTGTTTATGACTTGATTGTGATGAGCTCATGACCTAATTTTAGACATGATCAGCTCTTGTAACTTTATATCCTTAGTATAACTGCAGCTGCTATTATTTCTGTAAATGACAATTTTTTGAAGAAGCTTGCTTCTTGCTGGATATACTATATGTAAACTATATTCTTGGGAGGTTGTGGTCTTTATGAGAGACCATACCAAGTGTGTGTCTGTAAAGAAAAGAAGGAATTCTCAAAGGTTCTCCCAGAATGCCCAATCACATTTGTGTCAAGTAAATGGAGTAGTAAAAAAAAAAAAACCAAAAAAAAACCCCTCAAAAAAACCTAGTTAATTCAATAACAGCAGACATAGAGGCTTTGGTTTCTTTATTTTTTTAATGGTTGGTGTATTCAGCAGGTCAATATAAGTGTGCTGTGACAACCCTGGAGCAAATGACAGTGGAAGAAGGATCCAGTAAGAAAAGCATAATATGCTGGTTTTGACTGGGGTGGAGTTAATTTTCTTCTCAGTGAGAAATGTGGTGCTGTGTTTTGGATTTGTGCTGGAAATAGCATTGATAACACAGGGATGAGGGGTGTTTTTGTCACATCTGAGCAGTGCAAAGCCTTTTCTGCTTCTCCCCTCCACTGGCGAAGAGGCTGGGGGTGCACGGGATGTTGGGATGGAACACTGCTGACCCAGCTCACTGAAGGGAGTGTCATGCCACAGGGCTCATGCTCAGCCAGAGAGTGGGCAGGAGGAGATGTTTGGAGTGATGGTGTACATCTTTCCAAGTCACTGCCATGTGTGAGAGAGCCCTGCCTTTGTGGCGATGGCTGAACATCTGCCTGCCCTTGGAAAGGTGTGAATGAATTACTTGAGTTGATTTGCTTGTACATTACCTGTTAAATTGTCTTTATCTAAATTCAGGATTTTTTTCTCAATTTTACCCTTCCAGTATTCTTCTCCATCCCACTGTGTGGGGCCTGGTTGTCAGCTGGGGTTAAACCATGACACCTGGTCGGGGAAATGACCAAATGCTGGTAATTTTCTGTTCTGTTTGGGATCTCATAATGGGTTTTTTAAAGTTTATTAAGTGTAATGTGTGTCTGCCAGCAAACTGAGTTGGCAGAAAATAACAAAGTTCCCATTTTGAATGCAGGTTTCATGCCTTCTCGTGATTAATTAAAAGTTGTAATGTGATAGAAATTCCCATTAGAATTGGGTGACAAGAAGCCTGCTTTTCAGAAATATGTGAGCAACTGTTAAATGTTTAGAGCCTAATGGTATTGTGGCTGGGATACCTCCAAAAGTACTTACAAATACTACTTGACATGGAGGCAGAAGAAAGGAGAAACCTTAGCTGTGTGGAAGTCAAGTAAGGGTCTAACGAATTAAAGGATTTTTAGAAGAAATAAAAATAGAATTATCTAAAAGCAGCAGGCTTCCTCTTCCTACTAGGGTTTTAATGTAGCAAGTGCATCGCTAGTCTGCTTGAATCAGCGTGTGAAATGCTTTTAGGTTCAACTTTTAGAATAGTGAAGGAGTGTTACTGTAAGACATAATTTAAAGAGGAGGAAACTTGCTTGATGCAGTTGTCTTTCAGATTTACATGTTAAAATCAATGTAAATGGATGAATAAGAAAGGTGGTGGTGATGTGGCACAGGCTGCCCTTTTTCCTGACTTGCTGCCTTGTATTTATGCTTTTAGTTTTCAAATAAAAGTACACAAGAGATTTTTTTACCCAAAGTGCTTTTTATCTTCTGTGAGTAGTTTTTTCCCTGGAATGTCTGGAACTGGAGACAGAAGTGGAAAGCATGTGCTATAGCAGAGGAGTCTTAGAGGGTGTCCCTAATTTTTTGAATCTTGAGAATAGCCCTTTTTAAAAGGTGTATAAATCCCTGGAGGTTATTTCACCATTCATTACAGCAAAAAAGTGAAATAGGTGAGAGGTTACCTGTGAAACAGCAGCTGCTGGCTGTGTGTGTGTGCAGGTGCTCAGGTGAGGTGTGCACAGGGGATGGTAACTACAGTTCCTGCTGTCTCTTCCTTTTACCTGTCTCCCTTTCCTGTGGTGTTAGTAAAATCGGCGCTCCTCCAGAGGGGTTGGGATTATTGCTATAAAATAGAGACAAAGTCAGGAAATCCTTTTGACCATGCTGAACTGGGGGAAGGCAGGCTCAAAGTTTATCCTTTGGATCTCTAGCTCTCTTGTGTTGCTCCTGAACTAATTTTTTGTTTTGTATGTTCATAAGCATTTTTTCATCTGTATTGAATGAATTTTGAAGGGATATTTATGCTTTGATAGTGTCATTTCTTGATTGACTATGTTTAATTTAGTTAAAAATGTTGAAACCAAGTGGGGGGAAATAAAATTTTAGGAGTTCCAGAATAAAACCACAGAAATGGTTTAAAGGTCTTACAACTGTCCTATCCTGAAGGTAAAAGCATTATATGGAAATACTAAAGATGCACCATCAGCTTAATTGAATTGTGAATGAAGGCATCAATAGAGTGTTTTAAAATATTTGTTACCTGTCATTACAATAGACTTGCTGTGAGGTGACAGAGATAGCTGTGATGCTGATATCAGAAGACATATAGCAGATTTCTGAGGCATATATGAAAGACCAGTTTTCATTAATCAGAGGCATGTTTATCTGACAATCTAATTCATATCTGAGCCTTGAGAGTGTGACAGAATGAAAAAGCTAGGCTGCATATTGAATCTCAAATAAAAACCCACCAAAAACATCTTGTTGCTCTTTCAGTTGGTTTCCTCTCGGTACTTATCAGACAGGATCACATTGTAATACAATTTCACTGTGTATTGTAACCATAATACACTATTTATCAAGATTTGGCATTTTTGTATCACAGACTTTCTAGCTGTCTAATATATATGTGGTATATTGATGTAAAAAATGTATATTTAATGTATATATGTGTGTATTAGCATTTTTATGACCAAAAATCTCTATTTTTTGCTTATTTCTGATGTCTCCTTGAGCCTTTTTCTAATAGTGTAATTATTGCTTTTAAAGATTAATATTCCTGCTCAATACTGTTTTTCAAGGAAGTCAGAGTCAGGCTTGAGGACTACATTTTTCTGCACAGGTAAGTAATTCAAAGGGGTTAATACAAATATGCAAACTTAATAAAATCTTTTGATTTAGAAACTTAACTGACAATTTATTACTGTCTTGATTATGACAGTGAAGTACATGTTCTTTTACACAACCTTTCCTAACTAGGTTGCAAAGTTTTATCAGAGAAGGTGCTTTATTTATGGCTGTGGGATGAAATTCAGTGTTTTCCCTTCATGAGATACTATGTAGTTCTGAAACACCTGCTATGGATGCTCTAGTTCTTGTTCATTTTGAATTAGACAGTTGTATTGGAAGAAATATGGAGCAGTTTATATTAAAAAACTGAGATTAAACTGAGAAATAACTTAATCCACAATTTCAGATTCAGTTAAGCCAGCAGTCTGTTTGATTTGTAGAGAGATAATATCTCTTTTTTGGAGAGAATATATTCCTTTCTCCTTCTAGAGTTTTATCCTTAATGTTCATTGGGGAAAAAGACCATAAAAAATATAGGTTAGATAAGTGACCCTTTTCTTTTTTTAAATTCCATTCTAATTTGTGTTTGTCATCAAAGAGTAGGCTTAGTGAAAGCAATTTTTTGAAAGAAAATACAGAGGGAGGTGCTAGCAGTGATTATATTGCAAAGCAAGGAGACATCTCTGCAAAGCAAATAATTTAATGAGGGAGAGAGTGTTAACTGCATGGAAAGAGGTGACATTTGGTTTCATGAAAGCACTCTAGGGTTCCTGATGATATTTGTTACTTTGTCAATAATTTAAAATCAGGTGGTGGGTAATGGTGCTGTATTTTTCTACCCTATTTAGATTGCTAAACAATAAATTGCCTGAAGGCGAGGGAAATCCTTCATGTTCACCAAAAGCCATGAAAGGCCAGTTCAAATGTAAGCATAAATAGTCCAGTTCAATGTGAGTATCTGGATTGACAGGCTAAGCTTCAAAATCCTTTCAATGTGCAATGAGGAAAAGAACTTTATATATACTTGCTAATTAGCTATTTCCTTAAGTCATAGTCTGTAGGCATTGCCTTTCACTATGTTAGTGGGTTTTTATTTGGAGACAGGGTTGTTTTTATTGAATCTATAAAGTTATAGATGCTCCAGAGCTGGTTTCTCTGATAGTCTTGCAATTCTTAGCAAAAAAGAGACTTGCTCAAAGAGAGAAAGTGTAACAGTTGAGGTGTAATTAATTTTGAATACTGGAACTCATTCCAGCCTTGTGTAAATCTGCATTATTTCAATACTGACATGCTAATTCATCTTTCCAGGATTGCAGGCTGCAGCTGGAAGGTTCTAGGTTTATCTAGTTTTGAGACACTTAGGTACCTTAAACTATGAAAAGTAGAAGAAGGAAAAAGTTCAAATAAGAGAATCATTCTGGTCTCTCTGACCTTGTTACAGACCTTGTTACCATTTTGGCTTCACATCAGCAGGCTCCCTTATAAGAGGAAGTAGGTACACAAGTGATACTCATTCATGTCATTCTTCACACGCTTCCTGAAAATTTCCTTTGCCATTGGCAGCAAGGGTAATACAGCCTTAAGAAAACTTGTAGAACAACTGTATTGTTTTCCTGCCTATTTCTTCTAGAGCATTGACATTCTCCATGTCCTCTTGGCATGTAAGGTTTTTCTCTGTGTTGCAGCTACTCTGTAAAAGTCAAAGCTGATTTCTGAAAGAAAGGGATGAGTGGATTTATTTTGTGTAATTAACACAAAATTGTTGACTTCTCTTTTATTGATGACTGCCTTTGTGAATGATGCTATCAACAAAAAGATCGCATGAATCATGTTTTTAGTAGAAGCAAGTCTTAAATGTAGGCCAAGTCAAGGTTAAGAGATGTGCTGGTATTTTTTTGCAATTATTGGGATTCTGGATTTCTTCACATGAAGGAGCTGAGTGCATGTACATTTAGTCATCAGTTTCTGGGTTTAAAATATTTGTTACGGAGTATGCTGATTGTGGAGACTGGGGTGATCAAAGCTGAGGTTTGAAAGGGATTCATGACCTTTGTTTCAAAGAGCATAAATAATTTTTGAAGATAGTTTGTTGGAAAGCCTCTTTCAAGTATTTTGCCAGTCAAAGTGCCATTTGAAAGTTAGCTGCCCATACAAAAGTGCCAGACAGGCTTTTCAAGGCAAAATTGCACACTTGACTAATTTTCCCTTAAGAAATCTATGCACTTTCCCTTAAGAGTCCAGTGCACTTGAGGCTACTGAGACTCACACTATAAATAATGTAGTGAACAGTGTCTTGGAGTTTGATGGTTATTGCAAAGAGAAAACAGTTGGCTGGAATAGTAAAAGATAATGGCTTTTCTGTTCTTGAGAAGCTTGGAAACTAATGTGGGGAAGCAGAATCTTGTAGTGAAAACGTGTACCCCATCAGTATGTAAAACCAAGAGTGTATCTTATTGGAATTTTCCATGGATAAGGTCCATCATGAAGTTTCTGCATCAAATTCTTTATTGTGCATTTGTGGGGTTGTGGAAGACTTTTTTAAAAAGGACCTGGGTAGGCCATCCAGTCTGAGCTCATGCTCAAGGTAGGACTGTGGTCAGTGTTAGGTCAGCTCGGCTGTTGTGTGGTCTAGCCAAATCTTGAGAGCCTTTGGGACAGGAAATTCCATGACAATCTTAATGGATCCATTCCAGAGTTACAATAATGTCCAGAGGCTGTGTCTAATGTTCAGACTGAACCCTCAGAAGCTGATGGCTGATCCAAGTGATTTGTGGGAGTGGCATCCCTGTTTGTCCACCAAATATGTCAATAGAATCCTAGAATGATTTGGGATGGAAGGGATGAAAGATCATCTAGTTCTAACGTCCTTGACATGGGCTAGGACACCTTCCACTAGTCAGGCTTGTCCAGGGCCTCATCCAGCTTGGCCTTGAGCACTTCTAAGGATGGGAAATCCTCAACTACTCTGGGCTATAAAACCGATTTTTGGTTTGTTTTTCTTAGCCAGACTTGTAAAGATGTATGCTAGAATTGAAAGATGATTCCAAATACTTGTTTCAGAAATTAACATCAAGTGTTAATGTAGGTCATGCAGTATTAATGTTATGAAGTAGCTTCTTGCCCCAGATAGAAAGTGTCTTCTATTTAACAAATACTATGATTCTTAGAAAGTATATATTAAATTTGCTATTCTTTGAGGGTAAAGTAGGAAAAAGGTGAGCTTCTCCTATCACACGAAGCCCATATCATGCAAACATTGCTAAGTTTCTTAATTTTTGTGTCTTGTATTATTGATCTCAATGGTTTTGAGTCTATTTGCAAAAGATTGTTAGGGAAGATTTCACAGAAAGAAGCTTGATCAAAGGAGCTAGTAAGGAAGTGAAATATAGTATGACTTTCAGTCATGATGATAAACATGCTGTTTGTGGACAGTATCATAATTATTGTAGATTTGATTATACTTTTAAAATGCCAAGTATGTTTGAATATATTCCTTGTTCTCTTACCACATATGGAACACTATATATGGTATCTTAGAGCTCCTGGAGTATTGTCACTGTTCTGCTTTTGAATAGTTCATCTCCAAAGGCCTTACAGTGTTTCTATTATTTTATGATTAGGAGAAATCATTAGTGTGTAACCTACAACTTCATGTTTGTTACATCATGCATAGTTATAAAAAAACCTATGATAAATACTGTGGTTTTTAGTGAGAACAGAGACTATAATCATGCTTAGTCCTTGCAACTTTCTTAAAAAGAAGTATTTTCCAGCCTAAACCTGGTGCAAGATCCTTGTGTTAGTTTATCTGAAGAAACACGGGGGAAGAAGCTGCTGTGCTTTCTACAAATACCTGTAATGTGTAATCTCTTTTCCAGATGCTGACATTTAGGCTACATCTACATAACATGAGGCGCTGTCCCTGTAGAGCTTTGAATGAGGATGCTTAGATGATCAAACTGTTAGAGATGCATCACAGCACATAATCTCTGGCATAAATAGTCCTGTTGAGAAGCAGAAGGTATTATTCAGGGGAGTGCTGTGCTAATTTTGGTTTTTTGTTCTGCAGATATGCCCTAAACTCTTCTTTCTGCTAAATAACATGTAAAATATAATTTTTTTCCTTATCAACTATTCAGCTACATATTTTTATAAAAATTTCCCTGGTTCTTCCAATGAGAATCTGATTCCACAAAAGAATGCTTAAGTAGAAGTTCAGCATAGCCCAGGAGATGATCAACTTTAAAAGCTGCTTTGCTGTCATTTTTAAATAAGATAAAAAATTGGGTTTATTTTTTTTTTTTCTTACTGTGAATAAGGCCTTCTTGTGTGTTGGGTGGTTTTTTTTTTTTTTGTGATAAAGTCAGTGTGAGTGTATGGTCAGAGGTGTTACTTCTATTGATGAGTGAGTCTTTACTGGTTTTATTTTACACAAATTATAAATTATTTGATAGTATGAGATGCAATAGGAAATGAATAAATCTTTACTTATACTAACTATAGTAAATGGATCAGTTTTATGTACAAGTGGGGCTGCTGAAAGTAATTTCTCTCTACCATCCCCAGATATTTAAGATACTTAAACTTATTTTTGATAAAAAAATCCTAGTGAAATTATAAAAAACATGTATTTGTTACTTTCAAGGTGTTATTGTTAGCAGTGTTCTGGAAATGGTGTTGGTAGCAATATGAGAATTAAAATAGACCTTTAGTATGATTTAATTTTTAGAAGCAAATGCATTTCTATAACCAAAGCTCTGCTGGCTTTACTTGAGCTGGATCATATTAACATAGGTGTCCTATATTTGTGTGAAACTTCTTAATGCAGTGTTAAGGCTGAAAATGAACTTTGCATAATCTAGTGTAAGGGTGAAAGAGACATTTACTCCTCACAATTGTGGTTGTTTATAACTTTATAAATTCACAAGCAATGACATGGTCTTACAATTAGAAACAATTCAGTGTTTTTTTCAAACTTAATTTGACTTTTATTTAATGGCAGTCACAAAATGAATATCAGGTTCAAGAAAAAGAGCTTTCAACTGGAGCATTGTGTAGGAAAATGTGATCTCTAAAAAAAAATTTCTCTTGGTAATGAAGCAGACTTCACTGTGAAGACTTCAAGCATCAGACAACGCAGATGTTTTCATTTATTTGATAATATCAGTAACCAAAAAGCAGTTAAGCTTTGTTTTGCTAGTAAAACCTTTTGGGTGTGTTCATTCAAGGCTTGTCTTTGTTCTGAGTCTTGGACTTTGATACTCAAACACATTTTTAACATTCTGAATGTTCCTGTCTGAAGCCTGGCAGCTGTGGTTGAACCCACAGGAGGCTGTGGCAGGTTCTGTCCAACAGGAAGCTGGAGGAATACAACATACTGTGGCTATCTGTGAAAATTGCTCTTGTCTTTACAATCTAAATTGACATGTCTTGACAGCTTAATATTTGTTAGCCAGCAGCTTCTCAAAACGCCAGCAAACACTTTGGTTTATGTGTTTAGTGTAGGACCACTGTACCCTGAGCACTGCACTGCAAGTTCCCTATAGATAGCTGCATCTAAATAATTGTCATTGGGTTTTAAGTTGAAAGTTTACAGAGCTCTTTGTTGGGTATGTGTTAAAGCAAAATGTTCAGCAATTTGTTAGAATTGATTCATTGCTTCATGTGCTTGCTTGGTAGGAAATTGTGACCTAATGAAGGTGTTACACTGATTTAGAGCATTCGATTCTTGCCACAGTCTTTCACTTAAATATCTGTAAAAAAATATCTCTGTGTGTTTGCAATATTTTCCTCAGTGGAGAGACATGCTTTTTCTTCCCCTTAGGATGTGATTGCAGGCTTGCTTGCATAGATGATAATTAAAAAAAAAAAAGTAAAAACCAAAAAACTAGACAAAGACTTACTAGAACTTTATCTTGTGGAAATAAGGAATTGAGAGAACAAAACTTGAACCTGAATGGAGCCTGAAAGTAATGTTTCCTTTTATGGTTTAACAAGTAAATACTATGTAATCACATTTGGAGATGCTCAAAATAAACCCCCTAAGATTAGTTTCTGTATCATCAGGATTATGCCTACATAAAAATTATTTCATAAGAAAAACATATCCTCAAAATGAGAAATGAGTTAGTGCATTACTGAAGCTTCCTGAAATGGATGCCTGACTCAGTAAATTCATTTTATATTTGAACGTTTAATCCATCTGAAGATTTTCTGACAGTATTCCAGAAGTTAGCAGGTAATAGAAAATGGATTTATTTATTTGTTAATTTTTTGGCTTTGAGCTGATTTGCAATAAGTGATTTTTTAAAAAAGAGAAGAAACGTAAGTTTGTGCAACTTTTGCTGATTACTACCATTACTGTAATAACTTTCACATGTGGCCAAAATAATCTTATTTTGGAAATGTAGAATCACGAGACTTTAGTTGTGCAGAATAAAAAGTGTGTCTCTAAGGACCTGCAGTTGCCAGATCTCCCAGAGGGAAAAGAAGTGTGGTCTGCAGATAGGGTGTGTCCCTGCCCATCAAGCTCTGCAGGAGAGCAGGAACACCATGCTCAGAAAAAGAACCTGAAAACAGATGTGAGGTGAATGGATTAAAACCTTGTATTTGCCTTGCACTCTTACCTTGAGGTCACTGTTGTTACCTTGCACTTATATTGGTATTGTCTGCACACTGACCTTCAGTCTGGTTTTATCTTAGAGCCAACTTGTCTGCCTTAGCAATACTGCACAGCAAAAGAAAGTGGGGAGGCTGGCTGCTCTCACCCTCCATTCCTATGGCAATATGAAAAACTGGCAGTTGCAGTTCAGAGAAAAAGATTAGAAGGCACTTGGAACTGTGTGGAGTAATTCAGTAATAGCATTTGTTTTTCTCCTACTCTCTTAAATTCATTTTGCTTCCAAAATATTCCTCACAGAATGTTGAGAAAATGTTTCTTTAACCTTTGTAAATGTGCTAACTTTTAGGATTCATCATCCAACATTGGGAAATGCTGAAATATTTTGCTTAAAAGAAAAGAATCCCCGCACAATAACAAAACCTGTTGAGTATTCTTGAGTAGTAGATTAACTGGAAGAAATCCAGGTGACTTCTTGGAGTTACGTGTTGCCAACAGCAATCATAATTTTGTTTTACAGTGGCAATTGAGTTTTCAGTCTCAGCGTGGTTGGTTTTAATAAAATATTCTCCTTTTTGCTTTCAGAGATTAGAAAATACAGATTAAGCTGCTTTGTGTTGTGCAACCCCTCATGACCCCATAATTGTATCCCTGTTCTAGCAAAAGATACAAACACAGTCTTGTGGAAAAAAACAATACATTTGTTGTTGAGAAAGACACAGAAAAAACCCCAGGGTGCCAAGTTGGAATGCTCCAATGCTAATTAAGACAGTCATGCAGATCTGGAAACATTTAAAGATAAGATAGTGTCTTTCCATCACTGCCATTAAACAGAGGCTATTTTTGGGCATTATAATCAAGAAATCAAATCTATGTATCTAAAAGAGGACTGAAATTTGTGCTCTGAAAGTAGACATTCTTAAGAATTATGGTTCTTTTGAAGATGCACTTCTCTACTTAGTGTCAGGAGGATATTTCTAGTCTTTGGAGAACACTGGAATTCCAAATAGTCAGGTAATCCTTCTAGTTTAAAATTTGTATTATCCAAGAGGAGGGGACAAAGATGATGAAGGGGCTGAAGCATCTCTCTTGTGAGGAAAGGCTGAGGGAGCTGGGTCTGTTCAGCCTCAAGAAGAAACAACTGAGAGGAGACCTCATCAATGTCTGTCAGTATCTGAAGGGAGCGTGGCAGGAGGGTGGTGCCAAACAGTAGGACAAGAGACAGTGGGCAGAAACTGGTGCAAAGGAAGTTCCACCTGAATATGAGGAGGAACTTCTTTACTGTGGGGGTGAACAAGCACTGGAACAGATTGGCAAGAGAGGTTGTAGATTCTCCTTCATTGGAGATATTCTAGAACCATGTGAATGAAATCCTTTGTCATGTACCCTTGGATAACCCTGTTTGAGCAGGAGGATGGGATCAGATGACCCACTGTGGTCCCTTCCAACCTGACCCATTCCGTGAACAGAAAAGGGAAAACTATACAAGAACCAGAACTCCTATCTTAACTGTTGGGTTTTTGGAGTATTTTTTCCACTTTTGTCTAACTCTCTGGAGAACACCTTAGAGTTGTATCTTATAGAAGGATCTGCTCAGAGAACTAAACAGGGATGATTTTTAGTACCTTCTAAGTGGCTGGAATATTGGTTAAGGACCACTATAGCACAGATGGCTTGATTCAATTGTATAAGGGAGCAAAGTGAGCATTCTTTAAATATTTGCTTCTTTTAACATGACTTAGCAATGACATCTGTTCAAAGGCTCTTTTGAAAAAGGCAGGTCAATGAATCACTGTGAAATTCCAAATTTAACTTTGCTATTTTGGTTTGTTATGATTGGCTCATGCTGCTTTTCTGGGCATACATGGGCTATTCTTTTCAGTGTGAGAAGTGATTAGTATTCTGAACTACAACAGCATCTCATTAAAATCATTAGATATCTTTGAATCTACTGGCAATGATTTAACTTCTTTCTTGCCAGTTGTGACTCAACTTTGGTTGTACTGTAGAAAGTTTTGTGCTGGGAAGTTTTTGTTCCTTGTTCAACTCAAGAGAACCAAAGTATTACATGATTACTGGAAAAATGTTGTACAAAGGCTGAGCCTGAGCCAATGACATTTTCAGCATCTGTATTTCTCTTGGCTGTTCTCTGATGTGTAGTGGCTGGTTGGGATGCATAGAGTACCAGCTGTTGAATTACTGGAGCAAAGGTGCTTACCCACTGCTCCCAGCTGTGTGCTTGAGAGCCTGTTTGTAATACTGCTTTATCTGGGGATCATACTTGTGCAGCCTCATCCAGCTACTGAGAAAATTTTAATGTAATTAATTTTTTTGCGGCCAAAATTATTTGTTGTGTAAACCACCTCACCATTTGCATAACAGCTTCACCATTAGGTATCAGGAAATGACTGTGTAGGTGTTGTGTAGTTTGGATCTTATATTTTTAGAGGCGATCATTGCTGCAAAGTACTGAGGAATCGTCAGCATCCATCTTGTGGAAAGCATGAATGAGGAAAAATAATCACCACCTGCAAGGCCTTTTAAACTTGCTATTTAAAGGCCAGAGGTTACTTACTTCAACATCACCAAGAATATAATGAAAGACTAAATGGAAGCTAACTTGCAAAGAAATCAAGCCCTATGGTCTGAGTTCACAGTGGGATAATATCTCACATGCTGTTCTTTGAAGGATTATGAAAAACATGCTGTACATTTTCAGGAAAGTCTAACTCAAAATTAGAATTTGAGATGCTGTGGCCTGCTCTTTATCTAGATTGCAGGTGTTTAATTTCTTTATGGACCAAAATGTTTTTTCACCTTACCAGTCAGTTGCAGAATCATGGAATAATTTACTTTGAAAAGGATCTGTGGATATTGCTTTGAACCCTGTTTAAACAACAGGAGACTGAAGATACTCAAAATTTATCTGGACAATCTGGGGTTTGTCCAAATGAATTTTGATGGCTTCCAGGAACAGGAACAGTCTGGGCAACTTATCCCAATACTTGACTGCTGCCATAGTGAAATTCCTGCACCTAAACAGAATGTCCCTTATGGTAACTTTCTTGCTTCTGTGCACTTGGCAGAGGAACCTTGATCCATCTTCTCTGTATGTTCCCATTAGTTGACTGCTATCTAATTCAATTTCAAAAATGAGTAAATAAACCTGCATAAGGCAGCTTACAGGAAAAAAATCTGAAAATCCACATAACACAAGATGGACCTAAGATAGCATCTTAGCTTTTGGAATGGCCCTAACTGGGCATGAGCAAACTCATTTGCAACTAAAGGCATTGTTGGTTGTACTGCTACAATTACTTGTGCGTAGGGCAAAAAAAAAAAAAAGTCTGGCAAGCACTAACTTAATCTGAATATAAATTAATAAATAGATGTTAATGCTTACAGAAGACAGTACAGTTTTACTATATACTTACAGAAGAATGTGTAAGTATTTTTTCATTTTTGGTGGAAACCCCAGCATATTTAATTTTAGAATGTAGTTAAACCCCACTTGCTGGTGAGAACCAGTTATCAGCTATATGCTGTAGAACTGGGATGTTCTATTGGAAGTGAAGCTCAAAATAGGGATTTTATCATCTCTAAACACTTTGAAATTTGACTGTAATATTCAAAACAGGAAACTATGTCCTTTTAGCTTTCTTTGAAAGTACAAGGTTTTATTGCTTTTCAGACTCTGTAAGAGATGTAAAGAAGGGAATCTAGGCTGTTAGAGCTATTATAAAGCCATCAATGTAATGAGTATGTACTGTGTTTCACTCTTCCAGTTTGCATCTTGAATAATCTCATTTCACAGAACAGATACAGTATGTCAAGTTAAATTTTATCATATCTTAGCACCCTCAGGACTTCTATGACTTCAACTACTGTAATCTTCTTTCTGTTCTTTATTCTTTACTTGAAATCTTGATTTGTGTTATGAATAAATCATGTTACTCCTTTATTTATTATAGATTGAATAATCTGGGGGAGTCATGCTCAGCCATGTACACTATCCCTCTTAATATTCTTAAATCAGACTTGCTTTGAGAATTATTTTGCATACAAGTAGATGCTTTTTCTTTCATATATTTTGATTTAGTCACTTATTAAAATGTAGTCATTGTTTCATAACCAAAATAAAGAACAGTATTGCTTGTTTTGTTTTATAAAGAATTTTGACTTGGCTTTTATGACAGATTCCTCTGGCTGTTCTAGTTGAAACTTTTTTTCACAGTTGCTCTGTAAACTGTAAACAAAATGTTGCTGAGAGCTGAGACATAGTTTCTGCTGTAACAAACTGCATCTTTAAATTATATCATATCTAAAAGACAAATAAATACATGAACCTGTTCTAGGTAGAACCTTTTGAACATTTCTGCTGTTAATATCAGCACTGCAACACGCAGCAGTAAAATATTAATGTCTTGGATTACTAGTACTTGGACCTTGCTATGTGTTAGCTCCTGCCTGGATTCTTGTCGCCATGTGCTTGAGACCTTATAATGACATTGGCAAGAGACACAAAAGATTTAATATCAGGTTTCTCTAAAAGGTCTTTTGTGTTCCTAGAAAAAGTGCCTTTTGTGTCTGAAAACCTGCCAAACATGCACCTTTTAGGTAGAGCATAAAGACAATGTGAGAGATGGGGATGGATTACTGCAGAGGAGAGAAAGAAAGATGGTTTCTTCTGAACCTGAAATTTTCCAATAGAGATGCTACAGATTTGAAAAGTAAAAAGGAAGACTAAATTACAGGAGTGGAACGGCAAAACGTATTAATTACTAGAAGCTTCGTAGCTATGACCATGAATAAATGGTAATTAATAAGGGTACTGGGAAGCATCTGATGTGAAGGTCAGGCTGATTATATGCTATCATTATGCTATAATCAATGTATAAGTAATTATATTGCTCTTTCTAATTTCTGTAGAAAGGACTGAGCTGTAGAAATAAAGCATTTTAAAAATTTGTTGTTGAAAGTAAAAAGTGCCATGAAAAAGAGTAAGAGACCAGATACAGAACAAGAACAGGAGATGGACACAAATGCATCTGCAAAATTCCTGCAACATGAAGTACTATCAGGGGGATAGCTGAGAAATTGTAGCTGACAGCAGAAGCTCTGTGGTAGGAAAAGCTGTATTGTTAGTGCTCTGCAAACCTTTTCAAAGTGAGGCACAAAGTAAGAGGGAAGCTGAATTGGTAACACTGGTGAGGCTGGGTGCTCGTGATGAAATTGTAAAAGGCCAATGTAAAGCTTTATGAAGTCCTGATTATTACTCTACATGTAACAAAGCTAAAGAGAAGATGCTTTTTCCTTTTCAATTTCAGCCCAATACATTGCTTTAACACATCAAAGCTGTTTGAGTTTACACTGTAGAGATAATCCTTCTTTTACAAGTGATCTGCTGTGACATCAGGCAGCATTTGTTTGTGTGATGTGAGCTGTGGCAGTAGTTGTCTGACAACTTCTTGGGTGTTTTGTGTTTTCTCATGTTCCAGTGGTTACAGGATGTGACTGTAGGCATGTGATGTAGATTCTGCTGTCTCTGTTGCCAGGAGCAATGTTACACAATGCCTTTGTACAAATGTGTAATCTGTAACCTCAGCAATGCTGCCATGGCATGTCAGTCCTGTTCTCCTGTGCCCACTGCTAATGGCCTAAAGCATTGTAGAGAAGAAAACCCAAAATATGATGGTTGTTATTAATAGTTTGGAATATTTCAAGTGTCAGCCTCTTTTGAAGGCTGATCAATCTTTATCAATGAGCTTGTCTCAAGATCAAATTTCCTTTGCTGGAGAGTTGTTCATTCACAGTTCCTGGATATGCTCTTAGCTGCCCACAGCAGAACCAGGGGCACTCAGCCCCTTTCCTGTGTGTGGCTTGAGCACCATGCAGTGATCTCTTAACCTATATAAAAGATCACAAACACTAACCCTGCCCTAAAAAACTCTGATGTTCCATGTTCTACCAATTTTTCCTGCTTTCTCTGTCCAAACCTGACATGCTGCATAAAGCCATAAGCTCCAAGGATTAACAATGGAAAAATGGCTGTAGCTCTACTGTTCTTGGTCTCTTCTCAAAAGACACTGAAGTGAAAGTACCTGAAGAGCTGTAAAGTCTCTCTTGTTTAAGTTGTCTGGCTTGCAGCACAGTAACAGATTTGTTGTTCTAATGTCGTAAGCTCAAAATTACAATGTTTTTTCATTTAACATTACTGCATGCTGGGAGGAGAAAGAAGATCACGTCTCCACACCTGCTGTTTTCATGTCTTGTTAGGAGACTCACTTCATGGAAAACTTCATGCTGAGTACTTAAAAAAAATAGCAACCAGCTGCTTGCATTTCTTTTTAAAAAAAGTCAAGCAGAATAAATTCCTGTTCACTGTAAATTAATGTGAGAAGGAATGCCCATTTCTTTAAGTGAATTGTTGCTCTCCTATTCATTTAGTTGTGGAGTGGTACTGTCTCCCTCTGCAGATAATTAATCTACTAGATAATCTCATTAGGATTATGGCCATTTTCCATGATTTTCAGAGGTGACTCAGACCTTGTCAGGAAGAGGGTCGACAGGTAAGGGAATCATTCTAATGGTTTTACTGGCATTTCTTTGTTGCAAACATCTGGTAGCCTCATGACATTACTGAGGGGTTATGAAGTGGTATGCTGGTTTCAGCTGGGGTAGAGTTAATTTTCTTCACAGTAGCTGGTACATGGATATGTGCTGAATGTAGGGTTGATTTATGCAGAGATTTTTGTTAGTGCTGAGCAGGACTTACACTGAGCCAAGACCTTTTCTGTGTTTCATGATGACACGCTCCAAGCTGGGGATGTGTGGGAGCTTGGGGGCAGACACAGCCAGGATAGGTGACATAAATTGACCAAAGAGATATTCCAGACCACAGGGCATCATGCTCAGTATATAAAGAAGGAGCAATGGGGGGGGTGGGATATTTGGAGTGACAGTCTTAGTCTTCCCAAGTCCCAGCTACCTGTGAATGAGGGCCTACTGTCCTGGGGATGGCTGAACTCCTGCTTGCCCATGGGAAGCAGTGAATGAATTCCTTGTTTTGCTTTGCTTGTGTGTGCAGGTTTTCCTTTCCCTATTAAACTTTATCTCCACCCATTAATATTTTACTGTTTACCCTTCAGATTCTCTCTCTGATCCTGCAGCTGGGGGAGTGAGTGAGCAGCTTTGTGAGGCTTGGTGGCCAGTGGGGTTAAGCCATGGCAGGTGGGCAGCTTATGCATGGCAGGCACTCATTTTGATGATGAAAGACCAACCAGGAAAATATGTTTTGCATCTCTCCGTAAGAAATAGTATGTCTTACTCAAGTGTTTGGGTGTGCCTAAGTAGAAGAATAAGCTGTGTTGGAGAGGATGCTCAAGGATCATTGAGCCCATCTCCTGGCCTTGCAGAGAATCATCTGCAAGAGTCACACCATGTACCTGAGAGCATTGTTCAAATGCTTCTGGAACTCTGTCAGGCTTGGTGCTGTGACCACTGCCCTGAGGAGCTGTTCCAGTGCCCAAACACACTTCTTATATCCAACTTAAACCTGCCCTGACACAACTTTGGGCCATTCACTCAGATTCTGTCCAGAGAAAAATGGAATATATAGCTATAAATTAAGACAAATCCCATCTTTTATAAGTTTTGATTTAGAATAGCTCTGTTACTTGTGAGTTTTTCTGTGAATACAAGGTTATCTGTGTGTATTGAATCCATGTGTTCTTGATGAAGGCATCTTTAAAAGTGGTCCAATGGCTGCAGAAAACCTATGGAGAAAAGAAATGCTATCTTTTGTGTTGACTCTGCTTACAGCATTAATTTAGCTGCTGCTTTGAGATATCAATGATTTCTGAGTATAAACAGTTTTTAGGTGAGTTGTAAGGCTGTTCAAGGCTGTTCAAATTACAGTCTTACAAGTGAAGGAAAACAATCAGAAACTATTTCTGTAAGGAAATGTGATGTATAATGATGTTGACCTTCAGTCCTGTCATTACAGTGGGTTTCATAGCAAAATCTTTATGATACATGAGAACAATTCCTTTAAGTAAGGTCTCAGCAGCTCTTCTGAGCTGAAAGCCAGCAGTAGTAAAGCAACAGCATTTACTCTTACTCAGGAAGAGAAATAGAAACAGAAAACTTTTCTGAATCAGAATGTGATTAAAGAGATAATGAAATCCTCTTTTTGGAACATACTCTTTGGTTTGTATTACATTTTGGTGGATTGTCCATCCAGGCAGGAGAACAAGCACACTCTCATGGGGCCCTCTGGATCTCTCTAGGGAACTTATGGGAGCACTGAGGTGTAATTCACACTACTTATTCCTCCTGAGATTAAACAGGGAAGTGGCTTCCAAATATTCATTAGGAAATTCATAGAGAAATCATAGATTTGTGAAAACAATTGACTTAATTACAGGATTTTAATTGTAATATATAAAAGGTTTATGTCAAAATTGGTTCTAAGTTGTCAGTTGAGTAACACTTCAGAAAAGTCTGCTGCAATGACAGCAGGCACTGAATTTGCTGCAGCAAAGAAATCTATTCTGAATTGCTCTACAGGTTTGCTCTTGATGTTGGCTGTGGGAGTAGCTGTGGGCATTTACAATGCAAATGAGAAAGGAGATCTTTTGCTTTAAACTTAGTAGACATAAGCAGCTTTCATATTGGAAGACTGAAAAAACCCTATAATAGTCCATACATTGTAGTCTAAGACTGTATCTTCTCACTGATCATCTGATTGTTTACTGATTTTTTTTTCCAGTAAAATTAAACATACAGTTACTTAATCTAAAGCTACTGTCTACTCTTTATTAAGGAACACTTGCTTGTTTCTCTTAATCTTTGTGGAACATTAGTTGATCTGAGTTTCAAAAAGAATCTACCTCTGCAGTTGGGAATGTAATTTGATTTATGTCTTGTTTTATTTCCCACTGACTATGAAATAGCTATTTGGCTCTTGAAAAAAGTTTTATCACTATACAATGCAAAAAAAGGAGGGAAAAATGGTGGGCTTGATATGCATGTTGTGTCTTGACAGAAGTGGGAAATAGTCTCTGGTTTTGAGAACTTCAGTACCAGTTATGGAATTGAGCTTTATAACAATTTAACTAAATAACAAATCAGTTTTGAGATATTGAGGATTTCAGAGGTATGTCTTCTGAAGTGATTTATGTATTGGCAAAGTAGTGACTGCACAGAAAAGGTGAGAGCTGCATCATTTGCAGAGGACATGAGGAAGGAACAGCGATTTCAGGAGAAGCTCTGGCAGAATGGAAAGAAAAGCCTATTTGTACCTGAATTTTCCCTTTAGATCTTCAGCATACTCTCAGGGCAACATTGGGGTTGAAGAACTGTGACTTTTATTAAGATTCACCAAAAATAAATCTCAGGAGGATTTTGAATGAGTGCGTGTGAGGGGGAGGGGGATGGCATATTGGAGTGTGAAGGTTTTTTTCTTTTTTTTTTTTTTGTAGAGTGGGCAGCATGGAGGGCGTGTGAAAAAGTAGCAGGAGAAGGAGACAAATAGGCGTTTCTGACTAAGTTGTTGTGACAGGAGGCAAGGTCCAAGGGATAATTTAGGATTGTAAACCTTTAAGACCAGACCTGATCTGAGATGGTAATGTGGAGGGAAGTACTGCAGAGGTTTGAAGGAATGATGTGATTTGAATAAAGAGAGGGATTGAACAGATGTTTATTAGAGTTTCCAGAAAGCAGTGCTGTGAGTACTGAAATGAAGTTTTAGTGTTTTGAGTGTGGGTGAGTGGTAAAAGCCATTGGACAAAGAAAACTTAGTGAAGTTTAGTGAATGAGATGTGAATGAAAGTGTGAGGCTTTGTTGTGTTGCAAAATTAAATAATGGTGACAATAGAGGGTTTGTCAAAAGAAAAGCAAAAATGCTGATGTGAGAGGAAAAAGAGGAATATTTTGTCCATACTAAGCTTTGGCTTGCCACCACTCATTCAGGATATGTGCTAGCTGACAAAGGAGAGACCAGATAAACTAACAGGTGCAAGGGCATTAAAAAGCAGATGGGAGAATGTCAAATAAGAACAGAATAGGTGAGAAGCAGCAGACTTGCAAGTTCTAAGGAGAGAGGCACAGCAAAAAATGATTTTCAAATATTTTGCTGCCCAGCAGCCATTGTGACCTACCTATTTTCACATCACAGCCCAGGCTGGTTTTTCCTTGCCTTATGTTATCCGTGGTATTGTGAATCCTGAACTCTCATGTACAGGAGAGATGAATATGCCTTGTGTTATATTAAGATAAATACTTTGCTTGAAATTAAATTTGATTAAACTAATTAAAACAAAACTGTTAAAATGCTGAAGACCTGAAAACATATATTTTGAGTTATAAAACCCTGTAGGTGAATTCAGGCCCAGTGGGCTCATATTTCTCTATGGCAGTGGAAAGTTGTCCTCCAACTTACTTTTTGCTAGGTCAGTATTTTCTTTCCATGGAGCAATATCCAGGCTATTGAGACCTTTTGACCCACTGGAGTGCATGCACAAAGGTCCTGTTTAGAGGTCTGGTTCTTCCTGTGGCATCTGCACCAGAACGATGAAGTCTTGGCTTCTTGTGGTACTTGTGACAGGCACATGCTGTCAGTGGCCCTACTTCAGACCTGCTGGTATTTAACTGGGTTCTTTTTAAGGGATCAGCTTAGCTAGGGGGAAAAAGATGAGTACTGTTGATATCTGGATCTTTTCTTTCTGCACTTGAAGGACCCTGTCTATCAAGAGAGGGATTTGTATCAGAAATTGTATCACAAACATCAGCCAAGTGATTTGCTCTTTTAAACTTTCAAGCAGCTCAGAAGTACATTGAAAGCCCTGAATGGAGGACAATATAACAGCCCTGTATCAATTATTACATAGCACTTCCTTACATAGCAGAGCTGGTTCTCCCTTGCCCAGATTTGGCTTCACTATAAATAAACACTGAAGATTTTCTGGAAGAAAAATCATGTGTGAAGATGGAAGAACATGAGCAAGCTCCAACTAAGGCAATTATGAATTTAAGTAATGCTTTAGGTTTCTGTTTTCCTTATACTTAATTATGTCTATTTCACAATTCCGATTTTACATCCTCTTTTCCCCACTCAGTTTTGTTGTTAACGATCTACAAAGGTAAAGCCAGTCTATCTTTTTAACTGTTTTCTTCAATGAGACACTTCTGCCATTTAATTTAAATATAAAAAGCTGTGTTTGTCATTCCATTTCTTGACATAAAGCTGATGCAGTTTTAAATATGGTTTAAATAGAAAGGGACCGAAGACAGTCAAATAAACGTCTCCATTTTCTGTGGAAACAACAGGCCAACCAAAGGCTTTTAGCAAGCCTCAGGCAATGCCAGTTATAAGATTATGCACCATAATATTCTATTAAAAAACACTTTAAAATAGTGTCAGTAAACTATTGAATCTATTTAGACGGTTTCATTTTGACTTTTGTGTATGTGGGCTTTTAAAGTCGACTTGGAGGCTGACAAAAAGTTTGCAAGGCAGTGTGAAGATTTGATGCTGCCTTGAGAATTCTGAGCCATAGTGACACTTGTGGTTGGATAAGGGCCAGGAAAGGCCTACAACTGTGTCCTGTGCAAATGATGGCAGTAACAATTCCCAGGGCTGTTCCTTGTTGGACACTGTGTGGAGAGCGGTGATAAACCTGTGCCTTCTGCTTTATAGTCCCTTGAAATCAATGGAAGTTCGACATCCTTAGTAACAGCTCTGTACATGTAATTCACTCATAATCTATCTTATTTGTGAGAATTACTCACTCTATCCTATTTGTAAGAATTACTGGTGAAAAAGAGAAATCTGAAACATCTGTTCTGCCTGAGTTGGATTACAAGCTGCTTTGTCAATTGGCATCTGAGAGAGTGCTGTGCTACAGACACATCAGCTTCTGAATTTGGTAGGGATCACTGGCATGCTGCAGAAAAGCCACTCAGCAGATGGTAAGTGAAAACAACTTCTGTCCCTAACAAGGTGGGATGACTTTAAATCACTGAACTGAATGTAACAAAAAATATTTGTCAGTTATCCAGTCTGACTTAATATTTCATGACAAGTCAGTTTGCATTTTTGGGTAGAATTTGTGCATCTTAATTTTTTGGTACTTTCTTTTTGTGCTTGTTCCCATGGTTCTGGTTAGCTGCAGAGAAGATTTAAAACAGGCTTGTTTTTCTTTTAATTTATATTTTCTTTATTTCAGTTTTTTTTGCAAACAAGGAAAATGGATAAGTTTTCATGGGGATTTGAAATACCCATGTAAATGTCTGACACCAAACAGGAGGGAGAATGTTCTGCCATCTGCTTAATGGAAGTCTCTCCTCTTATGCTTGATTTTATTTTTTTTTTCATGATTACTGTTTACCACAGTCAAGAGTTCATTTTTGTAACTACTGCTGTCAGTTTTAGAGGGCTGGTGTTTTTCATTTGTGTATAAGTGCTTGAATGAAATGTGAAGGTTTGGAAACTTAGGTACAGGTCTCCGACTCTTCTAGAAATTCACTGTCATATTGCTATGAAAAGGTGATGAGAAATCTTAGAAGAGTATTAAGACAATTGTGGGGGACCACATCTACAGCTTTAGGACAGCTGGGAACAGGAAATGTGAATTTTTATTAGTGATTCTGTGTACTTCTCTTTGAGACTTGACTCTACATAGCCCTATATACAATAATATGTGTTAAAAGCCAGAAGCTGTCAGTCAATTCTACTTAAAGACCTTTAAAAAATTGGAACCCGTATTTTTAGAATAAGGTGTCCCAACTTTTTCCTAGTGTGGAAAATACTTCCAAAGAGTACTTGAGTTTTCCTACACTTACATAAGGGGTTTTTTTTGGTGAAATATTGAATGATGAATATCTGGGATGAAAATCAAGCACCTGGCAGTGGTAGGTGCTTAATTTAGCTACATTTCTTAAAAATGACATTCTGGTATGAAGAAAAACTTGCAAAGGGGAAATTTTTCCTGTCTGGAACACCAGCTCTCTCAGGCACAGCAGAACAGCTGTTGTGAGGCTGCTGGAGGTGCTGAGTGGGCTGTGGAGCCATGCAGTAACCTATAAGAAGGGAACCATATTGTGAAAAAAAAATAAATATAAATGTCAATGATGAATTAAGGCTTGTTTGTAGACCACGTGGGAATGTTTATTTATATATATTAACACACACATAAAAACACTTGCATATGGAGAAGCATGTTCAATGCAGAAGGGAATATGAAGAACAATCAAGAATTGTACAAAGGCCTTTAATAAGGAAGTATGATTGAGAACTAGGAAGTGTTCAGATTATTCAGTTAAAGGAAGAAGTAATAAAATCATAAGATGGTTTGATGGGGAGTGACCTTTAAAGATTCTCTAGTTCAACGCCTTTGCCATAAGCAAGAAAATTTTCCACTTAAACCAGGCTGCTGTAAGCCACATCCCACTTGACCTTGACAACTTCCAAGAATGGGGTATGCACAGTTTCACTGGGCAAGCACCATCTTCATAAAGAATTTTTCTTTATATCTCTCCTCTTTCCCCCCTCTTGTTCTGTTACACCCGTAAAGAGTTTTGCTTCATCTTTCTTACACATCCTCTAGTTATTCAAGTTCTGTAATAATGACATCTCCCTGGTGTCTTCTCCAGGCTGAGCAGTCCCCACTCTCTGTTGTCATAGGAGAGTCACTCCAGCCCTTTGACCATTCCACTGACCCTCCTCTGGGCCCACTCTTCCAGGTGCATGTCTTTCTTGTGGATCTCAAAGCTGCATGCAGTATTCCATGTGGACTAACATCAGCGCAAAGAAGAGGGGAAGAATCACCTCCCTTAAACTTTGGCTGTGTGCTGTGCCTTTTTTTTTTTTTTATGCAGCCCAGGACACAATTTCTGGGCTATGAGTGTGCATTGCTGGTTCACATCCAATTGCTTATAGAAGTTAAGATAGATGATATGGTATCAGTTGTTCTTCCCTTTCCCAGTAATGCAGTCACTCCAGTAGCTGGAGTGAATTTCTTATTTACTAACCAGCAACTCATTATTCAGAAATAATAATAATAGTAGTGAGGACTCTGGGTATTAATATAATATGAGCAACACCAAAAGCCAGTCTAAATTTTAGCAGGCTATGTTTGAGACAAATAACATTAAGAGTGTAAAGTGTGTACATTGATACTTCAATGAGAAATTATGCTCTCTGAAGTTTTATGGTGACTTCCCTTTGTTATTCAAGAACTAGCAAAAGTGATCTATCTTGTGGATTCTTTATCTTATAAACACAGATCTTATGAGTAATTTCAAATTCCAAATATATCCAAATGATCATATTTTCAACTGCCAGAAACTGACATGGTGCTGCCTTCAGTGAAATGATGTTCAATTAGAAAAGCAAAAAAATTTACCCTTTAGTCTGGAGTAACCTTTAGCACATATGCTTCATTGCACTTTTGGGACCAAGGCCTTTATTTACAGCTACAGGTTGTAACCAAGAGAAAGAATGGAATTATCATGCTTGCTTTATGCTTAGTTACTTATCGTAGTCATTTTCCATTACATAAGTCATCTATGGAGACACAGAAAGTAGTGCAAAGTAGTGTTGAATGAAATAAGTGAAATGAGATGTTTTGGCAGCAGTTTAAATTAGTTTTCAGATATGGTGAGGAATGACTGCTTTAGTATGTTTCTCTGTGTACCACAGATTCTTTTAAATTTTGGTAAGTAATAAACACAGATATACTACTTGACAAAAATTTTAATTAATAGTTTGTGTTTTTTTTGTTAAAATGCTTTCTGAAATAGAGAGGGAAGACTGGTTGTGCAAACTGGTAGAAGTGATTACAGTTATAGATAAGTCTGCTGGGGTTATATCTTGGAGTCTTAATAGTTTCCAAGCTCTCATCTTGTCATACATGTTCATTTCATGAACACTGAAAGAGAGGTTTTAATAAGATGAACCTTTTTCTGTGAAAATGTTATTTTTTTCCTTGCTGAAATGGTAGCTTATTCCATCTCTTTGGACTCCGCTACAGAAAGGTGTTTTATTTTGAAGCACTAAAAAGTGTTTTTGAAGTATGATTCTATTTCTTCCTAGCTCCTCAATGATGTT
The DNA here is from genome assembly GCA_013398995.1 of Alaudala cheleensis. Taxonomy (NCBI): domain Eukaryota; kingdom Metazoa; phylum Chordata; class Aves; order Passeriformes; family Alaudidae; genus Alaudala; species Alaudala cheleensis. Next base: position 568,259 of record VWYE01012408.1, read on the forward strand.
TGCTTTGTCTACAACTGCAATGAAAACTTACTGACAATAAAATGGAAAATTACCTTAGGTGGTAAATATATACTTGCTATTCTGAATACATGTTAATTATTCTCTGATACATGGTGTAAATCTTGATCTCTGCTGTAGAGGTTTTACTTACAAGGGCAAAGAGAAGTGAGGAAAAAAAGAGGTTACACAAAAGTGGGATAGTCTGTTCTAAAAGTAAACAGAACTCTGGATCTTTTTATCCAGGTTTCTAGAATGTTGTGCTGACATTATTCTGAATATTGGATTTTTGAATTAAAGCCAGCCATGTGTAGATGTCACTATTCTGGTATATTAGTTATTCACTAGATACACTTGATCTGGATAAACCCAAGGTTTTAAAGGATGAAAAAAGTGGAAAAGTCCAGCTATCCTGACAGTGAGAGTTTCAGTAACAGAACTTTTAAACTCCAGGGGAAAAAAAAAATAAAAAAGGAAAAATTATGTAGGATTTGGAGCTGGGCTGGAAAATAGCTTGTAATGGGTTAGGCAAAGTAAATTTAGTGCAGATTTAGATGCTGGGGTGAGTTTATCTAAGAAGAGATGAGCTGAGAGCTTTTGCCCTGCTTGACTCTAGCTCACCTGAGTTTCCTCACTCATACAAAGTGCTTCATTCTCTAGGCCTTGCCTTCTGTTCCTGGCAAAGGGATTGTCCAGGGAGGTTGGGCAGAAGGTCATGGTTGCTGCTGTGGGGATGGTCACAGTTAGAATGTTGCAGTTCCTGGTATTAAAGACCAAAGTTCCTGTGTCTCTGGAATTTGTCTCCATGCATCTTTCATCTCCAGGATTTTCTCCAGCATGGTTCAGTTTCTTTGTGCCTCCTAGCTCTCCTCTTGCTTTCTAGACAATCTGGTTTTGGGAACACTTCCATTTTGCCTCTTTACAGAACTCCAGGTCCCTGTGTATTCTTGTCTAGACAGTCTATGTGCAGAAGCACAATCTGTGATGAGCTTTCTAATCTGCGGTTATGTCTTATCTCTTTTTTTTTCTGTGACTTGGTGGATTCAGGATGTGCTGCTTTTGTGTAGATGTTATCAAAATATACAATCAACCCATACTGGTTGCAAGTAGCAGATAGGCTTTGGCTTAAGAGCTTAGAAATTGTGTTTTGGATATTCCGTCCCTCCTTAGGCACCCCCATTCCCTCTCCCCAGTCATGTGCCCTTGTGTTTGCATTCACAGCTTAAACTACGTATTTCCTATAATTGTGGAAAGTTGAGTCTTGTGATGGACTGTGAGTTCAACATTGCCTGTTTGGTTTTGTCTTGAGACCAGGGCTGAAATGGAGACAGTGTGCTGTTACATATTTTAAATATGCAAATATCCACTGCTCTTGAGTCAAGGGAGCAAGACTTCCGACAGGCCATTACTCATTCCTGTAATTATCTTTTTGGATTATAGGTAGAGAACCCAGTTTTAGAGTTGGTTTCAGAAGCATTAAGTTTACAGTGGTTTCTCAAGTGCACAAAATGGGACCTCTGGTTAAGCTGTTTTTGCATCTCCTTGAAAGTAAAACATAGCTTTCAGATAAATATGCAATAAATTGCAAGTGAGGTGAACTTGTTAACTTCTAGCAGAATGGTGGTTCTTGTTAGGCATCAGCTATACTGCTGGTCATTTTAAAAGTCTGGCTGAAGTTTAAAGGACTTCAAGCAGAGCTGGTTACATTTTTTCTTTGAAGTCAGATTTGCTGGAACAAAGTACTATAACTTTTTTTCTTAAAATGTCTGGTTTTGCTTTCAAACATCTTGAGGCTGATATTCAACATCTGTGAATTTCCAGGTAGAGAGCATAACTCTCTCAGCAGGAAAGTTGTCCTTTCTGACAAAGATGTCACTGTCAGTGATACTTTCTCTTTGACTCACATCTGCTAGAACTACTTTGTTTTTATTCTGACAGGTCAAACAGATGGCTATCAAACCAACGCTTTATCTTCCAAGGTGGTATCAGATGTTATTCTAGGAGCAAGTAAAATTTCTAGCATTTCCTTGCTTGTTTAATTTCTTTTTCTGGGTGTTGTGTGAAGAACCCAGAAAGCTACATTCTCCAGACATAGCATATTCATAAAAATTATGGCTTCAGAAGTATTTTTTCAGAACACCTACAATATAGTCATGGCCCATGAAAAAGTTAGGAAAATACATACTCCTTTGTGAATTAGCTGAGTAAAATCTGAAATGTTGACCACTTGCAGAGGAAGTACAGAACTTCCTGCTATCCTGTTCTATTGATTTGGAGTTGGCAGTCTGGGTTCTGATAGAATCAGTTCTCAGTATCAATTGATCTGGGAAGATGGTGATGGTGATCAAATCCTAATGAGGGTTTGGTGATGAGCACCGAAAGAAATATGCTTGGTCTGTCAGACTGTTAGAATATGATAATTTTAATTACAGTGAAGAAGGGATCTAAATGTCAAAGGTCCTACATCTGCCAGAAGCTATTTCTGCCTTGAGGTGTTTGAAAAATAGGGCACTTATAAATGCTGTGAAGTTATCATTAGTACTCTGCATGCAGGTGGAAGAGAACAACAGGAGTTTATAAGAACCTCACAATCTCAGGAGGTAAAATTAGGATGCTAAATTGGTAGGAGGTAGCAGTAGACTACATTAGAGAAGTTTAAAAATTCCACATTACAGAAATAATTTCCATTTCACTTTCATTACATTTAGCAAAGTCTATTCCAATAATGGATTTCTTTTTTGTTTCATTTTAAATTTAACCTAAATCTCTATGTAAGGCTTTCATAGCAATTGTGACCACTTGAGTAATTATAGAATTAGAAACAGAAGGAAAGCTTTGTGAGCAAACCAAGACATTAAGTGCTTCTTGAAGATGGAATAGCTTCTTAGGTACACAGATAATTAGGAGGGTTCTTTTAATGCTTAAGGAAAAATAGTATTTTATTCAGAATATTCTAGTCAGTTCTGCAGTTGTTTTTCTAGGCTGCAACTACATACCTCTTTGCTTTGCCAAAAAAAGAGAAAACTACCAAAACCCACTGCAAAACCCAAGCCTCACAGTAAAAATATACTGTAAATACTCTGAAGGCAAGATTTAAACCAGATAATTTGGACGTTATTCTCCTAAAAGTAAGACTGCTAGTTCGTAGAACATATAGTAGTTGAAAGTGTAGCTATCAATCATGCTTCATTGTTTTAAAGGCCAGTATCTGGCTGCCAAATTCAGTACCTGAATGAGAGGTAAGCCTTGAATTTAACCTTCTAATCTTAATATATGTGGTCATTAGCTCCTCTGGGTCTCTACACTGGATTACTTTTGTTCTTTTTGAATGTATTTCTTTGAAAACTTTCCCTTTACTGTCTTCATGTCTGTTGGAATGATACTGCCTGTTGTAACACTTTGTGGCTGGAGATGTGTGAGAGTCCTCCATTTTCTAGTTGTCTGTTGGCTGGTTGGGCCTTCCCTGTTTCCTGCCCTGAATCTGACCAAAATCAGTGTATAAGAAGCAAAATGTGTTAGTCTTTCTTATACCGTAAGAATGCTACAGAATTACAGTCATGGAATGGTTGAGGTTGGAAGGGACCTCTGGAAGTTTTCTTGTCCAGTGCTCCTTCTTGAGGCACAGTCATCCAGAGCCTGCTGCCCAGGATGGTGTCCAGACAGCTTTGAATATCTCCAGGGATGGAGAGAGCACAACCTCCCTGGGTAACTTGTGCCAGTGCTCAGTCCTCCTGACAATGAGAAAGTTGTTGATGTTCCATTTGTGTTTCAGTTTGCCTCTGGTCCTTTCACAGGGCACCACTGAAATCCTAGCTCTGTCCTCTAGACACTTTCCCTTCCGGCATATCTATACATCAGTAAGAGGATCTCTTAGCCTTTTCTCATATGAAAGATGCTCCAGTAGCTTTATCATTTTCATGGTCCTTCACAAGAGTCTCTCCAGTATGTCCCTATCTCTTCTGTAGTGGGGAACACAAAACTAGACACAGCACTTCAAGAGTGGTCACTGCTGAGCAGAGGGAAAGGGTCACCTCCCTTGACTTGCTGGCAGCATTCCTGCTAATGCAGCCCAGGACAATGTCAGCCTTTCCTGCCACAAGGACATATTGATGGCTTGTTTTCCACTTGGTTAGTCTTCCTTTACTTGTATGCTATGTTTTGTGTCACTCTTTTCCCTTGTGTTTTCTTTTGGGAAATAGTTTATTGTCCGCAATATTTCAGCCTTACTGCCATGGTAATTCTCACTGTCAGGTCTTGGATAACTGCATCCTTGTTTTCCTTCAGGAGGCTACTGAGGTGCAAAATGCCTCTTAATCCAGTTCTTCTAGGCTTGAGAGGACTAACATATTGCTTTAGTTCAAAACAACAATGTTCCCTTGTAAATAAGAGCTGTGTAAGGCAAATCAGTATATCTATTGGCCTTTACCCTTGTGTTTGAACCTTTTTGATTTTTATTTGGTGGAGTTTTTTTCTGTTTGTTTGTTTAGTTTTTTTTCCTTCTGGAAGTTTCAGATCCTTCTGGTTTTGTTTCTTTATTTTGTATATGATTGTATCAATCAACTCTGATTACTGGAAAAATAGTATTTAAATGTGTATTTATTGTTCTTCAAGGAGAACTGTTATAGAGCCTATCCTATTTCCAGGATGTCATTTGTAGGAGTAGAGGCTATTTATCACCATTAACACTAACTGTAGATAGAGGAACTGCGTGAAGCCTGCAATTTTGCAAACCTTCCCTTGGGAGGTTGGCAGAAATATTGAAAATCAATGCCTTTTAACTGTATTTTTAAAAATCACAATTTTTAATCCATCCTTGTTTTCCAGCTCAGAGAAAATCTTTTTTTTTGTGGAGACATCTCGTACAAGTAGGCACGGTATCTACCTCATCCACTATATCTTTTTTGGGTGTTTAACATGAACTCTTCTGTCTGGGCTTCAAAATTGCTGTGGGTTTAATTTTTAGCGTTAAGAAGTCCTTTAACAGTTACAGATTCACAGTTTAAATTGTACTTGTAGGTCTATCTCAGGGAGAATGAGTGAAACATGTCAGACAAAGGAACTGATGCAGCTGTGGGCAAAATATCTGGCTGTCCATAAATGGCAGCATCTGACATCTCTCACTCATCACAATGGAGAGTAAAACCAGCCAGCTCTACATTTAAATCTTAAATTAAATCTTTAGAGATTTTGCTATCTTCTAACACTTTCCCTGCACTGTGCTGAAGATGTTGGAATTCGTTCAGTTCACTGTTTTGTCCAAGTCTGGATTTTCAGATGACTGATCTTATTATTATTATTGTTGTTATAGTCTACTTGTTTTTGTCCTTAGGGAAGAGCTGAATGAAAAGGACTGAGGATTCCATGCTTCCCCATTTTTAAGGGTGGTTCTGATTTACATTTCATTAAACTTTACAGATACTTTCAGGTACAAGTGTGATCTACCTATTAACTAAAAGCAACACTGCTGCACTGTCAAAGTTAGTCTGTGACTTAACTAAAGATGAGAAATTTGGAATCATACTTAACTACAAGAGGATTTTGCTAGTGCATCTTGAGTCTGCTTCTAATTGCAGAATGGTTGCGGTTGGAAGGAGCCTTTGGAGGTTATCTGATCCAACTGCTTGCTCAAGCAGGGCTACATAGATCCAGTTCCCCCAGGCTGTGTTCAGATGGCTTTTGAATATCTTCTAAGAGGGAGACTCCACAAACTCCTTGGGCAACCTGTGCCAGTGCTCAGTCACTCTTACAGTGAAAAAGGACTTCCTGATGTTCATTAGGAGCCTTCTCTCTTTCAATTGATGTTCTTTTCCTCCTATTTTGTTACTTGAACACTGCTAAAAAGAGCCTCCTTTCATCCCCTTTGCATCTTCTCTTTCTGTAGATCTATACATAAATAAAATAAACCACGAACCTTCTGTAGACTAAACAGTGCAGGTCTCTCAGGCTTTCCTCATGATCCCATCCCTTCATCATTTTCTTGGCTCCTCCCAGGAATTGATTCAGTATGACTACATGTCTCTTGCACTGAGGAACTGGGCTTGGCCCAGGTTTGGATTTATTAGCAGTGGCAACACTCTCCTGACACAACCCAGAACACTGCCAACCTTTTTTGCAGCAAGGGTATGTTGCTGGCATGTGATCAACTGAGTGTCCACTGGAACCGTCAGCTGCTTTCCAGCTGGTCAGTAGTCAGTGAATACTGGGGGACTGGGGTTGTTCTCCCCCTATACAAGACTTGGCATTTCTGTTTTATGAACTTCAGGGGGTTCCTGTCAGTCTGTTTTTCCAGCAGCCTATTTTTCCAGCTTGTTGAGGTCTCTGAATTGCTGCGCAAACCTCTTATGTAGTGCAGCAAGCTATCTATTCTGCCCAGTTTTGTTTAATCAGTCAGTCACCTTCTGATGGGCTTCCATTTTTATTCAGGGTGTGAACTTCTGACCCTCTTAAATGAAGAACCTGTCCTGCTTATTTCAGTTGTAAGATAAAATGTATAATAAAATATGTATTTTGTTTTCTAGTACTAATATTGGAGTTAACACTTGCTTTATTTTTTCCTGTAGACTTAACAGCTGTGATTATAAAGAAAAAATATGTTATGAAAAGCTTTCATCAAATGAACCCCATTGACAGGTATTGATTTTAAAAAAGGCATTTATAATTCTGAATGCTATTAAGAAGATATCTGTTTTCAAAGATGGGAGAAAAACTATAAAAGATGAAAACCTGTAGAGGCACCACTTACAAAGCTGAAAAAAAATCATGATTTGCTTGTCAGCAGTATTAAATAATGTAAGTCACCAAGAAAGTAGTCATGTTTGACAGACACTTATGTTACTGTTCTCATAATCTGATTTCCGAAATTTGGAAAGAAATATACTCCTCGGTGATTTAATGCATGTAGTGTTGTTCCCTAAAAAAAAGAAATGTATTATTGGCAGCTGTGGATATCAGGAACTGCTGATCTACAATAATGAAAGTTTGCTTTAGTTTTTAGTCTATTCACACTCTGAAAAGCCTGTTCCATGCAGGAAGCAGATGCATGTTTTTGCACATTTTCTTCTGTGTGAAAAAATATGAAGATATCTTCAGGCAGAAGGTCAGAAGACTTAGTTATCTATGTCTCCCAGTGAATAAAGAAAAGAATTTGGAAAAAAATGTTGTAGATGAGCATGAAACAAAACTGATCATCTTTTAATTCACACACAAGAGAAAAAAAAAACCAAAGCCACAGTGTGTTTGCTCTAAAACACAATTCATAATGTCTCCCAGTCTACTTGAAAATGCATTCTGAAAGAAAACCCTGATGTTATGTTTGTGAAATCATTGTCCCTATAATGAACATTTCACCTTTGCCCCATAAGATTCAACTTTTGGGAGGTTCATGATCCCTTGGCTGAGAGTGATAGAGAGGGAGGAAAACACTGGTGCTTGTTGCAGATTTCTGTTTTGGTATTGAAGTGTGTAGACTGTTGTGATGATGTTCAGAACATAGTATTTGGATTTTTAGTAACTCTTGACCTTTTTTGTCTGAAAAAGAAAAAATGTGCAGAAAACAATGATACTGCAGAAAAAATCCCACAGCATCAGATTCAAGAGTCTTAATACATAATTCTGTAAGAATAATACTTTTGATTTATGATGATTCGTAGGATAAACAGAATCTTAATAGACCCAGGCAAGATAGACATTGCTGAGCAACTGTTGGGTTTAAAGCTCCAATCTTTCAAAAACTAGTAATAGGATTAGTGTTCCTAATCAAAAAACTAGCTAATGAAGGTTCCCTGAGATTAATACTCTTCCCCTCATTATTGTTTGTTGAAGATTTCAATTACTGCAAAAAAATAGCAAAATTTTTGACTAATTTTTTTTGTTCTGATCTTTGAAAGAGCACTCTTAAACACCTTGATCAGAATGCTCAATCTGTGTGGAAAGCAATTTTTTTTTCCCCAGATCAAAGAAAACACCCTAAATATATAGAAATTTCTTTGAGTATCAGGAAGCTATTGTGATATCGTCAGACAGCCTAGCACAGGAGCATACTGAGGATGTATATTAAGAACATGGATGCATATCTAACAAAAGTGTATGCAGTTCCTTGCTCTGCAGCCTGCCCCACTGTTTTATGAGCTGGTTTCTACAAAGAGGAGAGGGAGGGGTCAGAGTGCCCTGAAATGTACCCCACTTTACACAAAACTCTCCATGGAATGACTGCCCTGTGGACAGCCCAAGTGGCATTCAGAGGCCATTGAACTTTAATGCAGCATCCTGCAGTTTTCTGACAACTTGCATTGAGCCTCTGGTGTTTGTGCACCAGAAAGGTGCCCCAAAGCACAATTTTTGTTTTGTATCCTTGCTCTGCTTCTGTGCAAGCAGAGTGAGTATATTTCTGTGCATATATATGCATTCCCAAGACCCGGCGTTTCAAAATTTGTCTGAATTCTAAGCATTTAAGGAAGACAATATAAATATGAGACATGAAAAAATGTTCTGCTGAGTAGCCATATTAGAGCAATGCAAAAGCAGTAAGCTTCTAATGCTTTAATAACAGGACTTCGTGCAGTCAAAGGGAAGCAAGTAATAGCAGCTCTGCTGAAGTCAAGCAATGTCAGATTATGGTGATGTGAGATCAGCAGGCACCAGGATTCTGCTGTTAATCATAAGGGGAACTTCTGTTTCCAATAGAATATAAAGAAATTACAAATACAGACATTTTTAATATTACCTCTTACTGCTATGACATGACTAAGTGCTTTCATGGTGGGATAAGGTGATGTGTCCTGGTTGTGTTTTGAAATGTCTTCACAAGAAGGTGGGTTGCTTGTTTCGCAGCTATCTAACTGACTTGGTCTGCCATCTGTAATATTCTATCTTTGCTTTTTGGAGATTCAGCTTTGATAATATTTTGTTCTAATGTATGTTCCAAACTCTGTGTTTAGTGGAGATCACTGCTGGCAGCATGGAGTGATGGTACTTTTAGGCTATGAAGGTTTCAACAGAAGTATTTAACTGTTTTGCTTAGCAGAAATCTAATGGATATCCATGGGTTCAAAGTGTTAGTGTTCTTGAAAAAAATACATCATATATTTTACTGGAGATAAGATAGAAGATGTTTTTCTTGTTTAATCAGCTTAGGTAAATGGGGTGCAATTGCTCACTTAGGTCCATGGACCCACCAAAAGGGTTGGAAGAAATAAATACTTCCTTGAAGAGGTATTTTTTCTATGGGTTGAGACATTTCAGGTAACTCAATTGCTGATTTAAAGAGATCTGTATTCTTTTTTTTTTTTCCTGGTTGTTTACTCTATGGCAATATCCTAATTATGATTTGGACCGATATCAAGAATGTTCTGCCATTTGAAACTTTGAGTTTTAACTTGACCACATGGATGGTTTTCAATTTTCAAACACACTTGCAGAACCAGCACTAAACTGCCAGAACTGCTAATCTGTCCATGCCCTGAGCAGTCTAGAAATAAGTCTGGGAGCCAAAGGAAAGTCTTCCATAACAGCAATCCTCAGTGAAAAAGCACTCTCTCTCATGATCAGCACACTGGTGATGAGGACACAGCTTCCAGTATGGAAACCTCAGCCAGTTAATTGAAAGTGGGGGAAGCATGGACATGAGAGCCCATGCAGGCACACACCTTTCTGTTGTAGTCTCAGGATGGCCCTCCTGTGGCGAATGTTCAAATACTTCCAGTGAATTATAACTATATTGTGGCCACAACCTATATTTTTCAGGTTAATAATTATCTTGCAATTGATGCTTGTTGGGTCATTGTGCAAGTCAGATATTATAATGTAGATGAACATTTTCCAGCAATGAGTAGCTGCAATGACCTAGAAAAACAGAGCTGTTCTTTCAGGACTAGAGATTTCTGGTTGCTTTTCTTTTGTGCACAATTGCAATCCCTTGTATGCATGTGCACATTTTTCAGCCCTCATCTGTAAAATAACAAATACAAGGCCTCAAGTTCAGGGTTCTCAGTTACTGGAAGAAAGGTTTACGTTATGGAAGGAAGGTGATTTTAGAACAGTCTTATAAGATAAAAAAGTTTCTACATGAGCTTTTATCTTGAATTGCAAAAGTGAGCCAGCAATGGATATTTTTGAATTATTGGTTCTATTTTTGGCTAGAGTAAATTTTCCTCAAAGTGGCTGGTGTGTGGCAATGTTTTAGATTTGTGCTAAACACAGGGTTGATAATATAGAGACATTTGTGCTATAGCTGAGCAAATTTTACATGGAGGTAAGGTCTTTTCTGCTTTTTGTACTGACACACTCACAAGGATTTTGGAGATGCATGGGAGATGGGGAGGCGACAAAGCCAGGACAGGTGTTACAAATTGACCAGAGGGATATTCCAGACCATAGGGCATCATGCTCAGAGTATAAAGTGGGGAGAAGAAGGAGCTATGGGGATGGTGGGATGTTTGGAGTGATGGTGTTGGTCTTCCCAAGTCAGAGCTACCTGTGATGTGGCCCTACTATCCTGGGGATGGCTGAGCTCCTGTCTGCTCAGCTGAAGCAGTGAATTAATTCCTTGCTTGCTTTGCTTGTGTGTGTGGTTTTTGCTTCCTGTGTTGACCTTTCTTTACCCCAATCCACAAATTTCTCTGCTTTTATCTTTGAATTCTTTCCATGTTCCTAATGATGGTAGGAGACTGAGTGAGTGACTTAGTGGGGCATAGTGATTGGCTGGGGTTAAACCATGACATACTGTTTCTAAATTGTTTTTGCTTAAGTGTTGTAGCTTATAATGGAGAGCTTTTAAGGATGTTTATTCCAAAGTTGCTCACAATCTGCACCCTGGGGGCATGCGGATGGAAAATGAATGAGTTCTGTATCTCCAGCATGGAGTAAAAGGTTTAGAATATTAAATTTTATTTTTGTCCCCAGGGTTTTATGAGATGTGAGCAGATGGGACTTTGATTTCAATTGTAAGCCCAATGATGAGAGATTGGAAATCACACCATTAAAAAATTATAAGCTGTAGGTCATAAATTTTTATCACTTCCTATTGTTAATTAACCTTTAAGAGCTGATCGTGTTGAGAAAGCCTGGGGTTTGGTTTCTGTGGGAACACTTTTTAGTAGTAATGAGCACCTGAGGATTCTTTTCTCTCCCAGAGTGAACATGACATTTCAATTCTTGCAGATTTGTGCATGATGCCAGCACCTTTCAGTCTTTTAAGCATAGCAAGAAAGTTTGGTATTTTCTGTATAGATGCAGAAAGGGCAGTGATTTTATTCTGCTTAGGCTGAATGTGATTCCACTCTCACATTCAAGAATTAGTCTCCTGAATAGCACTCATTTTCAGAAGTGTTGCTGGGAACCTTTTGCTGACATTTTGTCATCAGCAGGAGTAAAAATGAAAGCCTGTAATGGTGACTTCACCTTTACTTATATTTATCCAACTGGATATGATTGAATTTTTGTAGCCATTTAAAATTACTCTTTTCTTTCAAACAACTTGAATTGCACCAAAATAGACATTAAAAATAATAGTGAAAGAACACTATTTTAGGATTTTGAACAAAGTTGCTTGAGGCAGTGAAGAAAGGTTATTGAACCAGTCCAGTTGTATAATTAGCATGAGCTCTATCCTGCAAATGTTTTGCAAGAACTTGGATTTTCTTAAAAAATGTCTTCAGATGGTGGAAAGTACGGTGAATAAAATGCACGAAAATGGTTTTGAAATACATTTTAGTGTAAAGTGTATGCAGTTTAAGAAAGATGTTTTTTTCTGAGCATAGTGTCTAACAAAAAAAAGTGTAAGGAAAAGTTGCAAATACTTTCACAAGTGGAAGAGACAAAATTCTGTACTATGAAGTTATTGGTGTTTGGCATTTCTTCATTATGATGAAACCAGACATTTTCTTTTCCATAGAAAACCACGGTCTGGTATAGCTATGGTGCTAAGAATTAGAATTTGTCTGTAGGTGAGTATCTTCTGAATCTATATGGTTACTTTGTGGTGTCTTTCCTTCTCTTTACTTTAGACTGGGAGAGTTTTCTGACATTTCCACAGGGGCATTAATTCAATAAAAATAATCACTCCATAAGTAAGAATTGGAATGACATTTTTGCTTTTTATTAGCTCTAACCAACACTGTATTGCTGCTATTATAAAAATTTATCAGTTCTACCTATCTCGTCATGAGGTGAGATAGAAATAATGGCCTGTCCATTAGTTTTCTCTTCCTTTATATTAAAAAACTTTGTTGGCTTTGGTTTGCTGTATTTGTATTGACAGATACAGATGGCCAAATAAGTTGTGGTACAGAGAAGAGTCCAAGTCTACCTGGCTGGGACACCTGACCTTTTCACAGCTATGTGAACAACATGAGGAAAAGGCCTCCCCCAAGCAAAACATAATCTGCCAGGATATGGCCAGCAGTCTATATCCCATGTAGGAGAAATGAATGAAACTTTTAATATCCAACTTGTGCGAAATACTCATTTTTCCTGGTTTGGTTTTCATGCCAACGCACCAAGAGACTTGAAGCTTCAGATTTTTACAGGGTGGAAGGTCTGGCAGTTTGACTAGAAAAAATAAAAAAAATATTTTGACTAACCTCTTGGAAGGTAAGGAAGTAGGAAGTGAGGTGACCCCCTCTTAGGGAGGATCTCAAGACATGTGATGCCACTAGAAAGGCAGGCCAGGAAAAGTGTGGTGAAAATCAGACTGAATAGCCAGAATACATTTCAGGGAAAAACAAAAGGTTCTGCAAGTCCAGCTGACCAAAGGCTGCCTCAGCCTTAATGAAGTGCTTCAGGGAAAGGACAAGAAAAAAACCTGTAGAAGAGCATGAGTGTGGAAGGGATTCTTGTCCTTAAATGCTATTATAAAGATTAACAAAAAAGCTTTACCCTCTAAATGCAATCTTAAGTAGCCAAATGTGGTTGTTTATTAGAGGAGGAGGAAGACATTAAAAGGAAAAGAGTTTTCCCTTCTGCCTATGCAATTTCCTATCAAGTTTTGCTTAACAAATCAAAGTCCCCATTAACTGATGTTTGTATGAAGTAGCTCACAAGATCAAACTTCTGATCTCCTCAACAAACAATCACTTTTTATAGACTTCATAATAGAAAAATACCTCTGACATCCTTAGTTTCTGACTTTGAAAGAATAAAAATAGTATCTGAGAAATAAGGAAGAAAAAAGAATAAAAATATTTTTTAATTCTATTATTAGTTTTTCATGCAAATACACTAAAATGTTCAATATTCCATTTAATTTTTTCTGGGTACTTGCAAGAGTGTGCTTCAAAATAAGACAGTGAAGAGCTTATGTTTTATTTAGTATATATAAATTCTGTATCAAACCTCTATGTAATTCACAAACATAATACTGTGGTATTTATACATTTGTATAAATCATAAAAAAATGAGATCCATAAAATGTCAGAATATGAAACTGAAAGTATAATTTAGAACCCCAAAGAATTTATTTCCAGAATTTAGATCTGTCTGTGATCTGCTGGATCTTAATGGCTAAGGTATCGGAAAACTTTTCATGTAGGGTGAGAACTTTAAAGCAGGGCCTTTTCATCTCTATTGTCATTAGCTATGTAACATATTTTCATTTTATTGGGGGCACAGTCTCCTTCTGCAGTTTGGATCTGAGTTTTGCTGTTCTCGTGCTTTGTTTCTCTTCCCTGTGCCAGTCTTTCTTTCAGAATGCTAAAGCCTAGCTGGAGCTAAAATAATTGAATTATGGTAGTAGCTTCTGAGTAGCAGCCAAAATATCCTCTGCAGTCAGAGGAGGCTTTTGATGCACTTGGCTTCTTCACTGTTTAAAAGCACCTACTCTTTCTCAGCTTTTAAATTAACAGTAACAAAATCTGAACATGAAGGAGACTGAAAGTTTGGAGAGGCTTCTTCTTGAGTCTAAATAAGCATCTCTAATCTTGGCAACTACTTCTCATTTCTGATAACTTTTTGTAAGAAAGACTTGAAAAGAGGGGAAACCTTGTAGTAAATCACTGAGGAGGTAAATCCCTCAAACAGATTTAGTCTGAAGTAAAAAACTAAAATACATGGTAATGATTCTGGAGGGTGTAAAGCTCTCTTCTCACTTGACTCCTGTAAATATTATCCAATGAAAGAGCAGAAAAATGTAACTCTTGAATGTGGCTTAGGTAGCTGCAATCGGCACAAACAACTGACAGGGCATTGTAACAGCCCAGCCATGCTCTGCAAATGTCATTATTCATGTCACCAGAGCTGAGCTAATGACAAGGCTAATGATATTGACAGCAGCCTAGACAAAATTAGTATCTCAAGAATTGTTGCCTTCTGCTCTAATGGTCTTGTAATAGTACTTGCTTATTTTTAGGTTGGTCATCGTATGGCTTTTTCACAGAACATTTTATCAAGTGAGTAAAAAGGAAGAGGAAGTATGAACAGTTAAATGCCCTGGCTCTTTTCTCAGGTTTCTTTCTTATGTAGATACTGTACTTTGAAAGCTTTACTTTTCACTGGATGTATACAATGACTTAGGTCTGAAGATACCTGTTGAAGGCCCTTTTGGTTACAGAGTCAGTGATGATGTGTCTGTAGACCAGCTAATTTAGGATGCTGGCAGGGATGACTTTTTGCATTTGGGAAATCGCATCATAGAATATAGAGGATTTTTTTGGGGAACTTTTTGTAAAACAAAGTGTGTGTCTTGTCTCAGGTCTTGTGTTGTTTGCATACTGAATCACTTCCTTCAGATTTCTGAGGAAATTTCTACTTCTAAGTACAAGACTACTTTCTCAGGTTAAAAAATGCAAAAGATGATAAACTTAATCTGGCAAACATTTTGGACAGCTCTTAAATGAAAGATGCCATAAAAGAAACACCAGATGAGGAACAAAGATTTTTCTTCAGAAGCCTTTGAGGACCTGTACAGCTATGAGGACCATCATAATTTGTCAATTTTCTGATGTTGGTTTTATGAAGTACTGCTTGATAAATGAAAGGGTGCCAATAAAAACACTCATCAGTTTCCCATCTGTGTATCTGTGCATCCATCCATGACTTGCAGAGTATGCGTTTTCTCTGCTTAATGTGTTTCTGTGTCAGAATCTATTTTATACTGTGTTTCAGATCCTGCTTAAGAAAGAAGCTGTTGACTGAAGTTGCCTTGTATATGGCAATGTTACAGGAAAAGGTGATGGTGATGAAGTGATTTGTTTTTTCCCTCATGGTCTATTACATTAATGTATCACCTCTAATCATATGGCTGTTCATAGTTGCAGAGCATGCTTGCAAAGCTACTGCAGTAGGGAGAACTTTGTGGTCCCTCTGTGGTTTCAAAGCTGTACCTGAGACCTTGGAAATAGTACCTTACTGGCTCACTGTTGTAGGCAATGCTCTTCCCTTGTCTCTAAATCAGCAGAGCCTTGGGTTATACATTTCCTATTACTGACCTGTCATTTTCAGTTGAGGATCGGAAATAGGTAAAAAGCCCAGAAATTCTGCAAGTCTGTTACTGCTTCAAAATTGTCTCAGGGTGAGTTTTCTGCATTCTGCCCCAGAAGTGATTAGCTGGCTGGGATTTTTTTAAACCTTTCTGTTCTGAACTGTGGTGCTTCTATTTTCCCAAGGCAGGATTCCCAGAGAATCTTCCTGTCTATAGAATGAGATGAAAAGACTGACCTCTGAAGCTGAGCAAGATCGTTGTATTTGATCCAGTTTGGTGTGTTCTCCTACTCACATCATCTGTGAAGCTATTTGCCTCTATTAATTTTCGCCTGAGTTGGTGTATAATTCTGGAAACAGCTGAGGTGAATGACCTAAAGTTTAGCTCCAGGATATATAGTGCCTGTTTTGTTGTGTTTATAAAGCTGCTTTAGTTATGATGGAAGAAGACCATCTCCTGCCACCACTTCCCTTTCTCTCCTGCTTCATGCAGAACGTGAATGGCAGTGGGAGGGATTCATTCTAGATACCAAAAGGAAGAGTTAATTCTCTTATCAATGAGAGAAGGTAAAAATCTCACATTACTTCTCACCTCATGGTGAGAAAGAGGTTTTGTTTTCTTTCAAGTATGCCTCATGTTTGTCAACTTCTATTTGTCCTGATGATACAATGTTTTCTGGTTTTGAGCTTCTTCTCAGTGGTCTTGTTTGATTTTAATTATGATGTTTTCATTATTTTTATGTTTAGCTCTTTAAATATAGTGTGGTGTTTGTTATAAAATAGTTGTGTGAAAAATAGACTTTACTTTCCAAAAATCTTCTTTTTCTATAGCTTAAGGATGCTTTTCTTGTGTAGGAAGAATTTTAAAATGGTTACATGTACTGTTGGTTTCTTAAACCTTCATTCTGGATGTGCACTTCACACTAACCCTTGTTTTCATTCAGCTGGCAAATAGAGCTGTGTCTAAACCAGTTTTAGTTAAATACCATTTTCCTTCTTGTAAATGCCATTTTTCTTCTTATTTTATGGCCAGCTCTAAGGACATAAACTTGTGATCCATGATGAATGTTTTACTGTAAGTCTATAGGGAAGGTCAGGGGAAAAACCCCAAACCAAAAGAGTCCCTTGCAAGCTGTGCACTCTCTTAAGTCTGGGTAGCTGTAGCATGTCAAATATCAACATAGCTATCTAAAATTCAGTAAAATTGATTATTTCCTCTTTCATGAATAATTTCACTGTGAACAGGCACTGCACTGTTTGTATTTTAGTCCGGAACAGACAATGTGTACATATAAAAAGCCCAAGTGTAAATGGACTATGGGTACATAATCTCCTCTGGGGTTGCCATTATTTAACAAATTAGCAGGAAGCAGTTGTAGTGAAACTTTTTCATCCTAGAGTTACATCTAACATTGTTTGTGCTTTGTCTCAGGAATATAGAAATGTCTTCCAACAAAATGTTCAGGTAAATACTATAATATAATATATAATAATATAATATACTACAATACTCAGCTAGAGCTCCTTGAAATTGCATATGCCATCTGTAACTTTCTATCTAGTGCTGCAGATTTGAGGTTTCAGTGGCAGGACCTGCTCCCCTGTCCTACAGAAGCTCTGTCCACTGGGGCCTCTGAGTGTAGATTGCTGCCCTGCTTGGGCAGTGATAGGGACACTCCAGTCCTGGGGGAATTCAGCAAGAACTAAGTTCTTCATTCTAGACAAAAAAGCAGTACAAATTCCTGAAGAGATCCGACAGCTGTTGAAAGAACTGAATTTTAGTTGCTTTATAATATTTCAAGCCAAATTTTAGAATAAATTTCCATGGAGCTTGGGGTTCCTTTCTGTTACATCAAAAACATTCAGCTCAACCCGACAGAATTGCAACAGTGCTGCAAAAGAAACCAGAAAGAACTGAGCTTTGTGCTCATAAATCCATGTTCTGGATATTAAGGGCTGTGTTTGAGTTGTGTAGATCCTGGCATTTCTACTGTAAACACAGCCCCTTTGGAAGATGATGGTACCGTTTTAATCAAATTAATAGAGAAATATTCTGACATTCAGTTTGAATGTAATTGAAGATGATCAACCTCTTATTAGACTGATTATCCTAAAAGCTATAAAATGGGTTTAGATATTGAATAGTTTTGATTGGCTTACAACATTTTCAGTGACATTAATTTGATATAACTACCAGTTTTCATTTTTTGCAATTTATTAGTCTAATCGGATTAGGGTAGCAAGGACAAGGTAATAAAAAAAGTTTTGTTTCCTGNGTTTATTAGTCTAATCGGATTAGTGTAGCAAGGTAATAAAAAAAGTTTTGTTTCCTGAATATTTGTATGATTTTGGACACTTGTATCAGGGAATCTACTGTCCACAAATAAGGTGGAAGTCTCCCCTGAATATATCCTAGGATGTGCAAACTCCAGATAAATTTTGTTCTTCAACTTTTAATAAAATAATTGATAAGAAAGACTACAAAAGGGCAGAAGACGAAAATAATAGAAGTCAAATGACCTAAAAATCAAGATGACTCACAGTTTTCACTCTTTTTTAAAATAAACAAGCAAGGTAAATGTGCTCAGGTTTTTTCTCTAAAGATTAATTTTACATTTCTGTCTGTTTTATGTGAATGGCTTATAAGACTTTTCAATTATGACGTATTTCATCCCCATTTCAATGGAAATGGAAAAGATGTGTTCTGTGTTACATTAGGAAAGGAAGAGAATAATTACAACTGATTAGAGTAAGGCTTAAAGGGGCTCTGGAGATTCAATTAGCCAATGATCCTTTGGTCATCTGGCTTTAGGGGCAGACCCCCCCATCAAGGAGAGTACCAGTGCATCTCCTCACAATTCAGAAATGTGAAGCACGTGCCAGGAGAGCCCTCTGTACTGTATTTTATTCAAGATGCATAAAACTGAGGATGGTGAAATTATAGCCACATAGCCCAAGACACTGAGGACATAAACATGGTGATTGGTTTTCCTCAGAACATCCAAACAATTGATGTTCATTAAATGAGCCCTGAATAAAAGAGGGTTGTTCCACTTAACCACTTGATTTTTACAGTGGCTATTCAACACTCATAATGCAGATGTACTTAACTGTTCTACAGCACTGCAAGTCCAAAAGATCTCTGCCTACGTGAGACAGTAGCATGCAGTAACTAAAGTTGCCTGGTGGAGTTATTGTACAGTTAAAACAAATCTCTGAAAGACTTCTGTTTTGAAGTTTCATTGTTTCTAATTTTTATCTAAGTATCCATGGAAGTGTTGCAGGGGAACTCTGAGAATTTTTTCACTTTTAATCATGGTGAAGGTAAAAGTACAATGACAGGTATATTTTATTTGTATTCACATGACCTCTTTCAGTATTACAGCCTCTTTATTAGCCAAGTCCATTAAATGCTCATTTCCCAATGGCAATGAGCAGACTTTCCAATAAACCTGTGTAACCTAGTTTACTTTGTAGCTCAGAGTGTGATGCTGAGATCTCATGAGGAGAAATGTGCCACTTCCTTGCTATTTTGGGAAGCAGTAACTGGAGCATTTACCAGTTTGCAATACAAACATGCTAACGTTTATGCTCCTCTTTAAAATTGTTCACTTATCCATATTAACAGTGTGGGTGGCCTACTTAGATAGGGGTTTGCCTTTGGTTCTCTGGTCTTAATTCATCTTCTTCCATTCTAATGCTTTACTCTTTTTATCTGTTATGCTTGCTTTTAATTTTCTTACTTAGGAAATGCATTTATATTGTACAGTCTGTTGAATGTCTTTGATTGTGTGGGGAATCAAATGAAGAACAGAGAAAGACTGTGTCAGTGAAAAGCCAGCATTAATAGGTCCCAAAGGATTACTAGGATTTATGACTGCTTCCATTAGCACTAGAATAAGTACTAAATATTGAACAGTCAAGTAAATGAGAATACTGTGACTTATCTAGTCTATGATTAATTGTTTGACTATAGTCTAAAACTACTTTTTCTGAAGATTAGTCAAACTTTTCTCAACCTTCACACAGTACCTTTGCTCATGTGTAAACAGAGGGTAATCAGATGTATGGCACTGAGTATGGAATAAAAGCATGGACAGTTTTGAGTGCTGTTCTCAAAATGTTCTGGTATGTTATACTTCATGGTGCAGGTCATTGTAAAATAGGGCTGCAGAAGAGGCTTACTTGTCCAGCTTTCTGGAGCTGCAGAATTATTTCAATTTTTTGATGGATAGATCATTGACAGACAGGTATTATAAATCTACTAAATGAACTGGTAAGACTGTGAAACTGAGTATAAAAGGGACAATTGATAAAGTATATAAGGATAGTAGTCCTTTAGTAGTCTGATGTGAAAATACTTTCCCTTGAGGCTTTTCTACGTGTTCAGATTTGGGCACATCGTATGCTGACCTAGTCAGAAACTGCATAGTCTTGCTAATAACAACTGTTTGCCATTTGAACATAATGTCTGGGTCAGAACCAAGAACACAGAACTAGAATGTAAGTAATGATCATTCTTTCAAACAACTAAAATGTACTTCTCTTGCATAATCGTGTTATTTTACTAAGTATTGTGAATATGGGTTTTTTAGCCCCACAACATTGGTGCAAATCAGCATTGCCAGGAGAGCTGGATTCTAGGCATGGGATTGGTTTTTCTATCTCAGTTTTGAAAACTTTATAAGGCTTTGCTTGGAATTTATCCAAGCAAATTTAAGCCACCTAGAAGCTGGGCGTCCTGTGTAGCTTGCTGAGTGACAAATAGATCCCCAGGAGCCAAGGGGCTGAATCAATGGGGATGGATCTATGCTTTTCTATTGATTGCTCAGGCTCGATGCTAGACGCCAGGCATCTCACTGTTAGGTGATTCGGCTTGGGTAAGGAGGGTGGCACCATCATTAATTACTTCCATTTGTTTCTTAAGAGAATTACTTTAGTTACTCTGGAGAAATAATCTTCAGAAACTGAGTTGCTGGTGATAATGTTTTGCTGCTAGTTAACAAATATATTGCTTATGCACTCTATCCTGTTAATTTCTATTGCTGTAAGACTGAGCTTGCTTATTATCTTTCCAGAAATGCTGAAAGGGAGGACAGAAAAATTACTAGAGGTAAAATATGATGGATTTTTAAAACACATTTTGCAGTCTAAAGCCTGTGTGCATTTTGGACAATCACATCAGTTGAAGGTCTGCTCTTTTTCTCTGACCTCACACTTTGAATGTCTCAATCTTGCCCTTTATGTGGGAGCAGAGTATGGTTCTTTTCTTCAGTCTGTGCATCAGCTCTTTTCCTCAGAAAACAAAAAATAATGGTTGGCCTGAAATTTTTGAGGCATGGGAAAAAATGTTAAAATATGGCTATTGAATAGGAAATTTTGAGATAAGCTTGTTCTTTTCAACTTGAAATCTCCATCCTTTTTTTTTTCCCCCAGCTGTGAGAAAATGTTGGCAGGTAAACAAGGCTTTGCTCCTTTTAAAACTGGCTGAATGTCAGCTTGTAACTCAAAACCAGATATACATCTACTCAAAGAGATGGTGTAAAGATAATGAGCTGCAGTGGTCTTATAGTTGTAGTTCATAACATGGTTTCTGTTTTCCTCCAGAGCAATCACTTTTGCATCACACAGCAATCAGCAGATAATCTCTTCACTGACACTCATATCCAAGAGATTTTTATTGTACTGCTGACTTGTGATAGCAGCCTCCTTAGGAATATTGTTTGGGTTATTTTTGTTCTTGTTTTTTCTTTCAAACACATGGCCAGAAAATACTGAATGTTCCCAAAACAGACTGATGTCTTCATAGATATGAGGTCACTTCAAAAAGCTGATAAAAGTTTTAGGGTTATTAGACTTCCAAGCAGAAGCATCTTCAGGGGGATGTAAATTAAATGGATAGAAGAGGCAAAACAGTAAGTAAAGGAGAGGAATTGGTAGGTAAGTGGAATAGCACTTGAGTATACTTTGGTAAGGGTGGGGGAAGATAAGAAGTGAAGAGATGCTCTAGTTATGCTCAAATACATCAGGACTAAGAGAAAAATGCAACATGTATTTTGTAGCCAGACTTTTAAATAGCTTGGATGCCCTCCAGTAATTTAAATGAATCTTTAGTATGACTCATGACCAGGCTGAGCTTTGCCAGTTTCACTGCAGGGAATTCCTTCTATGTGAAGGTGACACTTTGTGGCCTGTATATTTTTTGATATTGTGTGTCTCTGTGCCAAGTAATCATTTTAAGAGAAAGACCATTAGTATTTTAATATTGATTTTTACATTTTATGTAAGACTATAGCAATAAGAAAAATGATTATGGGGTAAAATGAAAAAGTTCAGAATTTGTAAAGTTTTTCTTTTGTTATTGTTATATCCTAGTGTAGTATTCAGGGGAAAGAGTGAAATGTGAGCTTCTACTGTTCAGAATAAAATTTCCCAATTCCAGTTTCCAGTTATTGTTAATAATTATTCATTTTGTGTGCTTTTTTTTGGGCCTGAGTTAACTTATGAGAATTTTAACTCTGTTTTTATTCCACAGTATATTATATATCAATCTAGAATCCCATGTCTTGTAATGCTGTAGAAACAAATAGATGGTTGGTTTTGGGCCAACTCTGAGAAAAACTAAGCATCACTCTTTTCAGCTTGAAATTGTTTATCTTAAAAAAAAAAAAACCCTAATAAAAATTAAGATTGTCCAAATAAGGAAAAAACCCAAGCAAACACCCCCCCCCCAGTCAGACCAAAACAAAACCTATATTGTTCTCTGAATGTGTTGCCTTTTTTTTTTTTTAATATTCTTAATATATTCTACTTTTCAGGCTGAATTATGTTTTGTCTGGTTTTCCAATGCATCGCCAGAAACAAACTTCTCAATCTCAAATATCACTTGGCTTGCAGAGGGCACAGTTACAATGGCCTCATCTTCTGGTCAAGAAGAGTGTGGGTCTCCCTGAAACAGGCATCAAACCCTGAAGCAGGCTTAACTTGAAAAAGTTAAATACTGTGGTTTTAATTTATTTCTATATATAGTTGGAGACTTGTGTAGTTCCCTCACTTTCTGGTGTTGCTAAAACAGAAACACTATTGGTTTGTATGCATGCCAGGCCAGAAGTCCTGTGACCTAAACCAGTGGGAAAGACCAGCTAAAATGCCCCATATATACCACATAACATGCCCTTTTTCTTACTTAAGCTTTTCAAATAGCAACATCAACACTTTGTTAGTGGGGACTGCAATACTTTTGTTTTGTTTGGACAATGGGTAATTTCCCAAGCAGCTCAAAGACAGATCCAGAGTGGGTTAACTTCTGTTTCTGAAACCACATCCTTTGTAGACAGACTTAAGAATGCAGCTGGCCAGATTTGGGCAGGTCATCTTGAGCCATCCCTTACTTTTGGTAAAGAATATTGTTACTCTCTTATGACAATATTTTGACTGAGCCAATCAACAATCTTGAGAATGAGTTTATTCAGTCAAACAAAATATCACTGACATGTGGTTCCACAATTTCTATCCTGGAAGTGGTTGCCAGTGACAACAGGGTTTGCAGCCTGGATGTGTGCCATATCTGCAAAATACGTTAAAGTCAATGCAAGACTTAAAAATGAGTGCCTTCTTGGTCAGTGGTTAGTTACCCCAACTAATTAATTCCCACAGGTCAGTGTGCTTGGCTGTCAGGTTTTCATTCTGTTCATTCAAATAGCTTTGACTTGTTTGATGCTACATTACAATACATTCTCTGTAGATTTATGCTTTGTCATCATTCTGAAATTGATGCCAGCACTGCACTTTGTGAGCTTCCTAATTTAATTCTTTAAAGAACAACTATTATTTTAAATTTTTGCCATTTTTCTATATGGCTGTACATTAATTTCTACCTGCTGTTTGGAGCTTCTAGAAATAAGTGGAGTCCCTTATATATAGGTTTATATCTGTTGTTGTGGTTAACTTTTTTTTTTTGTTTGTTACAGTGGTGTCTAAAGAAAGAATTGGTTTGTCATGCATACACCCCACTTACACCTATGAAGTGCTCAGGTGTATTCATAAGTCACAGTAATATCCAACAAGTGGAAAGGACAAGTTATAGAGAAATAAAATACTGAGACTAAATTCCTGATTATTAAGTTCATAATGAAAGTCTCACTGTCTTCCTCTGGGATAATAATTTGTAATATTCTGTTAAAAACAGTCTAGTTACTCATAAAAATATTTATGGTAATTCATCTATATTTTCAACCAGGCTTTACAGTAAGCATCTGTTTCTGAGACAAGCTGCTCAAAAGTTGTTTAATATTGCTAAAGAAAGGAAAAATTCCTTTTTAGTTGGAATGTTAGATGGAAAATGACTTAAAACCCTCTCTTCTCAGGGGATGATATAAAAAGTAGTTTTTCTCTGTACTTCAGTTTTCACGTAATACAGTGCCTGTTCATTTCTGCTGTAATGACAGGCACAGTTAGATAACACAAAGAGGATCCATGACAAACCACCTGGAAGTGTTCTTCACTATAAACAACAAAACTGTGTGGGCCACTAAATGATAGTGAGAGGAAACATCCTACTGTAGACATTTGCATACCCCCGTGGAGTCCAAGTTTGCAGCCTTGGAAAGGGGGAAAAACAACGTTAACTGATTTAACTCCATATCTAGGAAGTGGCTTATACAATCTCCTCTTGAAAAAAATGATGCTCAACAGCTTTGGAAATACAGTAATGTATTTAGTTGTCTCAATATGGATTTGTATACCCAGTTTTTAGAGTCCCAGTTTGTAACTGTTAGCCTTTGATACAAAACTCTTGCAGTTCTTGACTGCTTGAGGAAAGCTGTTCTCAGCGTTGTCTCAGTTTGCTATAATATTTTTCTTAATTTTTGAACTGTTCTGTATAAATGTCTTCTATAAAACAGATGGCTGCACTGCATTCAGTGGTGGATGAAGTGCTGCCTTATACATCAAATTTGTAACCTTAAATGAACAGAAGCTGTATTTTAAATTGCTGATTTTCATGAAAGCAGTCCAAATCAGTTCACTAACAAACTTTACATAATGGTGTCATGGGTTGAGCTAAAATGGAAAGTCCTTGGTTTTGGAAAAAACCCTAAATAGTTTACCATTTATCTAGCCATCTGTTGTATCAAGGGTTGGATCTCTTTGCACGCTCTCTCTTCTAAACTTCTAGTCTGATGCTTAGTGCCTATGTTTCCACTTTTTTCAGAAAAAAATCCAACAGCTTTTCCCACTGTTGTGTGAAAAATCACATTATTACACAAATTGTTTAACAGTAGAATGCCTTCAGAGAAGTTACCTAGTATTTCCAACTTTCTGAGAGTTGTTGTTCAGAGTAGTTGTGCCTCATGTAACGATGAAAAATCACAGGAGAGAAAGGAGTTCATTTTCTTTCACCTAGGTCTCTATTTTTGGTATCTCAAGTAAGTTTAGTTTAGCACAGCTTCTGAGTAAGGTGGAATAAATTGCAACAGTGTGAGACTGCAGGTTGATTATAGAGCACCTGCAGCTTTAGGAGTCTTTACTCAATAAAATTATACAAAACTCTGATCTAGCATAACCATATGCTGCTGCTTCAAGCACCTCCAAAAATACCAACAGAATTACCTCTGTACTGATGGTGTTTTTCCTGGATGGGGATTTGCTGAGTACACTGCTATGAGCACAGATGATGCAGAAAGTTGAGAGTGTTGTACAT
This sequence comes from Alaudala cheleensis, assembly GCA_013398995.1. Taxonomy (NCBI): domain Eukaryota; kingdom Metazoa; phylum Chordata; class Aves; order Passeriformes; family Alaudidae; genus Alaudala; species Alaudala cheleensis. The sequence goes on from VWYE01012408.1 coordinate 593,367, forward strand.
TCTTGATGTTAGAAATGCAACGTGGTTTTGCCTGATGTGGGTCAAATTTATGCTACAACAGTGCACAAATCTGGTGTTTAAGACTGCAGAATTGCTGCTTGAACACTTGGTTGGCAACTTTTTCTATTTAAAATCTTAAATATTTTCTTAAACTGTTAGTTGCTTATCTGCAGGTCAGAATGCAAATGAAAAAACATGGTAAATTATTATTAATTTCTTCTGACAGAAAAATACTGACTGCTGGTATTGACAGAAGTGTTATGTGCATTCCTAATCAAACATCTTATAACTTACATTGCAGTTGATGCATTGATGTGCACACACACAGTGCTATATTTGTGCAAATACACAGAGATATGGACATTACTCCTTTGTTATTTTCTCCCTCTCAGAAGAAAGGTATTTTTTAATATACTGATTACTGGTTAAAAGTATTAATTAGGTAGAGACAGGAATCATTAAAGATAATTTTAAAAAGTAAGGAAAAATGAATATGCCTTCAAAGTGGCAGATCCTGAGCCATGTGATTAAGCCAACAAGGAATTTAATTCAAGGTATTGGATTACCAAAATTGATGGCAAAAAATGGATCATAAGAACTCTCCTGATGAATTCAAACTTAGATATAAACAGCTGGAGCTAGGTGGAATTTGTTTTAAAGGCTCATTCAGTTACCTCTGGCCTTACATGCTTACTTATCCCATTCTTAAAGTTAAGGGATAATGCACGTGTCTTGATTTGAGGAAGACAAAAGGGTTTGCCTTTTTGACATAAAAGTGACTAATATTTTGAATAAGGGTTTAGTCATAATGGGTAGGGATTAATGATTTTTGAGTGTACTAAAACTTCTGTGGATCTTAAAATTCTGCAGACAACTGCTTTCTTGCTGTAAAGCCTTAAGAAAGGTGTCAGAAAATCTATTTGGGTGCAAAATAGATGAGGATAAAACTTTTTATTATCATATTAACCCACCCCAACCCCCAAAACAAACCAAAATCCAAGAAACCAAACACCCCTTCACACACAGAGACAGAACTTGCTTACAGTCTTTCCTATTGTTTCTTCTATTGAATATGTGCTAAATATGACAGAGCAATGAAATTTTCAACTGCCCCAGGGAAAAATTATATCTATGTAACAGCTGTATGTGGGAAACAGAAAAGCAGATGCCTGTGGAGGCCTGATAAGACACTGGATATGTATAATTAAAAAAAAAAAAAAGTTCTATTGCTTAGTCTATCCTTGAGGAAAGGGTATTCCTATTATTGTAGTTGCAGACAAAGGTTATGAAAGCACAGCTACCACATAACACTTGTCACTTTCATGGTTTCCTAAGTCTTTGTACTCTGAATAAAGCAGTTATGCATTATAAATAATAACCTGGATCAGGTTTAGCATGGCTTCCAAAAGTATATCTTAAAATTCCCTGAGATTTCTCAAATTTCTGCACAGTAGTGTCATCAGAGAGGTTAAGCTGAAATTTTGGGAAGTGAAAGTCTGTTTTAAATATTTTGTATCTTTTCATAACAGAGCAGGGAGTAAAAATGAAAGGATTTGTTTTGACATGGTTTATTGGATGAGGTCCTTACGTTCTCATCATTTGTGTTTCCTACTCAGTATGACTTCCACTAAAGGATTTCAAAGGCTGATTTACCAACATGCAAATGGAATTACAATATTTAATGTTCATAAGGCATTTCTAAATGATACAGTTTGGTGTGTAACTTCTTGAAGACTTTTTCCAGAACATAGCTAAGATAGTCCTCTGAATTGCCATCATGCCTTGCATGTTGGACTATTCCAATTTTCTTATCGAATTGCTGATGTGGTGGAACATTCTTTTTGGTATTTTGGTAGAGGATAGAGTATATTCACTACTAATTGCTTATGCTAATGTAAATAATAAAAGAAGATACAGCTGATAGGCAGGCTTTTTAAAAGTCAAGAACTAATAAAAAATAAGGTTAAAAAATTATTCTGCTTGGACATATACTAGCTTTTTACTATTAGGTGAGCTCATTAGAATGATGGAAAATACTCCCTATTTATACAGGGATAATTCTTTTGCTAAAATGAAAACTAACTTCTTGAACTGCTCATTAGAGCAGTTCTATAAACAGTCATTTTAGGGGTTCTAAGAGAGTATATTTGTATAAGAAATTTTTTTGTAACCTCATATGGTCCTTAAGTAGATTAGAGTTTCAGTGAACTATTAGAGGAGAAAGTGAATTATTTTCAAATCATTGTGGAAAACAGAAAGGATTTGTTCAGAAAGGTGAAGTTCTGTTGGTTGTGCAATGAATGAAGCAAGGAATTTAGATACACACACAGGGATGTGTAGTCCTTGAAATCTTAGCAAAACATGATATCTCTCAGACCTTAAGATTTAATATTATAATGAATAATTAGACCAAGCTTGAAGAGTATTTGGGTTATTCTAGGAGGAAAAAAATAAATGCTGTGCAGTCTTCCTGTGGAAATCCAGTCAATGCTGTCACATGACAGAGGGAATAATTCTCTTGGAAGTCTGTTTTTTCTTTCCGTCATATTGTAGGTCCATCACAATGCAGAAACTTAGGCTGTTACTTTGTATTGAGGTAATAAAGTTTCACAGAAATCAAAGAATTTTCTGGTTTTTTGACCACAACAGGAATGAGGGTTATGTCCATGTGGAGAAAGGAGGGGATCCCAGTGTCCTTTGAGACTGAGAAGGAGAAAGAGATGGAAAAAGGTGTATATAGTAGATCAGGCTTGTGTAGGCAAAATGTTTTATATCTGCAGATTGGTTTTATTGTTGTTGTGGGGTGGTTTTGTTTTTGTTTTTTTTTTTATGGACCATGCATTGCTCTGTCTTTGCAAACATGCATGTTTTCTCCCAGAGCTGGTTGAGCCATCTGGCCTACAGGGAGGCAAAAATGTTTAATAATAAAAATATAATGCATTATTTATACAAATAATTCATGACTAAGTGACATATTTCATAATTTTACCAAAATGCTTCAGATTTTTATTGAAATACAAGACCTGTAAACCTGTGCTCATCTCAAGCTGAACATTTTCAGAAACCATTTTGGCAATCAAGGTAGCTTTGGTGTACAGCCAACAAAATGGAAGGATAGTTAAATGGGAGTTTTAGGTTTTTGAGAGTGTGTCCTATATTTTTAAGAAGTAAACAATATTTAACCTAGAGACTATTTTATAGGCATTATGTGAAATACAGACACTAAAGGAAATATTTGAAACTTCTATTGTTAGTAGATTAAAACTAATTTTTCTGGTGGTATTTTCTTAGGATTGTCTCCTTCAAATGTGTGTTTAAGGTTTTCTCCGTTCTATGTGTAATTATTATTCTGCAATATCTGAAATAAGAAAGCTGCCATTTATTCCTACATATAGACTGAAAATCATGTTTGAAATTGAAATTATCTCTGTAGGTATTTCTTTTTATCCTCTCACATGCCTTATGGTAAATTTGCCATTTTTACTGAATTACCAATATATACTATGCTACCTTATGAAGACTTTGACTGCCTGAGGGTTTTTTTTATATGATTCATGGTGCCTTTCTTTCATTCTTCTTGTAGAAGCAGTAAAATAGATGCTCTCTCTGAGTTCAGAAACAGACAAAAAAAAATAAAGAGAAAATTAATTTTCTCTGATTATTTTGTAGTCTTACTATAGCAGAGATGGAACTTAGACTTTAAAACCTTTTCCCGACCTTGCTAGGTATGATTATTACTTTAGTATTTATTTTTTAACTGTTGGAAAATATGTGTATAACTGTGTAAAAAAGACTGCACTGAATTTTTCTTCTGGATATCGTGCATTTATTGTTACTTCTAAAGAATCACTTTCAAATGAGTTTTGCTTATTGCATAGCTGTGCCAAAGCCATCAGCAGCTTGCTAAATCTCAAAAAATGTATTTCATCTTTATGGCTCTGATCTTCTCATGCATCAGTAGAAAAGTCTGAAAGGATGGAAAACTGCACCAGGCAAAAGAATGGGCCTTTGCATTGATTATCATGATTTGATAATCAAGGAACTGGTTGTCTGAAGTCAAGTGGCACATGATCTGTGGCAATTTCAATTATTCATGCTATTGTAGGAGGCATATTACCATGTCTACTGCTGCCTCTTGTACAGTGTCAATTCTCTGCTTCTGAATTTGTTTCTTAGAAGTAACTTTGAAGATGAAAGTCAATTTGTAGCATACAAAATTGAAATTGTGTGCAACCAGGGGGTTTTTTTGCTCATGCAAAAAACCCCACAAAAATCTTTGAGGTACCATTGAAGTCTTGGAAATGACAGCTCAATCATATCAGGGTGTCTCAGAAACACATGCACAGTAGGCCAGTGGACTGGATAATTTTCTCAGATTGTGCTGTAGCCCAGTACTTAAAACAGAGGACAGTGATGTGTGGGTGAGTGTCTCAACTCTTGTGTCCTCAAGACCACAATCTCTGCAAGCTGTGCAGACTATCTGAGAAGTCTGTATTTCTAGTTACTCCACACTCTATCCCCAACACCCAAGCTATTGATCATGAAAGAACTTAAATGCAGGTACAAATTAGGTGAGACCTTTTAAATCTGTAAGAGTAAAGATCTTTTTGAACATGGCAGTGTATCTTGGGGAACCCAGCACCCTGATCAATTCAGGACAAGGTGGAGCTGCCCACCTCTCAGCAGCCTTATCCTCTTGTCCTCATCACTCTGTTAAAACACTGGGTGAGAAGAAGGAAGCCAAAACATGTTTTGAGAGGTCTCCAAGTCTGGGTAAGCAAGGGACAGGATTTAAAATAATGATATGGATAAAAAATTCAATTCCATCAAGTTTTTCCTACCCATCTGTTCTCATAAAGTCTGTTCTCATATAATAATGTTACAGCTGATGTATTGCATTTGAATGATTCTCGAAATTGAAGCAGTTGTCACTTCTTTGTGTGGTTTTCCTTCTCTGTTTCATTAAATCTAATTTCTTGCTCTTACCCTGTCTTTAACAGCCCAACCTCTTAACTTTCTAGTGAATACTCCTTCAGGCATCCTTGCTTCTTTCCTTTGCTTTTCTTCTCCTGCTGGGATGTTTCATTTCTGGCTTTTGTGAGAGTCTCAGTGGTCTGTGTCAAGAGTTTAAAATACAAATTTGATTAAATTAAAAATATGTGTTTTCAGCTCTTTGGAAAACAGATTGTCTTTTGTGCACAGCTGTCATCCCTGTTTAGATCTTCTAACTGCTACAGCCTAACAAATACTAATAGTAAATATTGCTCAATAGATGAGACATGAGATTTTATGAGATATTTTTTCTTGGGTTAGATTTAAAGGTAAGGATTTTTAGTTGTCTGGAAAATCTTAGAGAAAACAGTGATGTATTAAGGCATCTAATTTTAGTAAAAATTGGACATGTCTTAATTTTTTAGTTAAACCAATATACCACATAGTAACCCAAAATTTCCTTAAAGATAGAAACAAAAGAACTATCTCAATTCTATACAATTACAAGGATGGTGAAAAAGAAAAATATCATGTATTACTACCTTAAACAAAAAGGCCAATAAAAATGCTTAGCTGCTAAAAGTTCCTTTGGAAAAATGGAAATACTGTAATTCAGTAGGAAAATAGTATTTTATAATCAAGAAGATCATATAAGTTTAGATGCCTATAAGACTGATTAGATTATAACCTTATAGACAGATCTTTTGGTATCTTTTTGAAATTTGAAGGAAAGTATTTCAGGAAGTTTGAAGAGGTCCATCTCAACAACTAACTTTTCTGCTACAGGCTTTCTATTTATTATTTTTAAATCTTAGTGAAGATCAGTAAGAGAGGGATTTCAGGAAGTAAACACCTAGAAAGAAAATATCAGACATTCCTGAAGTCTTCTAGTTGGAATGAAAAACATTTATTAAAAAAAAAAAAGAAAGAAAGAAACAGAAAAAAAAAGGACTGGTGATTTGCACATGAGATTAGGAATATCCACAATACATCAGGAATATAATTTCGCCTTTGTTTTACAAAGCACAAAATAGAAACTTATTTTTGAAAATGTTAGGCAGTGGTAAAAATAAATAAATCACAGATAACTGAAGTTATGCCAATCCCATGAACAATAATCACTGAAACCTACACTTTTATGTACATGTTCTGCTTTGCTTCAAACAGGTTCTCTCTCTGCTCAGTTTATGGAGGGAATTTATTACTTTAAGCCTTTTTAAGGGCTGATCTTTCAGAGAATGTTATGGGGAAAAATGTATTCAAACATAACACTAATGTATTTTTCTCATTTTTATTAGTATGATCATGTTCTGTTTTGATCTGCTTCATCCTTGTGATGAGTTGGAAGCATTGTTAGAAATGTTTGATTTCAGAGCAGCTGAAATTAATAATGAGCATATAGAAGCTGCAATTTTGTAGAGATTTCTGGGAAAGTGAAGCTTTTTTGGATATTAATAGAAGGGGGAAGTGTTTTAGCACTTCACAGTTGCTGGTAATTACCTTTTCAAGAGTTGTGATTTTCTCTGTTTGGATTAGATTTTCTTTGGCATAAGGCCTCTTGGCCATCACAATAGTTCCTATTCTCATACAGAAATGTTTAATTGACTTAAATTTGGAGAAGCATTTGGAATAATTTTCTACAAATTGCACAAACATCTGGAAAGATTTTAATAGGTGGAGATGGTTCATGAACTTGGTTGTCTTTCTACATTTACATGTTGTGGGCTGCTAGCCAATATAGGCTCTTGGAAATGGCAGTTTTTGGTGCATAGATGTCCATTGAAGGAAAGTTTAAAATCAATGGAAGAAGGAAGGGAAGAGTGTGCTCTTCATTTAATCTGATTTCTTGCTCTTCTCTTCTCTTCAACAGTAAAGTGAAATTTATTAATATGTAAATTAAGTTTCAAAAACGTTCAGCTAAGGGGGAGTAACAGTAGACTGGATGATCTCCAGATCCTTTTAAGCTTTTGGTTTTCTTCCGCTTTATGATATTACAAATAAATTAAAAAAAAAAGTGTCATAGTCTTTAAAAGTGTTTTGGTAGTGTTAGGAAAATTAATCCACAAACGCCAGAGGTTTATGTCCAAAAAGGAGATGGAGGAGTCCTTTTACTTTATTCAAATAAAGGGAGAGACCATGGGGCATTTCCCATGGGGTCTCTCAGAGTTTTGGAGGATGCAGCCTCCTATTTATTCTGACTTCCCTGCCACGTTTCCCTCTCTCTTTCCCCATTGGCTGAGGTTCTTCAGAGGAACAGACTTCCTGGAATGCCTAATACCTAAAGATTCCCCTTTGATGTATAACCCTACTTTTAATTTTTAATTATTATTGAGTTTATGGGTTTTCCCCATTGTTTCTTTAATCTTTCAATATCCAATTTCATTTATCAGCAAATCTACAGTTTATTTGTAAAGGCAAGTATCTTCTTTTCCATTCATATAATCAGTGGAATCCTTCCCATTAGTTCTTTTATCTCTCAGTGCTTGTCCTATCTACCAGCAGACCCACAGCTTTTTTCTAAAGACAACTCTGTCATTCCTCTCAGTAGCCAGTGAGAAAAAACTTTTCCCCTATTAAAGAACCAAGTAGTTGCAGAAGTCCACGTACCTGGAACTCCACACATCTCTTAGACCCAAACTTTTAAGATCAATGTTTCATACTTATTCTTTCAAGCTGACCAGTAAATCCTTTTGTCTTAACCTTTGGAAAGAACTTATATCACCTATCCCATCTATTGTAGAACAGAAAGGCAAAAATAATGTCATAGTATGATCAGAAAAAAGAACTGGAAAATGGCATTGTATTGGTTCAGACAGATATGAAGTGATACATTAACAGGTGAGCTGGCACATTACCATGGTGACTGCAAATCTACTTCTCCCAGATTATCAATTCCTGTGATTAACATATTGTTCACAGAAAAGAAGTACTTTTTTCTTCTTGAAAAAGGAAAGCTCTAATTTTTTGCTAGAAAATGTTTTTTGGTTGCATACAAAAAGATGGCAGAAAATTGTTATGCCTTTTATAATTTGATAACAAAAGTGTTTCACTGTCAGGTGCTAATGAGAAAAACAATGTGTTGGAAACTGGTATATTTTATGGAAACAACAGTTTACTTTTGTCATAAATGGATAATGGATAAAATGCTTTTGATATCTCATCTAAAACAGCCATGCATATAATTTAGACAAATTTAATCTCTCTGTTTTGGGAAAATGAGAAGTTGATTTGCATTTTTTAGCAACTATGCTCTCTAATAGCCCAAATTCCTTTCAAGCTTTTGCATGGTAAATGCTGAACTGCTACCTATTTCTTACTTCTACAAAAATGAGTGTGTTTTCATTGCTTATCACATCATCCTAGTGTTGAATAGAATTTATACTGACAAATTTGTTTCCTAGTTTTGGAGTCGTCTTTTTCCCTTGATTCATAAAAAAAACCAACATAGTTCAGTTTCAATTCAGCAATAAAACAGTGCTATGAAGAGCATTCCAACTCAACATTCTAAGTTTTCTCAGGTTTCAAGTATCTCGCTCTTTTCAATTCTGTTTGTTAGTTTAGAAATGTACTCTTCTCTGGGTTTAGTGAATTTGTGATTGCTTTGAGGGGTTTTTTGGTAACAGTTCGCGTCTCTTGGGCCACTACAGATAGAAAGTTAGGGAAATTGTTCTTAAACAAGGTGTCTTTCTGATGAAATCTGTAATGACATTTGAAACATGTGAATATCTGCTTCATTAAGGTAACTGGTCAAGGACTATGGAGTATGAAGGAAGTAACCAGGAAAGTGATAAATATGCAGACAGAATTGCCCAACAAACAGATGATAAAAGAGAAAATAACAAGCACTGAAGTTTTTAATCTACTAAATCATAAGCTATTAAAAAACTTGTTAGATACTGGTGTTTTATAAGGCTGAATTTGGCGAGGTGAATCTTAGCTTCATGCCAGTGATTAGTACTGAAAACAGTCAATATAGCTGAGCAACATACCAGGAAAAGTCTAAAGAGTATAGATCAGGACTAAAGGGAGGGGAGAGTCAACGTATCCAAGCAACTAACCAGGAAAAGTCTAAAGAGAATAGATCAAGACTAAAAGAAATGGATGGACAAAAGAGAAGCACAAAAGAGAATATGTCTGTCAAAAAAGACAAAAGAGAAGCACAAAAGAGAATAACACTGTCAAATATGTGCCCACTGATGCCTCCCTAAGAATTATGTTTTACATGGTAGTGATATGGTTAAACTGCGTGAAAAGGGTCTTGTGGTAACATGGAATATTTCAAGTAAAAAATACTCTTAGATGGGTGCAGTTTTTTTGACCTGTTAACCACAGCTCTAAATGGTGGGACAAGGAAGTGCTGTTTGTCTGTGTGGGTGCAGGTTCATCATTTACTGTGAGGCTGAGTGACCATTGGCACAAGATGCCCAGGGACTTTGCAGAGTTTCCCTCCTTGCAGATATTATGGATATATCTGGATATGGTCCTGGACAAGTGGCTGCAGGTGGCCCTGCTAGAGGAGGGAATTTGGACCCTCAATATATAAAAAGACATTCAATAGTCTCTTCCAAACTCAGCCATTCACTGATAATTTGCTTTAACTTTCATGAAATATTCTAAGCTGGAAGAGGCCCTCAAGGATCATAGTAGAAGCCAATTCAGAGAGGTTTTCCTACTTTTCAGGGAGATTTTGCTTCCTATCTGTACCTTTTAATGTGACTTATCCTGTTGCATTTGTCTGTTTACCCCTGCAACAGAGCAATGGACATGTGTAGCTTGACTGGACAATGAATCCAGCCGATCTGGAATGGTGTTGGATCCATTGTGACTCCACAGGTACTCAGTTAGCAAGATCCATGGTTGCAGTGAGGTTATAGCATGTGAGTGACAGATTTTGCTTGGTAATGCAGTACATCTTGATTGTGTCAGGTTTCCAGAGATAAGTATGGAAAATTAAACCTGTATTCAGGATGGGATTAGTTTTGCTCCAAGATTTTTTGGGAGAATTTGAGGGTTGATAAATCTGCTAAAGAAAGATTTGCTCCTCATCCTTATTGAAAGGAGAGATGAAAAGTTTTTTTAAATTTTTCCTCAGTACTGCAAAGTTTCTGGTCAGAAGTCCTGAATTAGCTTAACTCAAATTAAAATGTCAGTGGCTCTACTGAGCTCATTATAGGAAGCATTTAACTCTCTGTCAAACCACCTGCATTGCTCTGTGAGGGCAGACAGATATTGATTTGCACACGGAGTAATTCCTCTGAGATGCATGGTAGCTACAGAGTGCTGTATGTTGCTATGGTCTCTTTTATTTTCTTTAATTAAAACATGATGCTGGCTGAGCAAGTCTTCTAAAATATGTTCTGTTCTCTCGCATTTCTTCCTTGTGATGGATTGGCTGTGGAGTTCTTTTTATTTCAGCGGATAGTTTCTGGGAAATCATTGATATGCATGGCAGTAAGCCAGGCAGTGGTTTTTACTTGTTTCTTTTCTGTCTCTTTTTTCAATAGGTCCCAAATCAATTGCTGTCTTTAAGGTAGGCTGAGCCATACGTTTTCACTGGCTATATTTGCAGCTATTGTAAGGAAAGCACCATGACACTGACCTTCCTGAAGTAGTTTTCAGTAATTTGCAATTGCTTCTTGCTAAGATTCCTCCTATAGGAAAGCACATTATCTTCCTGACATTTAAGAATTGCTCAACTATTTATTTCTTTAAACACTTTTTTAACCCTTTTTTCAGTAATCTTAGTGGGAAAATCAGAAATCAATACTCTCACTTTATGGAAACTTCTTTAAAGTTCTTATTCTAACTAATGCAGTTGGCAAGTTTCACTTAGTAGGATTAACATAGGTAGCTGAGGTCATTGTGAGTATTGTACAAAAATACTGAACAAGTTTTTACTCTTAATATAAAACAATTCTAGAATCATAGAATGGTTTGGGTTGAAAGTTTCAACCAAAAGGTGAAAACTAAAATACAGTAAATGATCCCATAATGGAGATGACTTCCTTGATATGCCAGACTTTTTTTGTGTAAATGTGGGTGAAATGCAAATTAAATTCTTACCTTGATTTCCTTGTAGTATATATTTGTCATATAGTCTTACTGTAACTTAAATTATATAAATGTAACAGAACATGCTGAGATCAAAACACATAGAAATAATATTATTTTCCAAAGCATATATTTAGAAATTCACTTTCCTTGTTGTTTTGTCTTTCAATTTATAATTATTTTATTCACAGTTTTTAAAAGGACAGTCTATACATAATTGTGACATACTGCACCCTAAGCTCCAGATAAAAGTTGTTTTCCAAGTTCATTTTCAGTGTAGAGTGAGGCTGTTGAGTCTCAGTTCTACAAAAGCTTGCAGGTACTTAAGTTCTTGACCTGATCACATTCAAATACGTGAATGAGTAAAGTTGCTTTTGTAGGCATTCCTATAGAGATGGTACTGTAATCTGCAATCTCATTAGGCTATGTGGAAAATTATAGAAGAGTGGAATAACAGCCTTGTAATTATGATCGATAATTATTGCAAAATTATGTGAAGCTGTACCATTCTACCTCAGCTGCTACCCTATAACCTGAGATTTTTATAGGGGAGCAGAAGGCTACTCCTACTGGCAGTCACTAATAGTCCTACAAAAGCAGTTCACAGGGCAAAAGAGATGTTATTCCTACTTATTACCAAATAGATTAGAAGGTTTAATTATCTTCCAAGGGTATCAGTGAACAATAACATGAAATAATTAGGGTCAAGGGATGGCCTGCTTCTGAGCAGCCATAATTTACAATATGTTGGCATTCAGAGTTCTGAGGACGAATTATTATGATAATTTTGTCACTGTAGACAGTACTTCCTCTTTCCATTTATTCTGGATGATAATAGAAGAAACAGATGCCTTATAGCTCGATTCCGTGCAATTAAAATCTTTTGTCCTAGCATTGGATCTTCATGGTATAGAATGACAGACATATCTAGTCACAGCATTATGCATTGCAGCTCTTCACACAGCACAAAGCTTTTCATTCAGTGAATTAACTTTTTTTTTTCTGAATGCCAACTTTTGATGAGCAATCCAGGTTGGCAATTGCTATTTGTTCAAACTCTCACATCAGTCAAGTCCCAAGCAGTTATTTTAATCAAAAGTAGAATATATTGCCCAAATGAGCCAAAGCTATTTCTAGAAGTAAAAGTAGCAATGCCAAACACTTAGTGTACAATAAATTACCTTATATTACTTGATGGATAATGATTATAGACTCACATCTGTATGTTAACAGCAGCTTCTTGCACTGTGAATTTTTTCCTACAGTTCATCTATAATAAATATAGCATTGTGAGAAATATAAGAATCAAGAAATATCCCTCAGTTTCCTTCACAGTTTTAAATTTGGGTTTATGTTTTAAGATTTATTCCTTTACTATTACTTTTCCAATTTCTCTTTTTCTTCTGTCAGAATCAGCTGTGTTTTGCAGCATCAGAAAGATTTTGGTACACTTGACTGCCCACCCGGCTGAGACACATGCCAACTGACTGGCCTTTGTGAGCTCTGATCGCTGATAGTGATGGGATACAGACCTGCACAAGTCACAGTAATGGGCTTTGACAGGTTCTGTGAATTGTTAGTTTTTCTTAAGTTTCATTCTTGTCACTATTGCCTACAGCACTGTGAGCAGAATGACAAAACAGGCAGTGCAGCTCAATTAATGAGCTACCTGTGCTGTTCATACAGGAGAACAATCAGCCTTCTCTTATTCCCAGAGGACATTAAATTAAGGTTGGCAATGCATGCATTACTGCTGCTGAGGCCTGATGCATAGGCTTAGTCTGCAGCTCACTTAATTGCATCTGTACCTGTGAGCTTATGAAATAACCCGCTTGCATTTGCTGAAGACCCAGCCAGATCAGTTTGCAAGCGCACAGGTACAAAACCAATGTTTAGTGTACCTAAAAGCATTTTGTAGAACGCGAATACACAACCCAACACCAAGCTAAGCAGAGCAGTTGATATGCTGGAAGGAAGGGGTGACATCCATAGGTAATGTTACAGGCTGGAGAAGTGAAGAGCTTAAAGTTCAACAAGGCTGAGTGCGAGGTCCTGCACCTGGGTTAGTGTAATCCCGGATATAAGTGCAGACTGAGTGATCAAAGCCCTGTGGAGAAGGGGCTGGGGAACACCAGTGGTTGCAAAGCTGGAAATGAGCTGGCAATATGTGCCTACAGCCCCTGCCATCTGCCCCCTGGCTGCATCAAGGTAAGTGTGACCAGCAGGCTGAGGGAGGTGATTTTGGCCCTCTTTTGTGAGACCCCAGCTGAGAGCTCTGTCCAGCTTTTGGCCCATAAGCACAAGAAAGATATGGACGTGTTTGAGTGGGTCCAGAGCAAGATCAAAAAGATGATCAGAGTGCTGCAAAGCCTCTCCTGTGGACAAAGGTCAAGTGACTTGGAGTTTGTTTAGCTAGAGGAAGAGATCTTATTGCGCCCATTCTGTCATTGAAGCGGGCTTACAAGAGAGATGGAGCAGGAATTTACCAGGTCCTGTAATGACAGGACAAGGGCACCAGTTGTAAAAAAAAAAAATAACCTCATTACATCAGGCCTTCTGCTTTCATGTAACAAGAAATCAGTTTTTCTAGTGAGCACATGGGGGTAATAAACCCCAGGAAGGGCAGTGGCATCTGTGGTTGTTCTGCCAGGCCCCCATACAGGAGGTTGCACAGCTGCTAGAGGTAACTGCATAGAAGTCACTGTAGGTCCACATGCAGTCCATCCAAATTCCCTGATCCAACACCAGGTTTAACAAGCCATGACTAGCTATAACTCATTATCTATGAGTTACAAAGCTTAGTTAACATAATTAGACTGCATTCGGAAATGAGCTTTGAGTCTTGTGCGATGGTGCATTCTATGAACTCTTCATTCGCTTGTATATGGCTGTGTTGATCTCAGTTTCTATTCGGGCTTTTTGGTGTTTGTTTTTCCCTTATGTTTTACAACAAACTATATTCCATTAATGGATAAATCCAGATAAAGAAATGGTGAACTTTTCACCCCTACCGTGTTTTGTAAAGAAACACAGAAAGAAATTAAGTCAATCTCTGGCTATATGAGCCAAAATAGGTAATTCCTCCATAACTGTTTGCTCATTGTAGTGCACAAGTGGAAGACCAAGTAGCAGCACCACCAGCAATGTGTTTTATTCAGAGATTAAATTTTATCTTGAATAAACTGTGTGTGTGTATACCCCAGAATAGTAAATCCTGTTCTACTCTGCTCTTGATCATTGCCAGCCGTGATGGCTTCTCTGACCTGTAGTGAGTGAAGGTGACAGGGTATCTCAGACAAACAGCACACGTAGTCATCCTCTCAGTCCTGATGGAAATGCATTGCTTCATGTTGTCAGTGGCATCTGTGTAGCTTCCTGGTAGACCAAAAGGGAAAGAGAGTATTCACCATGCTATTTTGTGAAGGAATAGTCTGATCTGATCAGTTTAGGTGTTGGCTCCTAGACACATTCTGTTTTCTTTTCATATAGATGGAAACAAATGTATATGAAATGGTTTTGGTTGTTTAAAAGTGATAGAAAAAAACCCAACAATATTAAAAGGATGATCTCTTGAGACTTATGGGAAGCTGTAAGGCCTGTGGTGGGGAAATAATAAAGTTACAGTCAATTTTGGTTTAGGGTTTTCTGCGTGTTTTCCCTCCCTTTGGCAAGAGGCAGGTAGAGCCTGTGTCTGAGAAATCAGCTCACAGTAAATGTGATAGTACAGTTCTGCAAATTGCACAGAAATGGGAATGCAGGGGATATCAAGGGATGTTATGGTAACTTATGCCATATTTAGATAAGCTTTCTGAACAAAATACACCTGTGTAAAATTTTTTTTTTTGTGGGACTGAGCAGTTGAGTTTGGTAGTCTTAGAGTTCTCTAAGAACCTGCATCTCAGTTACTGCCCAATAAATGTTATAATAGCGCAGTAAGCAGGTTCTGTCATAATGATTATGAGTGATGGGCATTGTCACAGTTGCCATGTTTGACTTGCTGAATCATAGATTTCATAGATCATTAAGGTTGAAAAAGACCTTCAAAATAATTGTTTCCAACCTTGTAAAGTGATCATACACAAAGAGCTCACTTAGCTGGGTAAAGGTGCCAATGTAACAGTTGCAAATGTGATTGGTCATCTAATATTGATGCTTTCTGTTTATTTAAAATTATGTATCAATGAACCTCAAAGACTTAAATAGGCTGCGATTACAGTTGAACTGCCTGTTTTAATAGGCAAACCGTAGGAGATTCACAGCTATTTTTGCCAACTTCATCATTCTTTGACCTCCTTCCCTGCTGCACCTGTAAAAAGCTTTTTCTTTGCTTTGTTTACATTAGTACTCTAGTACCAGGCAGTGAATCAAAAAATAAAAATAAAATCAATGAAATAAACATTGTGTGTAAATAAAAGGTAGTAAACTCGCTTGATTGACTTTTGAATCACAGGAGTGAAATCTCGCAGACTTTTTTGCCTGGATATAACCTTATTCTGTTATTATGTTTGCTTATTTTTAGCCTAGCTACACTGATTATATATTGGCAGAAGCATTCACTACCTCTCGTGTGAAGTACAATACCATCTTGTACCCAGGATTCACAATCTGACTTTGTACTCAGATAAGTAGAGAGGAAGTAAGAGTGTCTTGTGCAACTTGCATGCTGAAGAGTTCTGGAAGCTTGTGGTATTAATCAGCCTTTTCCTTGTCCTGGCTTTCAAAAAAGAATATTTTTAGCTGCACACACTGGCTCCTTGAAACCACAGTTCTAGAAAGTACTATTTACAGCTTAAAGAATTTTCTTGCTCACAGAATTGTAGGGTGCATTAGTTTTGTATTGCACTTATATTTGCATACCTGAGCAAGTTTTTTTGTTAGTCTGTTGAAGAATCAAGGTAGATCCATCTTCTTTTTCATCTTCTTTGCTGATTGTGATAAAACCCTGGGCTTGCCTAGTATGAGAGTATTTTTTGTCATCCTCCCCCTTTATTTTCATATATATTGATAAGTCACTGCATCTCATTTTCTTCTGTGGAAATCAGTACAACAGCAATATTGATTTATTTTACGTGGCATTTAGAACTGTTAGATCATGCTTCCTTAAAAATATTCTAGCTTCATTAAAAAAAAAAACAAAACCCCCAACAACTTAAGTTACTTCTGTGTATTTTATTTTCCTAAAATATCTTTGAATAATTACTTATTAGCATTTCATCCAAAATTGCTACTTGTCAGGAGAAAATTGCTTCTGTAAATCAGAAGTGAACTCTAACATTTATGAATAATGTGAGAATCTGTTTCTCCCTCTGTTCTCACAACTTTATTTGAGAAATTAGATATACCTGCAGCCTCCCAATTTGATCTGATTGTTAAAGTTTAAATGCCTTTCATCTGGTTACTAATTTTTATTTTCAGGATTTTGGTCATTGGATCACAGCCTCATTTCCTTTGGCACTTAGAATCATAGGTTCTAAATTGTATATTCTGACTTGAAGGCTTTCATTAAAGAAACAGAGAAAAAAAAATTATCGTCAGACAGAACCCATTCACTTAAAAAAAGCATTTGGAGACTGCAGTCCTCTGTGGAAGATCCCTCTTCAGCTTTCCAGTATCCTAATTTTAAAGGTGACCTTCACAGAGGTTTAACCAGGGATTTAGTGAAAGAAAAACATGTACTTGCAAGGAAGCCAGAAAACTGACTGAAAAGTGCAGCATGGCCCATCATCTGTAAGAAATATCCTGCTTTGCTTGTCGGAATTGTGCTCTGAGCACTTCTGCAAGAGTCTGATGAGACTTGACACATCTAATCCTGTTAGGAGCCTAGAATTTTAGCCTTTATTTTTGGGTTGTAAAATATTTTTGGTGTTCAAGGAAATATTTATTAAATCTAGTAACTAATTTGGAAAATTATACTTAAATGAACTGCTACAGAAATCTTAATTTAAACCAGCTAAAAGTCAGGACCTTAAAAAGGTCCAACATATTTATTGCATACTTTATTATTTTCCTGATTTTCACATATCAAGTAAAACCTAAGTACTGCACTGTAAGAAATATGTTGAGAAAAACAGTAAAAACAGTTTAATACAGCAGAAAATAACAAAAAAAAATGCGGTTACCTGAAGGATAATGATGTAGAAAAATAGCAACCAATAGATGCAGATGTAATAAGGGCAGCAATTTAATTATACATTTCAAAGAAAGTGAGCTTTCGTTCTAAATATGAGCTGCAAGCATCTGATTGTTTCAACTTCTAAATGACAGAAAACAATGCAAATCAAATTTGAGGCACATTTTGCGGTCTCCCTTGTGTCACATGTCATGTAGTAAACTTTAAATAGACTAAAAGCATCAAAGGCATAAAATGTCAGTTGAGGCTAGGACTCAGAAGTTTAACTCCTTTTCAATATTATCAGTGGAAGAAGTGTCAATAACCTTTATACAGCTGAAGCTTCAGTGCAATTTTCAATATAAAGATTATAAGAGGTAGAGATCTTTCAGGTCATGGGTCCTTTTTCTTTTTTTTTTTTTTTTTGTTAGTTTTTTTAGTTAGAGGTATTTCTCCCCTTGATGTGAAATTTTCCATGTGCAATTTCTTATGTGTGTACTCAGGATTGCCAGATGCTTTACAGTTGAGTCCTAATTTTAAAATATATTTTAATATCTGCAAAGGTTTTTACACATTGCTCACTCTCTTTCCTAGATCATTCATGATTGCTAAAGATAGATCCTGCAGGTATTTTGCTTAACAAAACAACCATGAGACAGTCAAAAGGCTGTAAGAGGTTAAAGAATAGTTGTAAGAAAATGGAATAAAAAGGGGAATGTAGCACAAGACACTGACCTATCTGTCTTTGTCATGTCTGAAGTGGAACAAAGACACTGAATAGAGAAAGCAGGTTTCTTTTCACTGCTCTTTGTTGAATCTTCTATCTGTAAGATGAAAGAATGTGAATATGAAAAGCTTTCCTCTACACCCCCAAAAGGCTGAGAAAAACTGATCATTCATAGTGGAGGTTCCTGCTGATAATATCTCTAAAATTCTTGAGCTTTTTTTGCTGAGGCAATTTCCAGTTACCCCTCTGGTGATTTCTCACTAAGAAGTGGCTGACACGTAGTTCTACTGGCATTTGTGTGGTGTGTATGTTCTACTGTCAGGCAAACATAAGGGTATGTTGGTGCAACAGCTTTGTCCTTGAGCACTGGTCCCAAGGTATGTAGTATTTTGATCGTTAGAAATATTGGCTTTGTGCCTCTCATTACATGAAAGACATTGAAGTGCTGGAGCGTGCCCAGAGAAGAGAATAAAGCTGGTGAAGGATCTGGAGCACAAATCCTATAAGGAGCAGCTGAGGGAGCTGGGGTTATTTAGCCTGGAGAAAAGGATGCTCAGGAGAGATCTTGTTCTCCATAACTGCCTGGAAGGAGATTGTATTGTGGGGGGAGTTGGTCTCTTCTCCCAGGTAATTAGCACAGGCTTCGAGTTGCACCTGGGGAGGTTTAAATTGGACATTATGAAAATTTTTTCACTGAAAGGGTTGGCAAGCACTGGAACAAACTGCCCAGGGAAGTGGTTGAGTCACCAAGCTTGGAAGTATTTAAATGATATGCAGATGTGGTGCTTAGGGCTGTGGAACTTAAGCATACTACTTAGTGGTGCATTTGGCAATGTTAGGTTTATGATTGGATTTGGTGAGCCTAAAGATTTTTTCCAACCTAAATGATTGTAAAATTCTTTATGTCAATTTATTTTTTCTCACTATCTCATTTGCTCCATTATCTTTCCTCTTCCTCTGTTACTTTAAAAATAGAAGTAATGTGCAGAGAAAACCCTGCTCTGTCATTTCATGAGGCTAAATTGTAAAATGAGAATAATTTAAGCAGTGAAATAGGTTTCTCAGACAAGAGAGTTTCAGGCCTGAATGAGAAAGTATCTGCCAACTGTGTGTAGGTACAAAGGACCTGTAGACAAGGCCTGATTTTGCCTTGAAGTTAGGCCTGCTTCAAGTAGGAAACTGAACTGCTTGACTCCCCTGAGCTGCCCTCCAACAAAATCTTTTCTATGGAGTTGTGATGTGCAACATGTTCTGCTCCTGCTTTATAAATGTCATTTGCCATCCAGCGGGATCTGGTTTTGCTGCAACTGTCAGAAAAGTAAAAATGTATTAAACATTCTGACTTATAAACCTCATGAAGATAATACAAATTAACAATTAATACAATGAGAATAATTTTGGGCCATAGCTGCCAGTTTCTTCATGTCAGTTCTCTATTCTGTTTCAAACCCCAACATTTTTCCTGTCTTAGACTATGTGTAGATATTCATTATAAAACTAGATAAAACATTACAGAAGGTGAAAGATTCTAAGGACATACTGTACATCAGCATTCCCTTTCTCCCATATCTCCTTCCATGTGCTGCACTAAAGCAACAAAGATGAGACAACCTGTAGGGGAATCTCGGTGTTTTCTCTTATGTTCCTGATGACTTTGCAGTCCACTGCTTCTCTATCACTTTAACAATCTCTAGGGGTTTTCATTAATGAAAGATGATTCACGACAGCTCTTGTTTGTCCAAGTTTTGGTAAAGAATCAAACTGATTCCCAGTAGCCCATGAAGTAGCAACATGGGCACGGTCTCTGTTTCAGTATTTAGCTGGTGTACAGGCCACGAGAGGATGCTTCTGCAAACGGAGGATCCTTGATGAACTGCAAGATGAAGCATTATGTGGGAAGACTGCCTTTAAATGAAAAATCTGAAAAGCTAGTCTTTTCTCAACTAGTATAAAGGAGCATAGCTATGCATTAAAGGGGAAAAAACCCCAAGATTTTGGCCAATATATGATTTCCTTTAAGATAGTGCACAAAAATAAGGACAGCAAATTCAGTCTTCCTGTCTTTTGGTTCTTTGTGTTGCCTTGAGTCTATTGCTTCTTTGAACAAAGCTGTGCAAAGCCCAGCCCACAAGTCCTAACTGTATTCTAAGAAGCCCAAGGGTTTATCCCAAGTCTGACTATGATGCTACAGAGAATGCCACAGAAGAATCATTACAGTAGCCTTGCTACTTGTCAAGAAACTGCTATCTGGACTAAATGAAACCTAAATATGCCTACAAACTGGTAAAAGAGGCTCAGTTTAGCTTGAGTTATGGGTCTGAGGCACTCATATGTGCTCACCTTCTAGCATACTATATTATGACAGTTCTGTCTGTAAAGCAGAGCAGGATCAGCTTCCTCAAGTGTTCTATTTTTTTTTTCATATTCCTTTTAGTGAAAATTTTTAGGAACTTTTTGCCAGAAACAGCTAGAGCTTTTGTACAGGAGTATTGTGGATAGGTAGTTACTGGCTACTGGGTCATAGCTGATCTTTTCATTTTCCCCTATGAAGAATTGTGTGGCAAAGCTGAAATAGCAGTAAATAGGAAAAAATGATTTATTTTCATTGTAGATAAAACTCACCATCAAATAGGAGCTTTGATGTATTTGTATAAGAAAAGTTAGAAAAGAATGTTTGAATCATGCATCATGAAGCATTCTAAAGCTAAAAGGTCAAAAGTTTCTCAGCTCTGTCAGAAAAGAGTCTCCAAAGCCAGAGTCTCCAATGCTCAGTCCAACTTGATTTTGACCGCTGGAAGTGCTGAAAATGAGGAAAATAAAGTAAAAGGAAATAGTTTCAGAATTAAAGGGGAAAAGTTATTTTCAGTTGGACATTTCTTTAGAAATAGTTGGTAAATTTTGACTCCACCAAAATGTATATACAGCTCTGAAAAAATATGAATCCTAGTAAGTCTTAAAAGCAGATAGAAGTAAAATATTTCTACAGCCTGCATGTTGCCTCTTCTGTGTGCTTCATGAGATGAAAAAGTGATATTAATAAACAAAGGAGTCCAAGGGCTCTTGGGTGTCTCATAAAGACAATTGAATGTGTCTTTCTGTATTACAACTTGAAACATGAGAAAGAGTGAAGGAAAATTTTATATAATAAGAAAGATAATCTAAGCTTGCTACAGTATCTGGGGAAATAATAACATCTGGAAACAGAAGATCTTTAAGAGATACTGCTGAATCCAGGACCATTCTTGTGAATTACTACAACTTTGTTAAATTCTAATCTTTCTGCATGCTGCAGAAATCATTAGCAATCTCAAATCAAAGTATTTCTTACTTTGTTTTCTGTTAAGGAAATGACTTTTGATCAGACTGCTTGAAATTCTATGGTTTCTCTGTTATGTAGTAAACATTAGTCTTACTAAAGTCTTACTAAAGTATCCTAAGTAATACCAAAATATGACTTATACTTACAAATATTTCTACTTTTATGATTTTATTTTTCAAATATACCAAATAAGCAAAGTTTCTTTTTAGAAGTGATTCTACAAGTATCATGATACATATGTATATAAGTATACACATACACTACATTCTCTTAGGAATATTTCCTCTTCTTTTTCCACATTATTACCAACAGATTAGATTAGCACATTACTGTATTTGGGCTTATGTTTCTTGTCCTATTTCAGTCTATTTCTGTGTTTGAAATCTATTTCCCATCTTAATTTGGCTCCCTTCTCATTTGTTCAAGTTTTTTTCTTATTTCACTGTCAACTTGTGCATTTCTTCTTAATTTTTCCTACAACGATAAAGACTAAGAGGGAAGAGATTCAGCTCTGCCCTCTTAAGTCACCTTAAGAGCCTCCAGGGATTTGTCATGCTGTCTCCATCTTTGAAATCCACTTGAAAATCTTTCATGAGTGACCTTGAGTTATGTGCAAACTTTCATTTCCAGGATGATTTTTGCTTATAACTTTATGCATGCACTCTAGGTGTGTAAAAGTATAGCTATTCTTTTATTCTGCTTCTCCATTTCCTTATGCTTTCTATTTTCATGTTTTTTTTTTCTCCATCATTCTCTTCCCCTCACCCCCACCCCTTGTTTGCTAATATCTGTCTTTTTTCTCTTTGAGTTTCCTCCTCACACATACTAACTTGTAAATAATTGGAAAATATATCTGTTGCAAATTCTCTTGCTGACTTTTTGTGTTCCTACTACTTGTTCTGGTAGTGGTAAACCATGACATTACCTAAATCCTCCCCTGCCTTCTCTGTGCCAAAACTTTAAGATTCCTAATTATATAGTGCAGAGTGATGGACTTTACTTTGGCTGCAAAAATTCCATGGAAATAAGCAGCCTTTCACCCCACCTGAGAACTGCAGGATTACACCTAAATCCTGTGTGATCCTGCACTTGAGTGTTTGGGGATCCCTGACTTGCTCCTGTGCTGGGTCATGGAAACTGAATTAGACACAAGAAAGAATATTTTCTCTAGGCTTCTGGGACAAGCGGCTAATTCAAAAGAGCATATTAAGAAACCCTAACAGAAACCCAGTATTTATTCACTCAGAGGTGTTACATCCCACAGAATGGTCTATTCACCTGAGTCCTTTCCCTCTCTCAAGTGCAGGGTGTGTCCTGGTCTACCAAATGAATCATCCCTCTGTGCCTTGGACTGGGCTTTGTGGGAGGTACTTTTAAGATTGAATCATCATCTCAGAAAATGTTTCGGTGTCTTAATTTTTTTTTTCAGTCTAAAGCTCTAAGATTATCAATATAATCCATTGACTTTTTGAGCAGCAATCACTATTTCAGCCATCATCACCTTTACTCAATTTCTTATCTTGGGCTACTGTTTCCTCATATCCTTTTTGGATAGCCTCAGGCAGGGTAAAATATGAGTCCTAAAAATGTTCTTGACTGTGCAGGGAAGAGCTTTACATGCCTGGATCTTGGCAGCAGTGCTGTTCAGTAAATGTGATGATATGGCTTGAATATGTTTCTCATAGAAAGAGCAGAGCCTCCCAGAGTGCTCTAAATAGAAGCAGAGTTACGGAATAATTAGGAAATGGCTATTATGCCTCAAATTATGTGTGTATCTGGTGAGGAAGGATTACAGAGAGCAGGGAGTGCTCTAATTTATTTGGTGTGCATATTCTTGCAAATCCAGAGTATTTTCAGATATTCCAGGTGATGCTGAATTCTGGCTAGCAAGAGATAACTGTTCAGTGTATTTTTCCTACTGCTAAAGCTATTTTTTCCTACCATCTGGAACTTAACCTTATGAAACAAATAAAACTTTAGTGTGTTTTTAAGGGCTTTTTTTTTTTTTTCCTTTTTAAGCTTAACCCAGTAATGTGTTCTTCCTTGAAGGGGATAAGGTTATTCAATGCCATGTTTTTTTGTGTTGGCATAGAAATTGTGGAGGGAAACATAAATACTTTAAAATAGATTTTTATTTATTAATTAAAATGATGCAGATTTTTCAAGGTGTCTCTGAGACAAACCAAGAAATAATATCTGTCAGTGAGAAGAATCTGTCCTTGAAACCTTAAGAACTCTCAAGTTTGGATTAAAAGCAACATTTATACTGTGTCTAAACTAATTTGTAGGAATGACTGCAAATGGATCCTTATAACTAAATAGATTTCTCAGTTTTCAAAGACTGGGCCTCATTTGGTCTTCTGATGTATCAATACCAATTTTTGATTTGTTTTCTCTGATTTTTTTAGAAAAACATATCCCAGTGAGATGATTTCAGCCAGCTTGCCATACCTGTGGTATATTTGCCTTTACTTCCCTTGAATTTTGTAGACTGAAAGCAAATATTTGCTCTTTGGATCCATAGCAGATATTGTTACTGTTTTGAATCCCACAGCCAGGATAGATGTATTGGGTTAAATGGAGCAGGCTCTGAAAGGTCACACCTGATAGCTGAATTCCTAACCTTTTTTTTCTTGGTAGCATTTTTTAATGAACATTAAAGTGAACATTTCAACAATTTGACAAAGATGTATAGAACATTTAGAGATTTTCAGAGCTTGAACATTATCTGTAAGTGTAATGATTCATAAGAACTTCAGAGAAAATAGTAATGTACTTTTTGACAATAATAACAAACAAAAATAGGAATCTCTAGTAACAAGATTTAATGCAAGTAGAGAGTGCCAAAATAGACACACTTGCTACTGTAAACCCATGGGTTTTACAGAAAGATATAGTCACAAATTACACATAACAAAAAGATTTATTCTGTTGGCGGCACAAAAATTGCCCATCACCTGAATTATAGAGTGTTCAAACTTCCCAAATTAATTCATACTTCGTCTGATACCATTGCATACAAACTAGCAGATACTGCTAGCTTCCAATTTATTATTCTTCCTGCATAGTTTCTTTCCAAACAAAATAATTAAAAGAACAAAGATTTTGTCTTGCAGATGGGTCAAAATAGCAAGGAAAAGAAGTGATATTCTTGAATTATTTTTCTGAATAGCTGAGGTATGTTCACGTTCATTTCTGTCCTATAACAAAAGCTTCTGAGTCCGTCTTGCTTAATTCTTAGGATTCTGTTAAATGTTTCAGGGCTCTTGGTCATGCACCAGAAATGAAACCAATCCCACACAGCAATGCTGGAAAAGATACATCTATATCTGTTAGTGTTTTTATCCTAAGACATTTTCTGACCATTTTTGATAGCATGATTTAGTTGCAGATATTTCTAAGTGGCTGTTGGTACATTAATAGACAATATAGAAGAATCAGTCAGGAATCTAAAAAAACCCCAAAACACGAAAACAAGCAAAAAAATGGAAAGCTGAAAACTTCTTTCCAGAATTTTGTTGAAACATTAATGACTGCTGTCCCTAGGTAAACAAACATTTATCCAACATAGAAGGTTTGTATTAAACATATGGAACAGAGAGACTGAGAGGTTGGTTCTTGCAAATTTTTGTGAAGAATATCTGATCCTCTGGATTGGCAAAGTAGAAGAGTGCAGGAACTAGTCTGATACAATTTCAGTAAGAGGTGATACAACAAAGGGAAAGGAGTCCAAAATTGCCTCCAAGCTGAGACAGATCTGTGCAGTCAACATCCAGTTAGCCTCTACACAGTCACTGAGCTGGTGTCACCAGGGCTCTACCAAGACTAAAAAGTGGAGCCAGAAACTCTTGTAAAGGCAGAAATACCCTCTCTCTGCATCACTTTTTCTCCCAAAACAGAGTGGATATATCTTTTGAGTGAGAAAAGTGCCTTTTTTTACATGCAGTACAGTAGTGGCTGTAGCAGTTCCTTGGCCAGAGGGAATTTCTTCTCCTCCACTTCTGGCCAGAGCTGTATTTTACACTAGCACAGGGCACATGTTATGGAGACAGACCTGGAGCTAGTGAGAGGAGGCAGGGTTCCCTATCTTTCCTCCTCCTCGCAGCTGATCTCCATTTAAAGTTACATGTGATGTAAGGACAGAGTGCCTGCCTGGGCTGGAGAAAACCATCAACCTCCCATGAACACCCTGCAGATGGCCACTGGAGCACTGGGCAGTGAGATATGGCAATGAACCCTCTCACTCTGGGGGATGGGGAAAGCCCCAGTCCAACAGCAGTGAATTTTGGACAGAATGAAGGGGATTTGCCATTGTCATCCATCTTTTACAAGAAAGTGATCCCCAGCACATCAGTTATGTGGTGCAGAGATCTGCTCAAGCCAGAGCTGGTGGGAAGCCCAGGTGTGAGGTGCTGAAGTGCAGTGGAGTGACAAGGCTGTGGTCACTCAGACTTGTGGGACACCAGGGTCCATAACAGCACCTCTCTGTGTCTGTTGGATGTAAGACAAGATCAGGAATTAGATTTCTTTATGGCAGTAATTCATTGAGGGGGAAGAACAGGGATAAAGTTCAGGATCATGCCTCTAGCCTCCAGCACTTTTTCCTGCCCCTTGCAGGTGTAGTGCTGTGATTTTATCTGGTACTTCACCATGGGCTGTGTTGGGCATGGGACAAAATGGCTCTTCCCTCAGCAGCTTTTATTTCTGTAGGATAAAAGCTACCTGAGGGCCTAGCTTCTTTCTACTTTAAAATATTCTAAGTGGGTACTATGTGAAAGTTATTTATAAATTCCAGTGTGTCCTATTCCAGTTACTGCCACATCATACTGCTGCTTTCTTTTACCAATATGTTTATTGAAACAGGGTACTCCAGAAGTGTGAAACAGTGCTTGAGATCTTTTGAGTTCAACCACTAATATCCAATCTGTATTTCAGAAATGGCATTTTTCTATTTCTGGTGATAGTTCTTTTTCTGATTAGTGTTTTACTGAGACTTTAAAAAATAAGTTGAGTGGGATGGATGCATTGAGGCAAGAGACAAAATTTGTAATCCACCTGGAAGTGTCTTTCCAGGTGGTCTGTCTTGAACATGATTCTCTTCTAAAGAGCCTGAGGGATTTCAAGAAAGTGTGAAAGAAAGTATGTGATGAACAGATCAAAATTTAAAAATTAAACCACCAATCCATTCAAAGAAACCTTCAATTTTAAGCAAAGATAAAGGTTAGGTTATTTGTGTGCTGCATACTTTATATTTGTGCCTCAGTTTGTTCCATCTCATACTGGACTATAAATGGAATTGAACATGCACATTCTCATCCATGTCTTCTACCATGTGGATTTTCCACAAGATCAAGTCTTCTGACTCCGACGTCTAAACAATGTCTTTTATGATAAATTATTCTTCTTCACAGATTTCATTATCAAAGTTGTAGCATTAGTTACTCTTCAGCTAGATTTTTCCAAGAAAAGCAAACTTATTCAGAATGTCATTATTTGGCAATCCATGTGACTTATGATTGATAGGGTGTTTGCCATTGTGGCTATTCTGTGTATTCTGCAGCCCTCTGCCACTAGTAGAAAATATTATGTAATAAAAGTAAATTAAGAAAAAAAGAGTTGGTAGTTTAGATATTTAGAACTGGAAAGTAATCCAGATTTTGGCATGCATCTAAACAGCCTCATTGCTCTAAAGCAATTACAGAATTAAAAGACTCAAAACATCTACTTCACCAACAATAAACCCAACAAATCAAATAGCCTTCTGTCCTCAGACAATGGAATTAAATGTTACAGCTCTGGCTTTACATCCTGTTAGGCTTCCATCTAAAGTGTGTTTAAGAATATATGAAGCAGATAGACCCAGCCCATTGCCACTTAGCCTAGCTGGAGTGTCACATGAGTGTAGAGAAACTAGCAGGGTGAGAAGTGGTTCAGCCCCCTGACTCATGAGTTGTGAAGATGCATCTAAAGTACAGTTGTGGATTCCTAGTGTGAGGAAGATGCTAATGTAGTGGAGCAAATGGCACTAACAGATGGCACTAAAATGAATGGAGTGTATAACATGCAGGAGAGATGGGTTTGTTCAGTCATAAGAAAGCTAAATGGAGATCTTCCTGCTGTTATCAGCTGCCTCATGGAAAGCTATAGAGAAGGTGAAACTGAACCCTTCTTGCGCACTCTAAATATAAATAAGAGGACACAAGGTACAACAACAGAAAATCCAATTAAATATCAAATATGTTTTACCATGAGCATGATCAAATGGAGGAATGTGTTTCCCAGAGAGGCTCCACAGAGAACCTTCCTCCTTGGAGATACCTAAAACTTAAATAGGTAAATACTGAAGAAACTGATCAAACCAGAATTGGTATGAATTAAAGACTGGAGTAAATGCTCATCAGAGATCCCTCTGGGAACTCTCTGTGGATATATAAACAGACTTGTTACAGCTGTTGTTTAGGAAAAAGATGCAATAGCTGCTTTGACAAGATAATATCTGTGAATGTTTCTGAATAGCGCTAAGCAGATGTTGCCTGAAACGAGTAGGGAAAAGTCATCACAAGTGTAGAACCCTTATCTGAAAACCACTGGATTTGCACCTTTTAGATGTGTATGGGGTTATTTTTCTCATAAAGTCTTAGCATGTCCTGAGTTGGAAAGGACCATTAAGAATCATCAAGTCCAAAATCTGGCCCTACACAGGACAGCCTTAAGAATTAGATCATGTGCTTGAGAGCTTTTTCCAAATGCTTCTTGTACTTTGGCAGGTTTGGTGCTGTGACTGCTTCCCTTGGGAGCCTGTTAGTGTCCAACAAATCTTTGTGTGAGAAACCTTTTCCTGATGTCCAGCCTAAAGTTTTCCTGATAAAGATTTATGCTGTTCCTGTCACTGGTCACCAGGGAGAAGAGATCAATGCCTGCTCCTCTGCTTCCCCCCTGTGAGGAAGCTGTAGACTGCAATGAGATGTCCCCTTCCCCATCTCCATGTTGAACAAACGAAGCAACCTTCTTATCCTCTGATACCCAAAACTGCACACAGTATTCAAGGTGAGGCCGCCCAGTCGTATAATCTCAGTGAGACAACCAGCAGTTCTGATGATGCAAGTGATTGCCCTGGCATATGAGTCATGCTGGTTTTAGCAGTGCAGATTTTTTCCTAGGGAAATCAGGACTACCTCAGAAGTTAGGGTTGTAAATGACTGCACTGATTATTGATTATGTGGGGAACTGCATAATTGCTTCACCTCAGAACATGATTAATTTGATGTTGGTGGTTGAATACTGCTACAGGAGCATAAGTAGGATGCATTTAACATATGGCTTATCTCTTCTGGGTTGATTAATGCTGGGAATTTTTTTTTTTTGTGACACTGAAACCATACAGACACACACATAATTGTAAATAAAGTATTTTTTTTAAAATCCATCATATATATATTTATAAGGAGGCCTTTAAAACAGGAAAAGGAAGCATGCAAGAGATGGAAGCAGGGATATACGGCCTGGGAGGAACATGAAGACCTGGTCGAAGCATGTGAGGATAGGGTTAGGAAAGCCAAAGCCATGTGAAGTTGAATGTGGCAAGGGACAAGAAGCACAACAGGAATGTCTTCTACTGGTTTATCAGCAGAAGAATGAGTTATCAGGGGACAGGTGGGCCTGCTGCTGACTGTATCTGAGGGCATGGTGAAAAAGGACACGGACAGGGCTGGGGTATCAAACATCTTCTTTGCCTTTGGGAATCCCACATCCCTGAGGTTGGTGGGGAAGTCTGGAGCAAGATAGACTTACCCTCAGTGGAAAGGGACTAGGTTAGAGAATATCTAAACACACTGAGTGTATTTAAGTCTGAAGGACTCACTAGTGCAGAGGGAGCAGGCCAACATCACTGAGAGGTTGTGCTTGGTTAGGTGTGAGAGGTTGCAGTAACTGGGAGAGGTTTTTGAGGACAGCAAATGTAGTACTGCTATGTGAGGAGATGACTGGATTTGTGGATGGAATGTAGTATTGTTTTTTGACCTTAGCAAGGCTTTCCAATACATTACATCCTCATAGATAAGTTAAAGAACTATGAACTAGATATACAGACATCTAAGCAGATTGATAAGTGGTTAAACTTCAGGGTTTAGGGGGTTGGGATGAGTGGCAATGAAACCCAGTTGAAGACTATCACTTGTGGTCCCCAAGGATGATACTGGCTCCTATACTGTTTAATATCTTTGTTAATTTTTTTGGATGGTGGGTCAGAGTGTATCCTCAACAAGTTTGGAAGTGATGCAAAAGTGGAAGGGGTGGTTAATAGACCAGATAGATGGATGTGTAGTCATTCAGATAGATTACAATAGGTTGGAAGAATGGACCAACAGGAGTGTCCTGACATTCCACAAAAGGAGATGCCAAGTCCCACACCAGGGGAGGAACAACCCCAGGCAGCAATACGTGTTGGGGACCAGCTGGATGGAAAGCACCTTTGCAGAAAAGGACCTGGGAATCCTGGTTAATAAACAACATGAATTAGTGATGTGTTCCAGCTGTAAAAGCAGTCAACAGCCTCCTGGACTGTGTTAGGAGGAGCACTGCCAGAAGGTTGAGGGAGATTATACTTCCTTTCTGTAGTAATGACCAAAGAGATGAAAAGAATGCCATAGAAAAAGAATATTGCCTAGAGGCTTGGTTGCATGATTAAGAGGCAACTTTTACAGTGCAGACTTTTATAAATTTTATATGAAATGGTAATAGTAGATCTTGTTCTGTTTCAGGAGTGTCTCAGTTTAGGTAATTTAGAGATTTTAGGCTTCTGGTTGCTTATGAATAGGCCCTGGAGTGGAGGTGCTGTGCTCAGATTCCTAAGATAATGCTTTAGGCCATGCAGTAAAGTGATCCTAAAAGTCAGCACTCTGAGTGAGAGCACCACTAGATTTGTATAAAGAGAAAATTTGGATAAAGGGAAGAACATGATGTCACTGGTATTTCATCATTTTACCTGAGGTCTGTGCTTTCAGCCCTGAATCAATCCATGGAAAAACTGCAGTATGGCACCCATCCAGTTCAGCTTTCAAGAGTTGATTAGAAGCTGCTGCTGTCTGGAAATGATCACTGCACTTGCTTTTTATAAAATAGGCCTAAGGCTTGAGCATTTCCCTCAGAATTGAGAAATTTTGTTTTAGTCACCTCAGTTTATCTTGCATCATAAAAGTATTGGATAAACTGAAATACAAATACTTTAGTATTAACGAGTTTTAAAGGCAAAGTAAAAAATAAGCAGATTCTGTAAATTTTTGTTTTTATCACCCTTGAAATGATTTTCAGGTCTTATCTGGAATAAACAGTAATTTAAGGCATGTATTGCTCCTCATTCTTACCCTAATGTTAAATGTGCATCACCTTTCAAAAAAAGTCTCATTTTATGATGGTCTGGCAACTTTTATGCCTCTAATTATTATACACATTAATATGGGAAAATTCAGTTGGATCCATGTATCCTTACAGGCCTTAGACATCTTGTTACACATATCAAATATGTTATTAAACTCTGCTCTTTTAATTATAAGTTAGCAATTACATAATTCTGTTGAATAATAATGGTAATAACAACAACNGAAAATTCAGTTTGATCCATGTATCCTTACAGGCCTTAGACATCTTGTTACACATAAAAAATATGTTATTAAACTCAGATCTTTAATTATAAGTTAGCAATTACATAATTCTGTTGAATAATAATGGTAATAACAACAACAATAATAATATAGTGCTTCCCCCATCAAATAAAGGGACTGAACTGCCATGGATAAAACACATGAACTCATAATGTTTTTCTGCATTTACTTTGATTATAATAAATCTCTTGACAGTCAAAAAGTCTGAATTGATCGTTGGCATTTTTTGTCATGATATAAAGGATGTGGATAATTATGAATATATTTTCTCAGGTCTCAACTGTCACAGAATTAAATGAGTGTCTGAAAACTTAGCTGGAAGGAAGATTATTGTATTTATTCTTGTTTACTATGTGTTCTCTGTTTACTGTAATGTTTGATATAAATATTTAGAAAAATGGCTCTCCTGATTTGTACCTGGCTCTCAAGAATGGCAGAAATAACTCTTAATCAGGTTCTTTGGTTGCCATGTGACTCCATTCATTCTTACCTGCTTCTTGTTCCATATCAGCTTCAGGAATGCTGTAAGTTTCCCTACTGTATTTCAGTCTTCAAGGGAATAACTAAAGTGTAAACATTATGAATCACATATATTTGGCCTGATTTTGTATAAATGTTGTCAGAATATTGCATTTGCACACAGTATTTACAAGCTTCAGCAGCAGTGACTGCAGATAACTCAGAACTTTGGTAATTAGGCAAGTTCAGGAATTTCTTTAGCTGAGGACCACACCATTCACAGTAATGATTTCTAATACAAACTTCAGAAAACTTCTCTTTTGATTCTTTTATCTTTGGATACTGATACTGCGAATCACCAGGTGACTTTGCTAGAGATACTCTGCAGTATTGGCTACAATAAACCAACATACAGTCCCACCTCAGAAGTATGTACAGAAATACACCTTAGAGTATGCAATATAACCCAGAATTTTCATTCTTCCTCTCAGGTTATTTTAGTATACAATCTAAAATAACTTACAGTTCTAGGTATCTTTAATAATCTTTCAGTATATAAAACTACAGAGACAGCTTCCATACCTTTAGTCCATGCGTTCAGTTCATTACAGGAGAATAAATCCTAGTAACTTAAATTATCTTGCTGTTACACCATAATTTTATTTATGAGAATGAAGCAAAATGTCGTGTTATTAAGTGTCTATTGTGGAGTACTGATAAGGTGCAAAAGATTACTTTTTAAATTACTGTCTTTTAACCTATGAATACAGTTAATATCTGAGGACTTCTTCTCTATCTGTGAGAATGACAAAGCTTGTCAATGAAATGATTGGTATTTTGAACTAAACTCTGCAGAATTAATGCTTTCAATTTAATGAGTGTTTGAGTCAGCTCTTGTAGTGTGGTTCAAGCTAAAACAGAAGGCTATTGTTCTCCTGGAAGCTTTTCTTTTTCCCCTTTTCCTGTGAAAATGCTGATGACCAGAGCTTGTATTTTTGGCCATATCCCACCCAAGCTCTGATATTGCAGCAGAATGTTCCATATTGCTAATGAAATCAGCAGAGTTGTACTTAGCCTCCTCTGAACTACAGAAAAATAAGTTTTAAGGCTATGTAAATAGTCATCTGCTTCTTAAAGACACTCAGTTCTTTTCAAGCTCACATCCAATATATTTGTTTTATATCAATTAAATAAAAGGCATAGAAATGAAAACTGTTCTTTCTTCATTAGGAAATTAAGCTTGGTTCTTATTTAAGAATGCTGCACGCATATGTAAGCAAAGATTGTGTTGTGCTATGTTCAAAAAAAGAGTTCTGGATTTTGGCACTTTAATTATAAAGATGAGTGAATAAAAGTGATTTTATGGTTCATGGGGTTTTTTTAAAATTGAACTCTTGATTTTAACCTTAGCTTGTCCACAGGTCCTAATCACATGAACTGAAAACTGACAGTCTGACAAGATGAATGTTTCAAAAATCAACCATTTAACAATCCTACATCTGCTTAGGTAAATTTCAACATGTAGGGTGGAAAAAAAATTTAACTTATTAGCTGCTTGTGAGTCTCTAGTTTGGAAACTCTAGTGGCTAGAGTGTGGTGCACAACATAACTGGAGCCAGTGGAAGGGAAAATCAGAAACCTCTGAGACCTTGCCTTGCGGAATGCAACAGAAAATTGACCCACAATGGCTGAAAAAAAGTATATCTAGGTCAATGAAAACATTTTTCTTGATAAATTGTTTAATTTTTTTTTAAACTTAAATGTATCACGTGTATATACTTAATAATGACCTTACAGAATTGTACAACAATTCTTAAAACACGTATCCACCCACCCCATCACCCAATAAAAGAAAATATAGAAAAATGGTAAAGGATGTTTGGGATGTTTGTGTTGCCTGCATGACTAGACAGTAAAAAATTTACTTCAATTAGCTTTACTAAAATATATAGGCAGACAAGGTGTGTCTGTGTTCACCTGTGGTGTGTATTGACCCCAGCCTGCAGATAGGTGCCCACAGTGCTGCTTGTTCCTCCCTACCACACCTTTCCAAGGTGACAGTGGATAGGACAGGAATGACAAAAGAGAGAAAACCTCTGAGTTGAGATAAAGACAATTTAAACAAGTGAAGAATAGGGTGGGAAAACCTCAAGTAATGCAAAGGCAGCCACTCACCACCTCCCATAAAGGGAACAATGCCCTGCCAACCTCTGAGGACTGGCTAGCTAGGAAGTACTCCTCCTTCCTTCTACTACCCAAATTGTTATTTTTGTGCATGATGTTTCCTGGTACAGAATATCCCTTTGGCCTAATCAGATAAGCTGTCCTGGCTGTGTCCCCTTCCAACTTCTTGCCTAGCTGAGCCTACTTATTTATGAAAATTTTCACACATGTAAATCTGATATTCTGGAATTGTTCTTACAATTATTTTTCTCTCTTTATTAAGCTAAATATGATTTATTTAAAATATGCTGGAGTTTTGCCTTTCAAATATGAGAGCAGAGATGTGGCATTATGCTCTGAAAGGCTCTGCTTGCACTAGGATATCTTTGCAATTTAATCTTTTTCTTGGTCATTTGTATAATTCCTGTTCCCAGAAAACATGTTTTGACCTTTTATATCTGTCAACAATTTTGTTTATACCTTTTTGAGTGATGGGTTCTAAAGAATTTTTTTGTTTTCTGCCTCTTTCTTGAAGCCTCAACAGAAATATCCAATCTGTTGCCTAAGATTTTTATTCTTGGGACTATTTAAAGAAAAATGTTCTTGTTCTTTTTTAAAATATATATTTTAAGACTATTTATGCACCTTGCTACATTATGCAGGCTTATTATTGCACAACTTTGATGATAATTCTGTTTTGTCAACATTGATATCCGATTCCATTTGCCGTATAAATGCTCAGATAGCAAAGGACCATACTACATCTCAATACCCTGAAACCATGCACAGAGCAAAGTCAGAGCTGGTCATGGGTGCTCATGGTGCAGATCTGTGACATTTCTAAGCACAGAAGGGAAGCGAAATTAATCCAAATACTCAATGTATGATACATGTTATGAAATAACCTCTGTCTGTTAGGACACTGGAGATATAGTTGGCATCCCTAAAATTCATGATTATGCTGCATTTTTGAGCTGTGGATGCTGCTTATATGTGTGTTTTAGTAGATGAAATGGTTTCCTGAGGTGTTCTGGCTGTACTCATGTAGTGACTCCATTTGTGTTTGGTGTGTGTTGATAAGGGCATTGGGAGGTGAATTCTCTTCAGCAGTGTGGTATTTGTGGACTATCCCTGGCATATTACACCAGCCTGGTTTAGTTTTTAGGCTAAAGTGCTTGGTAAGCTGTGTTGTTATAAACAAGAAACTGACCTTTATTAGGGAACTACTGAATAAAAATCTAAATCTGCATTGGTGATTCTATTTATGGGCTGGAAATGAGAAACATTTCGATGGTTTTGAGGTATGATGGAGACCTGTGATTATACAAAGGGCACAGCTAAACTCTTTATGTAGAAGACAAAGCTATTGATTGGATGTTTTTCTCTTACTCTGCTCTGGAGCAGCAGCAGGTCTGAGCTGCCTCTCCTGCTCTGGAATATTACTAAGAGCCAGGGTTCTCTGCAGTAGATGAAGAAATTTCTTTTCTTTTTCTTGGGGAAAGAACTGAATTAATAATATGAAAAATTCATATTAATGACTACATTATTAATTCTTCATAATATGAAGAATTCATATTAATGAATACATTGACAGGAAGGATTAAACAGCTGAAATAACAATCATCAAATGCTGAACCTAATGAAATATGAAGTTGCAGTTTAAGCTCTCTCATTGCTTCTGTATTTGACTTTCAGCAGGGTACAAAATATTCTTGACTGCGGAATTCATCTCCCCACAACACTTTGCAGAGGAGTTAGTCTCTTAAATGGTTTGATTGCTTTCTGAAGGCCGTGGTACTGATGGTTGTTTTCTGAAGATGGAGCAGTTCTTCTGGCACTATCAGGGCTCTCAGTAATTTTTATACCTGAACCAGCACTGCTGCTGGCCCTTTTCCTCTGAGCAATCATTGTCAGGTTCTGCACTTTTTCCTGGGACTCTGGGGAATTGTATGCTTTAGGTAAGAATTGCCCAGGCATGTTTAGTAAACCTTGTTACTAGCTGAAAGCAAAACAGTTTTGTTGTCCTGATTTGCTCCTGATCACAGCTACTAGCTGGGGCAATCTGCCCCACAGTACCAGGAAGAGCAGGATCCTGAAATACAAATCCGTGCAAAATTCTACAAGGAATTTAAAATTCTCAGGCTCAGTTTGAATGTGAATTTTATGCACATGCAAATTGTATTATGACAATAACTTCATCTTCTGCCATTACATTTTTTTTCTTTTAGTTTTATTTTGCAACATATCTTCTAATATTTGAATTGTCAGTTACATCTTAGTTTTTTCTTTATGTCTTTAGATATTTGACTTTCCACTTTTTATATTAGAGAGTATATATCTGACATGCAATCTCAGTGGCTTCTTTCTGGTTAGGAAGAACTGTAGATTGGCATGTCATTACTAGTAATGGCCTGTTATTACCACTTATTCAGGCAATTTGGTGACATTCAACCACAGATAGCTTTGGGATATGCTCTGTACGCATGCTTGTAGGCCAATGAATATACCTTGCTCTTGTTAAATGACTGTTTAAAGCATTTTGAAAGAATGGTTTCACAGTAATTGGTAAAAATAAAGAATACTGTATAAAGAAGCAGCAGAGATCACCAGCCTAAACAGATACAGAATTAAACCAATGAACTAAACCAACTCTGCATAGCATGTGAAATTGTCTTTCAGAGACAAATCTCTGCCTATACTTGTTACTGAACTTTACTGGCTGACTAGATGCTAGGAAATGGCTATTTCCCGTGACCAAATTTTTCTGCCTAGAAACTGTAAGATTATGATTGAGAGATGTCAGTCTGTAAAATCCACATTGGTCTGTCAAGCTCAACTGACCGATTGCTTTGAGCTACTTTCTGATAAGCCTCAGGCTGAGCTTTAGCAATTATCTGTTTCAATCATCCACAGGGATTCTTCCCTACCTTTTATTAATTTGGAGGGCCATCCATAAGACTTTTGAGGGTGTGTAATCCCCAGGACACTTCTCTGTGGATTTAATGTGTTTTGTGATAGAGGGAGAGTGCTGAGATCTATGTGTAGGTCTGTGGAAGGGAATGGACAAGGTCATTGGCTCCACCCTCCATTCTCTCCCTCACTTGCAAAATGTGCAGCTTCATTCCCTGTTCTGCAACACACATCTCTGTAGGCTGGGTGTGATCCTGCTGCAGCACACTGGAGTGTGTCTTTTGGTCACCCTGCCACACATTAGCAGTGATAAAGATCACTCTACTTCCTTTCTGCTACCATTTTCCCCTTGAGATGGGTAACCCTGCTTCAGTATTCCAGTAATGTGAATTAGTATGTAGTTTTTTTATACATCCTTCTTCTACACAAAATAATTTGAAGCTTTTAAGGTCTGTTTTGCTAGTGAAGGAAGAAAGGGGTTGGGGGGCATGAAATAGGGCAGGAATATTGATCCACGTAACAGTTAAAAATATACAAGATTGAGCATCAAGTGCAGCTTCACTTCATCTATGCCCTCAGGAAAAAAGAAAAAGTTAATATGTTTATTGTAATGATCTTTAAGTGCAGTGCAAAAATGAGGTGAGGATTTAATATGCATTGTGGATGAATCTTCTAAATTTTTGTCTTAGCCTGAATATTGTAATGACTTCATTCTACAATATTCTGCTGCTTCTATGTTACATTTCATTAGGTTTTTTTAAAGAAACTGAGAGACAAGAACATATTAGATTTCAGAAATTGAATTTGGATGAACACAGATTTTGGAAAGCTGTGTATTTAATACAATTTTCAGACTGCCTGTTTGACTGTGAGCCACTGACATTGTATCTGTGCACAGTAAACAGAAAGTTGAACAGGACTCTGTAGCCAAATCATTTGATTCACCTTCAGAGTCTAAGAAAAGACATATGCAAATTGTTGAGATCAAAAAACTAAATAGACAAACTTTGAAAAATAGCAGGAGAAAATTTACTAAACTTTTTTTGGTCTAGTTGCAAAGACTAGTAAAGTAAGATTTATTATAATGTCTTTGAAAAAACTACTAAATCTTAGAATCATAGAATGGTTTGCTTTGGAAGGGACCTTAAAGCTCATCTTCTTTTCAACCCTCCAGTCATGGGCACTAGACCAGGTTGCTCAGAGCTCCATCCAACCTAGGTTTAAACAGTTCCAAGGTTGGGGTATCAAGAACTTCTCTGGGCAATCCATTCCACTGTAAATGATGCACTATTTTTCCTGCTAGGCCCAAGTTTTAGTATTTCTTCGCTAGTCTGCTTTAAAAATAATGTATGTGGTCATAGAAAAGAGTATGGAGAGTAGAAGGAGAAATATTTCCATGAAATTATATGATGCATAATACACTCAGATATTAGGTCCAGGGCCCATAGATGTTACTTTCATTTAAGAAGGAAAACCAAAACGGACCAGTTCTTTATTATAAGTTCATGAACAGACTTAGGGATTTTGAATGAAAATTCTGTTAGTATTGGATACTGAGTGTGTAGCTAGAGATGGTTTACTGCTGGGCATTTATTTGTCTCATCTTCCTTTTACTCTTTTGTTCTTGACTAATTTTTTTCTCTTTTCCTTTCTGAGCTCACTAGCTGCTCTTTTTGCAACCCTTGCTCTTTAATGCCTACAACTCTCAATCCTTCTGCCATCTCACCTTTTAAACACAGACTCCATAGAGAGACTCTTGAGTGCAGCCTGAAGGCCCTGTGTGTGCATCATGAGAGGAACTACAGAAGGTTTATCCTTTCCCTGATCTCTGGCACTGGAGTTCAGCACTTGACATCAATAGAGACAGACCTCTGACAGGGGCCCCCACAGAGCCAAGGCAGGCTATTGACAAGGGCATCTAAGGTTCCCACAAGACTGGAAAACTCTTGAGATGGAATGGTCATATAGTAGACATCTGCAGAGCAGCTGGAACATACACTGTAGGAATAAAATTGGAGGTCTCTTCATTTTAAAAAAATGTGTCCTGTGCACATATGAGTGTAAATCTTCTTATAGATTGCCTGTCAGTTGCTGATATCTTAAAAGGATGGATAAAAAGACAAATATTTCGCATTTCCCTATTTGAAAAATGTCTGACTATTTTTTCTCCTTTGTAGAAGGCTGAAATCTTCATAGTGAAGAAGATAGAAGCTTATAAGAGCCTAATTTTAGCAGTTTTTCAGTGTAAAAAGGCTTGTAATATTATATTGTATTTCAGCTCTTTTTGTGATAGTCAACATGATAAGAGAAAGAGGCCCAAAAAGAAGAGTTCAGAGTGGAAGGTTTCACTCAGTAAAGTAAAAAGTTGCCAGAGGTATAGGAAACTGCAAGCCCAATCTCAGAGTAGAAGGAGTGCAAGCACTCTAACTGAAGGACAACATATAAACTGAATATTTTTGTCTACAGTCTACACTGTTCTTCTGTCTTGCTGCCTCCTTTATCTAGCATATTACCTTCTGAATTTCTCTGAAGATTTTTTATGCTTGCTTTAATTTATCTGTCTTTCTCCTCTCTGCACTTCCTGCCCTCCCCCTGCCCTTGCCTCTCCCTCTCTTCCAGGACATATCAAATTTGGCACTGTACCACTTAGTCTGCTCAAAAGAGAAGGGCTATTTCTGAAAACTCATTTGCTGCGAAGGGTGGAGTTTGCCAAAGTCCCTATTCAGTTTAAGGGACAAATAGTTGGCTTTCTGCCTGTCCTAAATGCATATTCAAGCAATTGTCCTAAACAAAGCCAGGATAATGAGACATTTCATAATGAGCTGAAAGCTGTATATTTCCTCTTTTTATTATGCCCTAAATAGTCTAATGATCTCAAGTTGTAATTTAGTTAGCAACATGAAGCTTAAGTTGAGATGGTTATGAGGATAGTGTTTGATGGAAGAGACTTTCTACAACCACTGAAAAATAAACCAAGGAAAATTATTCTCTTTCCCCTTAAGCAAACTCTTTGCCTCAGTACATGAATGAATTAGTGACAAATAAATAATCATTGAGTTTTCCTTGAATGGAATTCTCTAAATGTCTCTGGGCATCATCATGAATTGCACTATCACAACCTTAAATTACCTGCTCTGAATAACAGAAGCAGGCAAACAAAATGCTGTCACTGCATACAAGACAAAAAAACCCCAAACCAACCCTTACTGATAATGATTACAAGTGACAGTTACTTTCATGCAATCCATAAGCTGGGGTTTGAACTTGCAGTAGTGCCACATCTCATTATACAAAGTGATCGTGGCAAGGTAGAGGAAAACAAACAAAAAATAACATTCATATAACATTGAGGAACCCTCAGTTAAATAGGAACATTTAACTCCAGGAGTCTGCTGTGTCAAAGACCACCATTTTTAAAAGTCTGATATAAATCAGTTTTATACAAAAATCTTTTAACATGAATTAAAAAATAGCACACACTTTTATCTTCCATAGTTTAAGAATGATCAGAAGAAATATTATGTTAAGAAAGACGAAACTATATAGTATCTCAAATAACCAAAGAGAAGAGATCACTTCCTCACAAAAATGAATTCTGCAGTCTGAAAGCCAGAATCTAACAGGGGCAGTCAAAATTCAAATGTCTTTCAATGAAAAATTTTGGATAATATCCTTTCTGTCTTTCAAAACCCCATCAATATGGGTAAGCATGCTCAAAGCTAGTTCTGAAATCAGTTTTCTTCCTGTCTTTTACCCAGTACATGGGTTTGGTTTTGCTTAGTTTCCATTTGACTTCTAAACTCTCTATCTGGAAGCTCTCAATTCTGATTTCAGGAGAAGCATTTCACCTGCTGGTCTTACCCGATATTCTGCACTTGTCAATTCAGTCATTCTTCTGTTAGATTTCAGCTCAGACCTTGTGTCTGTATTATTTAGGAAAAGGTCTTTCATCCTTTAGATGATCAGGCTAAAGATCAATCTTTTTGATGAGGTTGAAAATGCCTACTTATTTGTCTTCTCAAAGAAACAAGAAAATGATGGATGGGTAAATGCTGTTAAAGACCATGAGGGAGGGAGGGAGGGAAGTGTCTCTTGCTTGTGTCTCCTTGTGCAGGCTTTCAGAAATACCAACAGAGCACCACTGGTTATAGATGGAATATGGAAATCCAAGGTTTCGCTTAATGCCCTTTGTCAGTGACTTTTGCTTCTCTGCATCCTTACCAAATATCAAATTTTTTAGGACACAAATAAAAGTGCTTCTTAGCAGAATGAATCGTGCTATATTAATGTACTTTTTGTTCCATGCAGCAGTTAAAAATAACTTTCATCTGCTACAGACAGCCTAGGGAATTTTGAAATCTGCCCATGTGATGACATTTCTCATCATATTGAGTATTCCAAGACCCAACTTTTATCCAAAGTGTTTATCTGAAGAGGAATAAGGGAGTCTTTGAGGTCCACCTCATTTAAAAAATATTTTTGGTATCATCTCAGGTAATCATCAGCAAGAATTTTAGCTTAACATGTTATTAATTTAGTTGTCTGGTTAGGCTGTTTACAAAAAGTAAGGAAAAAATACCAATCTCACCATTTGCAAATATTTCAATTACTCATCTCCTACTGTGTGGCAATGTTTGTTTGAGGTTTTCTGTTTACCCTACAACACCATAAGGGAGACATGCACTAGAACTTGCCTTATGATTCCTGGAGTTCTTTTGTTCTGTGTCTATTTGAAATGAATCTGTGCAAAAGAAAATCATTACTACTTTGAAAAAAAAGCACATTTATGATCCTCCGAATACATTTGTCAAATGCCAGAAATACGTTAAACCCTTGATATTAATAAAAGTTTGGTCTACTTCATAACTCTCCATAGCAGACAAAATTAATAATTCTTGATATATAGAAAATGTTGCAGATAGGCTTTTTAGGGTTTCTCTGATTGTTCATTATCCATGGAAAATAACGTGCTAGAAATATATTTGGAATAGTTTCATCTATTTTTGAACTTATTGCATAGACCTGAATGAAGACATGTAATATCTTCAACACATGATTAGAAAATTGTTCTGCTGAAGTGGACATGAAGTGTGCTAATGCATTTTTTTCCTCCTAAGTAAATCTGCATAACTTCAATGCATTTTAAAATGGTGGGGATAAATATTCTACATACCACAAATAATGGATTTTCATTGAAATGCAACGTATGTTAATATGATCAAATAGCTCACTATTTGAGGAGATCTTCAGTAA
Source organism: Alaudala cheleensis (assembly GCA_013398995.1). NCBI lineage: Eukaryota > Metazoa > Chordata > Aves > Passeriformes > Alaudidae > Alaudala > Alaudala cheleensis. Next base: position 635,009 of record VWYE01012408.1, read on the forward strand.
ACCCAGGCCAAATCCATTTCAGAGCCTCAGCTTCATACTGAGGTTTGACACAAAATTATTCTTTCTGATACTTAACATGCTGTGTATATTTGTATATCAAGTGTATATGTATGTTTTTCCTTGTAAAATATGAGCCAATATGCAATAAGATGCAAAACTATGCAATAGCTTTGCACACATTATGTAGAAAATGCTGAAACTTTGTGGAATCCTGCAATAACAGTGGTGGGTTTTTTTTCAAAGACAATATATTTATGCAAAAATGAAAGATAAATTTAATGACATATGAGTGGAGATTATTTCCTTTATAGTTTCCCATTAGTTGTGTCACCTCATGTGCATGATGTGAGCCAGCAACTGTGACCAAGAACTATCAGCAGGAGCTGTCACGCTGTCACAGTGTTATTGAGAATAAATTAAGAACAAATTCTCTTTAAGTTAGAACTTTTTTAATGCTCAAATGTTCTTTCAGTTACCCATCAAGACTGCAAGTTGTGTAAAATTCAATGCATATCATCCAGAAGTGATAGCGTTTTTCTGTTGAAAAGCTTTTTCCATCTTCAGAGAGTTGATAATATTTTAAAGATATGTGAAAGAGCTTTGTTGTCATTTATTTGTTTCAGCAAGCTTTTTGACTCTAAAGTTTGGCTGTAAACCACAAATGTTTTAACTAGAAATGTAGTTTTTGTTCTCACACAACCTTTCCAATTTTTTCTTCCTTAAGAGGAGATTGCAAATTTTTTTTTTGAGAAAAGCGTAGTTTGTGTAGTGATCGCAATTTTTGAAGATAGAGTTAATAAGGCAATTTTGCATTTTGTGTAATTTTGTATTTTAAATTTGTGAACTTCTGATTACCAGTGGAAAATTTTGGGTTCAAGTTTTCAGTGAACCTTCAAAATTTAAAATTTTAAGTTTCATTGAAAAATGTATTTGACTTGAATATAACTTTTAAGAGCTTTTAACATGTTACTGTAGAGTATATTCTGTACTGGTATTCAAGGTTTTAAAATGTTTTTCTGACCAATTCTTACATTAAGTTCTAGCAGTATATTTTGAAACAATATAGATTTTGGCAGATGAAGACTAAGGTAATTCAAGCTTTTCTCAGTTGATGACAATGTAATGTTTCTATTTGAGCATATGCTTCATTTCTTCCAGGGAAAATCACTACTATCTTCAAAGTAAAAGTTGGCTTTATTAACATTGAAATTGAACTAGTTAATGGTCTAAGTATACCCTTGAAGGGTCTGAACATAGAATTGATATATATTTTTAATGTAATTTTGTCTGCAAATGACTTCATTCTGTTTTTAAATAGTTCAGCTTTCCCAGGTTGTTTCCTGAATCATCCTGCCTACCATTCCAGGATTCAAATTATATGTAAAAATCTGTTGTTTCTATCCAGTACCTGAAAACCTGGCATGGGGGATAGATTCACCAGTCGTTGAATAGGTTTCTCTCTTCTTCCCAGGAGAATTCTTTATACCAAAGTTTCCCAACATTCAAAATCTATTTGTTGAATATTCATGGTAATTGAATGCACAGTGGATGACAATGTCATTGTGATTTTTTTTGGTAAATAACAAGACGGGAAATGTGTTGGGGAAATCCTGTAGTTACGGTTGATTATGAATCAAACATTGCAATATGTGGGAGTAAGTGTCTTGTACTGTTAGAAACCAGTTCTGCCCATCCTGAGTCAGCTGTATTGCACTCATCTCTTACTCCTTTCCTTGTTGGAAATAAGGTACATGAGCCCAGTTGACCTGACTGGAATATTTTCCTTTTGGGAGAAAGGTCTGTGAAGCAGGGTAAGCACTTCCCTCTCCCACCTGCTCTTGAAGAGGAGTCTCTGTCTTTGGGCCAGCAGGGAGCTGGAGTTGGGAAATCCAAGACATTCTTGCATCACCTTTCTCCCCACATTCCACCTGCAACTTGTTGCAGGTGGCCAACAGAAGTCTCTACTGCCTTCTGCCATTTAGGGATGCAAAAGAATAGCAAAACAACTCTTACAAAGAAAGACTGAAAAATAACGTCCAAGTACCCCATTTTTTTGAGAGGGAAAGGTCCTTACTGACCCTTTAGTGTTTAGTCCCAAATCACACTGTTAGGTGTTACTCATATTTTTAAATTGTTTTACAAAGGTTTTACAAAGTTTTATCTTACTGGAGTCTTGGTGTGGCTAACTCTGGCCAGCTAGGTGATACACACCATGACATATGGGTTTTTGTGCATAGGTTTTAGGTTAAACTAATAATACAGTTTCAATAGTTAAAGCGTCATATTCCAAAGATGAAGAGAGGAAAAAAATCTTGGAATAAGTTTATTTTGTTCCATATAAGAGTCTTGTGAGGCCTGGGGGAGAGTTCTCTTTTGTTGGTCTGGGGTTTTTGTATTTCAAATATCTTCTAAAAATAATGGAAAATAAAAATAACTAGCATGAAGAAAATGCATTTTTTCATTGAACGGATTAGAAATAAAGCTGATAAAAATACTGAAAATGTGTAAAGTTTTGCTATTAAATTTTGTTCAAGCTGATGCATAATACAGAAAACGTATATTTCTTGAATACACATAAAATTTAAATTTCAAATGAGAAGATTTAGAGCTTTTCTAATATATAATTTAAATTGCTTGGGTTTTTGTTTGTTTGTTTTGTTTTGCTTTTTAAAAAATTATTTAAGGCACATGTTTTTCTGTCATTTTATTAGTCTCCAGAGGAATACCATCCTAAATAAAAATTTATTAGTTATTTCTAATTCCAAAATTTCTTTACAATTTTTCCCATATAGCAAAATGACAGAACCAATTTGCAAGTAAAATTTGCCTGTGGTAGTTTATCCTGATGCTTCAATATTTCTAAGTCAATTAGATTTTTTTTAACCATTGACTGTTAATACATTTATGGCTTAATCCAGATTTTAGGTAGAAATGATAACTAAATAAAAGAGAATCCTGAATAATATTTTAGTGAATGCCACAGAACTAGGAAGGCTGATGGTCTTTTGTAGGGGTAGCAGGCACACACATAGAGCAGTGTGCAGTCCTTGGAGCAACAAAGATTGAAACAAAAGTGTAAGAGAAATCATTCTGTAGAAGCTAGCCTGAAGCACTTCTATAGTAAAAAGAATTTGTTGATAGTTGCCATAGTTACGGGAAGTGCCAGTTAGTTGCTGGAAAATCCTGATATTTATAAATTCAGATATTTACAATTATTTTAAGTGAAATATGTAAGCATTGCTCTTCTTGTCTCCTTGTCTTCTCATACAATAATTTATCTGAAACACTGTTTGAAGGTCATAACTCACAAACTAATGACATTTGGGTGAAGGATAACTCATGATCAAAATGGTAAAAGCTGAAAGCATAGTTCAATTTAAGCAGGTTTTGTGCCTAACACAAAAGCAACTCTTGAGTAAGGAAGAAAATCAGCCACTGTATTATGTGAAAGGAATGCGACAAAAGAAATGTTCCTCATTAGATCAGTTGTGGGATTATACCTTCCTCAGACATGAATAACCACCTAATTTCTGCTAAACTCTGGAAGTGCATTTCTGCCTCCACCTTTTTAGTTGTAACATTCTTTATGTGTTTGTCTTGTCAGTTAAAAGATTAAAGAAATTGTGAAATACCAGGTTAGATTTATGTGGTCATGTTCAGCATTACATAAGGTAGACCATAAATATTAGTTCTTCAGTGCTGAGAGATTTTCAAATGCTGAGGGCATCAAGAATGTCTTGGTACTTGAGGAAATCAGCACTGCTGTCAGAAAAAAGTTGAAAACTGAAATTCTATATAACAGATAATGGAAGCTTTTGTGGTATTAATAATGCAGAAACTGTATTTCTGCAAAGCACACAGGCACATGCCTGTGTTAGAAATGCAGGTCTTATTGTAGAAATAAAACTACCTCTTCAGATTAAAAGTTTGGACTAAGAAACTTAATTTTGTGAGGATTCTTTGGTTGGTTGGTGTCTGTTTTGTTGGTTTTTTTAAATAAAAAGGACTTTTTAGCCCTTTTTGTAAACGTATGTTGTACACTTGAGAGCATTACTATATCAAACTAGAAACTGCTAACATCTTATGTAATGAAGAAGTTAAATTTTCTCTTGAATTATAGATTCCTGCTTTTGAATTATGAAGTGCACATGAATGGAGTGTGAAGGAAGTATTTCAGAGAACTTGAAGTAATCACACAGTCAAAAATGTTCTCAGTTTTTCAAACAGCTGAATGTTGAACTGGCAGAAGCTATGATTTGGATTTGAAATTTACTTGTGTTCCACCTTTTGGGTTCCTAATCTTCCTTCTTACCTGACTTGCTTTCTCCCTCTTCTGAAATAAGATGGTATTGAAGAACAATAAAATGGTTGAGGTTTGGAAGGGACCTCTGGAGGTCATTCTGTCCAACCCTCCCCTGCTCTGGCAGGGTCACCTAGAGCTGGTAGTCCAGGACCAAGTTCAGATGTGTTATGGATTGAGTGGCAGCTTCAGGCAAGCCCTGCCCTAGCCTCAGATTTTTGGCAGCAGCTTAAATTTAGGTGGCCTGCACCCAAATTTGTTCTGGCCCACAAGTTCTAAGGATGGCAGATCAGGCCAATAAATGAGTTATTTATTTAATAGACAGGAGATAGCAGATAAAAGGTCTCAAACAGAGTTACTACACAGTGTAAACCAAAAAGGACTGCTAGTAGATGACATAAAACAGTGCATGATATCAAGGTATCTCTTCTGAAGCTGGCAAAGAAATAGTACAGATTCAGAGTCAATGTAACCTGCTGCCAAAATGACAATGGTGAACACAAGGTCCTTTCACTCAAACTCCTGAGAAATAACAAAGTAGGTGCCCCAAATTCAGGGAGAAAGCCCAACACTTTTCCAGAGAACGTGTGGAAAATTTCTGCTTTTAGAAAGTTTGGTGTAGTTTGTGTCTGTCAGTCAGAAATCCCAGCTTATCTTTCCACATCTCACTTCCACAGCAAGATGTTTATTTTCAGCTGGGAGTGTTACTCCCATGGTGCCAAATCAACTCCCTACAAGACAAGCAGTCCTGATTGAGTTATTTCATCAGTTAGTGAGCAACAGATAAGCTCTCGTGAGGGGTGAAATGCTCTGAGTTATTTCACCAGCTAAAAAGCAACAGGAAAGCTGCTATATATGGCTTTTGAATATCTTCAAGGATAAAGAACTCCAAAATCTACTGAGCAGCTTGTTCCAGTGCTCAGTTGCCCTCACAGTGAGAAAGTGCTTCCTGGTGTTTAGAAAGAAGCTCTTCTGTTTAATTTTGTGTCCATTTCCTCTGGTTCTGTCACTGGGCATCATCACAAGTCTGTCTCTGTTCTTTTTGCACTCTTCCTTCAGGTATTTATATACATTGGTAAGACTCCACCAAACCTTCTTTGCTCCATGCTAAACAATCACAGCTTCTGAGCCATTTCTCATTAGGGAGATGCTTCAGTCCTTTCATCATTTTAGTGACTCTATGTTGGGCTTTGTCCAGTAGGGCTATATCTTGAACTTTTCTGTTTTTCAATATACATAAACAGATGTCCTCCTTCATGATCAAATTTGGTCCCAATGCTTCTTGAAAACTGCTACTGGGTAGAAGCTCAGCTGTTGACTAAGTTTATTACTACAGGTTGGCTAAAATAATGATACAAAGTAAGTCAGTGGGTACATTGCAGAATTAAATACCTGAGTTACCTGTGGCATCAAAAGGAAGTTAACCACAGCCATACTGAGCTCAGTTTGGGTTGTTAACTTGCATTTCAGCTTTGCACTTTCTTTCTTTAACTCCCCCTTTTATTTTTTTTTAATGAGATTTTCCATCTATTAAAGTTTTGTCACAGTCTGCTCTCTCTTATGAGAGTGCTGGCTCATCCTTCTGAACTTTTTCAGTATTGCTGTTTTTTTAGTGTCAACCAGCATATTTGAGGATTTTCTAGCACTAAGATGTCCACTTGAGCTTCTAGATTTTATGTATTTATCTGAACTAATCTTCTGTTCCTTTGAAGTGTTTCTGTTTCTAATATTAATTCAAATTATGATTTTTTCAGTATGAAGAATTTTTGGTAAGAGTGTATTAATAGATTTGAACTTTAGACATTGTAACCGGAGGAAGGTTGAAGAAACGTCCTGCATTAACTTTTCATACCTCTCCATTAGAATTTCCTCATGGTAGTAAAGAAAGAAATTAGTGCAGACTCTGAAAAGTATAGGATGGTTTCTTGCTCTTCACTCTAAAGAGAGCTTCAAATACACCCCTCTTCTGCAGGAAAAAAAAAAAATAACCAAAGTCATTCCAGGCAGTAAGAATTCCAGTTATAGTGTTCATTTGCATGCAGATAAAAACGTGTTGGTGATTTTGAGTGTCATTCAATTTCAAATACACTCACATGTGTTGTTAAAGTCAGGATATGAAGAAGCAGTGTCTTTTCCAAAATGAAAATATTATAACATGGGTTGAATGGCTTTAAAATTATGTTTTCCTTTATCATAATATGTTGTTAAATTATCTTTCTCCTGCTAAAGTATCTGGAAAACCAACTGGCAACTACTGTAATTTCTCCTTTTCTTCTTAACAAGACAATATTTTTATCCAACCCACAGTTTCATGAGTATTTAAATGAAACAGAAAAATAACACACCTTGTGTTTATTTATGTTCATTTACATTGATCATTATTTTAAAAACTGTAGTACATTGCAGTGTACAAGCTGATTTCTGCAGCAAAACATGGAGGCAAACTACAAAATTTGTTCATTCTATAGAATCTATGAAAAATGGAAAACCTAAGTTATGAAGGCAATGATTTATCTTGAGTTAAACATGCACTATAGTTCACATCACTAATGGACCTCTACCTGGTGTTTTGAAAAGACTAACTTAGCAATTAGAAAGCAATTATAAACCCATTCAGGTGGAAGACAATTTAAACTGAAATAGAATGATATTAATTGGGAGCAGTTAAAGAACATTTAATTAGATGCCCCCAAAGCCCCAATTCAATAATTGGAAGGGAAAACCATACAGTTTAAAAAAGAAACTAGCTTATAGAGGAAATAAACCTTATTTTTAAAAGAAATCCTAGAGAAGAGGAAGAAGAGGTAGAGGAGAGGGGAACTTGTTAAGAGCCTGTATTATCATAAACTGGTAATGTCATTTAAAAACTAGTAATTGGAAGAAAAATAACAGAAAAAAATGAAAAAAGCCTTTAGTGACTAGTGAAGCAAAAGCCCATATCTTATTTTTTGCAATGGATATTTACAATCATATATATCCATTTGATTCTACTGCTAGTTGAAATCTCAGAAATCTCTATAATAAGGATTTTGTTTTCAATAGCTATTACTAATTTATATTTGTTGGTGAGGTGCCAGATAATCCCACAAGTCCTGATGAAGAAGGAACAGTTGCTTCTCAGTTAAAGCTGTAGTGACTGAGATATGAGAGCTGGATGCTTTTTTTATTTAGGAGTGTGAGTTTTTGCATTACTTTTCATCAGAACAACAAAATTTCTACATGACTTGATCTTTTTGGCTTGCTAAATTAGACTAAGTGATAACTATTTTTCCAGTGCAAACCTTTCAAATTTCCAGAATATACCACATTAGGACTTAAGGAGTTTCAGTGCAGCCTGACAAATTCTGTCATTATTTTGATAATGGTGGAAACCCAAAATAATTCCTTTTTTATTATGTTTACAAGCAAGTTTTTACTTCCTTATTTTTATGGGAGATCCTGAGAGGCAGAAAGTGTAGTGGAATTTTTAAATGCTTTAGAAAAGGTAAAAAAGAGAGGGATTGTCAACATAGAAAAGATCATATTTGGACAGATCGAATTTGAGATAAGGAGACTGTTTCTAAAATGTGATGTCTGAAAGGAAGAAGTCAAGAACTAAAAAGGAAAAAAAAATTACCCCTAAAGACCATTCTTATAAGTCTAAATCTGAACTACATGGTGAAAGAAAGTTGTTTCATACCTACATACATACACTACAGCTCATGTAGAAGTAAGATTTGTTCTGCAACTTCAAAATCAGATTTGTCTTTGTGATCCTAATGATCCTTTTATTTGTGAGGATGAATTGGGGGAGCTTTGTATTAAAAAGGCTTCCACCTTTAACTTCTTTCTAGCCAAATCGTTTGTCTTAGCTTTGCAAAAACGTATAATGAAGCACTGCACAGACTTGTGGGCTTTGGGTATCTTTGAAATTCACAGCCCTTTTGATTCTGATTCTGCTCCAACTTGCCTGATTCCTGGTCATTCTCTCAGAATGTTGTGGGGCATTCTGCATTATTTTGCTTCCAAAAAATTAGTCCTCAAGCTCTGCATAAAGTGTTTCCTAATGCAGTAAACTTCTTGTAAAGATATTCCTAGACAATAATCCTATCATAGTATTAAATCTAGGGATGTGTATTGCATATTCTCTCTAAATGTTGGATTTAAAAATTGACTACTGAGGGGTTGGCTTCAAAATTTTTATCAGCATTTGACTGAAGAAAGCAATTACTAATAGATCAATGTATTTGCTTTATGTACATTGTGCCTTATGACCCTCCATTACTTACGTCAAACATCAGAGCTGGCCTAATAGGACTAATCCAAAATTAAGAAGATGAAAATGTTTAGAAGCGTGTATTTAAAAAACACTCATCTCTGACTAGCCAAAAGTCTGCTTCAGGAGAGCTGTATCTTTTGGTTTCACTATTAACATAAGTTTGAGTAAAATCCTGTTAGCTTCAGTTTAAGGTTATTGCATGATCTATGTTTATTTCAGGTTGCATTGTATAAAAACTGCACAAATTAATATTGAAGTGAAAGCACCTTTTTTGCTCTGCCCACTGAATCAAATGCTAGTGCTGATTTTCTAGACTTGCTGCATGTAGAAGCAGATGTAAGAATATTTGCAGGTGCTTGCACATTGTGCCTATTCAGTCTTGACAGTTGTGTTGTCAACATTAAAAAGTTGTTGGCATAACACTTGGAATGGTATCTTCTAATTAACAACAACAAAAAAAATCTTCTATGTTGTATCTTCCTGGTAAGGTAACAAGAGGCTGTTGGTGTTGAACTTCAGCCAGGAATTTACAACCTCCAGAATAAAGCATGTACCTTTAGCTGTTAGGTAAAGTAGGTCATTGCTCAGAGTCTAAAAGATGCTGGAATTAATTGACTGTTTCTTCTTTTTCAGGCTGAGTCAGAGAGTGTCTGAGTGCCTGTGGTACCCATTGGGCAGCAGACACATGGGTGGGCGAGCTTTAGTGTTCCTGCCAGGGGGGACTGGGCTGAGGCTGTGTTGGCTGCTTGCCTCAGCTCTCCCACCCCTGCCAGCATTGCTTACCAAAGCCTTGCAGACCCCTCCCTGGCTTTCTAGAATATTTCTCTTCTCAGGTTGTTCCTCCTCTTCCTCCTCACTGTGGTATAGGTGTGTAGGTGCAAGGAAAAGAAAGACCCATCGTATGTGGGGAAGGGGAGAAGAAAAGGTTAAAGCTGCAAAATGGTAGTAGAGGTCATGGTGGAATTGTTGAGAAAGAAGGATATGTTGGAAGGCAGGTAGAAAAGTGTCAGTGTAGGCCCTCTGGACTCAGTATTTACTGTTTTGTTTTGGTTTTGGTTTTTTTTCCTGAAACAGAGCTGTGTATTTGTCCGTGTCTTATTATTGTTGTTTGTTCTATCATTTTACAACTTGATTGCCTCTATTTGTTTTTTGTATGACATTTTGAATGGTTTTCTCTGGGGAAGAGTCCTCACAATACCTTAAGTGGATTGTTTTGAAAAGCTATATTGTTTTCAGGCTATGTCTGAATAACTCCTCCTTGACATATTTACCTTGATAAACAAGCTTTTTCAGAGTCTTGCAGAATATTTCCCAGTAGAGCAGCAAGAGCCCACGATGTTCCCTGAAGCTTGGTTTGTTTAATGTCAAGTTCTCTTCAGTTATCCAACTTTGTTTACAAATTAATCAAGGAGCACACATTTTTATATCCTTATCTACTCCAAATCATGACCAGGTAATAGCAAAATGGGGACTTTGGGTATTTTTTCCAGGTGATGAGTGTGATAACTTTAATACTTAACAGCCTATTCAAGCGCATTTCTCGTGAGAAAAGTAGTCCTGATGAAAGACAGAATATTGTCTCAAATTAAGTCCACTTTAAAGTAGTAGTAACTGATACCCACCACATTAGTAATATTCCAATATCTTTTCAGGAAAACAAAATGCAAACAGAGCTTATGAGTATCCTAAATGTTGAGTGAGATTCACTGGTAAAGCGCTGTGTGAAGGGAGCAGGTGCTTTGTTTGGGTTACTCATGGACTAAACAAATCCATGGCATTTTGTGTGTGTTGTTCTTTGCTAGTTTCCCCTATCTGGGGGAGGGCAGAGGTAGGTGCTCAGCTTGTTGGGTTCCCAACAATATGGTTTGGGAGGATGCATATTTGAGCAAAACAAATAAGAAATCACTTCTACCCTGAAGGTCTTGTGTCTCCTTGTGTTAGAGACAAGAACAAGTCCTGTGCAGATTGTAATTCATTTTACTTCATGTTGGGCATGTGAAGAAAATCTCACAGGCTTCCTGCACATAGAGATTACTCTCAGCAGTAGAACATCTTGACGGATTTATTTATATTCAGATCTTCCAGACAAGGTCTGTTAATAGAGAAGGACATGTAGAGCAAAAAAGATTAAAAAAATGTGGTTATGGTGTGTTCTGGACATTCTTTTGGTGGCAGTTTTGAATTTATTTTTGTAGACTTGTTTTGTGTGGTTATTGTAATTCTGGATATATATATTGTAAGTAATAAAGCAACTCAGCCTTTACTGAGGCAGAGATTCAGGAATGACCAACTGAGGCGGGGATCATGGCAAGGCAGTGACAAAGTACTGGCACCTGCAAGGGAAGCAATGTCCATGGCATTCTTGTCAGAGATCTAGGAAGGCAGTATTTAGGATGAACACAGCTGAGTGGAGAGTGTGCTGTACATTTGTACACTGAGTAAAGAATATGGTAACATCTGAGCAGCATGGTTCCTGAGAAATACTGTTGATTCCTCTCTGAATTTCAGGAGTTCTCCAGTTTTGTGTTCTGATGGCATAATTTTTCTCTAAGTAAATAAAAGCTGCTCTGGTTCATGTTTTTTTTTTTTTTAAATTTAGCTAGCTGATTTTGGTGGGGTTTTTTTCAAGGGTGTATATTTTCTTGCTACATAAACCATTTAATCCTTTCCAGATGTTTTTAATAAGGTCTTTGGAGGCCATCCAGATAATTGATTAAATAATTGGAAATGGGCTTCATTATTTATTACTAGTTTTGATTTGTCTATTAGATCTTACTTCATGCCAAAATTACTGTTCTCAGTGAGATTAGATGATCACAATGAAAGATTTTACTGCTAATGTTTCAGGTGTTCTTCACCTGCTTTTCAACCCTGACCAATAAATTAGCCAGTTATTTCCAGTGTCTCTGTAACCATCCAGCTATGACATCATTTAAAGAGACAGAAAAGAAAACAAAGGAACCTCTGTAGACCAAACAGGTCCCATTTAGTGTCTTTGTAGTTGGTACCTAATCACAGGAGCAAATGCTGCCCCACTGGCCCAGAGAAAGGAGGAGCTTGGCTGACTGATCCTGAATGGAAGGTTTAGGAGAGAGCAAATCTTTGGAAATCTCTGTTCAGGATACTTTCTCTCTCTGCCATAAATATCTTCTGAACTAAATGTTAACTTAAATAGATCATTGTAACTTGGTATGAGTAAGACAATGTAATTGTCTTTTATCTCTGTCTTCAACTAAGTACTTGCAGAGGTGTGAAAGATAAAATGTTGAGCTTTAAACATGAGAGTCCAGCACTATTATTTTGTCACATTTTCTTCTGATCTTTACAACAAAATTACACAAAGCAATTTGCTTAATAGTTGTGTGCAAAGCGGAGAACTATTTTAGTTCTTATTTTTGTTTTATCTGTGTACCTGTCAGTGCTGCTGTATCAATTGTATGTTTTGAACAGATGACTTGAGATTTGTCAGCAAGGGCAGGGAGGAAATTCTGAGGAGACTACAGGCATCCCCTCCAGCCTTCATAAGTAGAAGAGACAGGGAATCTGAGTGCCTCTCTTAAGTTTTTTCAGATATTCTAAACTACTATCTTTCCCTGTAGTTTGGAATAAACTTGTCATCATTTCAGATGCACTAGGCAGGGGAAGATTAGCTGCTGCACTGTGATGTGAAGGTTTGCAGGCCCGGTACAGTCACATAAGCTCAATAGTTTTTCTTGGGGAAGCACCCAGAACACATGTCAAATATTGGAGTCTCCACTGTTGACCCGTATGAGGACAGGCTCCTGTGCTGGTCATACAGTAATTGTATAACAGCCAGAGTACTCTGGGCAATCCTTCTGCAATGCATTTTAATTCTTCTGATGCAACAGGATACACAGCATAGCCCACTCTTGCACCAGGTCTGCTGCAGGACACACCAAAACTGGTGTGCGTGTAGCCTGGATTGCATTTTGACATTACCCCATAGCAGTTGTCTCTCTTCTGCCCTTGCTTGTCTCATAGGTTCTGCTTTAAACACTTGTGCCCATGTTTTATAAACATCCAGATGAGTAATCTCTTCAGCTGTCCTCTGAATGGATCCTTTCTGTTTCCTACGTGGTTTTGACTAAAAACTTTGCAACTGTTTTTTATTTGAATCAGAAGTAACTTGTACGGAATTGAGCCTATCAGAGCTGCTTTGAAAAAGACAGGATTTCATCCAGGATGTTCAAGCATCTTCTTTAGTAGTTCTTTCTGTTCCTCAGACCACTGAAAATTTTTCCTTATAGGTGAACTTCATTTTGGTTGAGTTTTAAATGCCTAACTGGTACCAGCCAGGCTGAATTGGCCCTGTGCTGGCCACTGGTTGCTGGAGCTCACAGCCCCTGGAAGTGCCTTTGCCTTAGCCTCTGTGAATTAGTGCTGGATTATACATGACAGGTATTGCAACACTTCGAGAACCAGATGACTTTCCATGGAACAAACCCATGAGGCTGCAACACGACACAGTTGGCACTCAGAGCCAATAGATAGGGCTTTTTTAGGATGTGTTGAATTGAGATGGTCTGTCACAGGGCTCCATCTTCTAGTGGAACTTGCTATTAAATTGTCACATATTAAAATGCTGCCATATAGGATCCAAACTTGAGAAAATTACCTTGGTAATACCAGGGTAAGTAAAACTATTTTCCAATGACACTGTACTACATCCAAATGAAAAATTTCTCAGTCTTTTACCAAAAAGTGCAGAAAGATGAATTTCAAAGGGCTTCACCATTAGTTTATGGATTCAGAACTTTAGGTTCATGGGCAAAAAGAGGCAGACGAACTGCAGGAAAATAAAGGTGTTCTCCTTTACTACCTGTCTAAAAGCTGTTTGTAGCATGTTTCTTGACATATGTCTAGCATACAAGTGAATTATTCTGCTCTTGGTTTGGCATAATGGACATTTTGAAATTAGGTGTTGTTGTTGCAACAAAAGAACGGTCTATGTTTCAGCCTCATTCAAAATCACTGAAGAGAACAGTCTCATTGGAGCAAACAAAAGCAGTTCCATATTTAATTTATAAGCCTTAAATAACTTTTCCATTTCACAGGTACCACCTGGAGACTGCCAAGGTCCTCGCTCAATAAATTTTGATATTCAAAACACTTCCTATCTGATAAAATTGCCTCGTAAAAAATTAATTCAGTAATAAAAATTATTTTAATCTTGTTTTCGTTTTACAATTTCTTCCAAGTGCTGATTCATTTGCTGAACTATAGGCTTGAAAGCTTATACTTATGTATTTTATTAGTTTGAAAAGCTGTTATGGATTTCTTGTACCCTGCTAGGAAAGTTGGTTTTGCTGTTGATTTGATATGTGAACACTTAAGCTCTTTCATGGCTGAACCAAAATTTTCCTCAGAAGAATGGATAGGCATGTTTGAAGTACTCTCTTAAGCTTTTAAACTTTTTTTTTTACTTGCTGCTTCCTGGAAATGTCAGCTTAAAGGGAATATATGTGAATTCTGGCCCAGTGCAGTTTAAAAGGACCTTGTTGCGTGCTAGTACAAAATGTGAGTGCACTTTATGAATAATAAAATTTACTTATTGTGCCAGCAGGACAAAAGCAAAATTGAAAGCAAGTAAAATAACTACTTAAATATCAAGCTGTGGGAGTCTACTTCCTGCCACTCAAGATCAACCTGGGCAGGTTAAATAAGGAATAATTAAGGAAAATTATGTTCTCCAGTATGATCTCTGGGATTGCTGTTTTCTGTAGCTATCTAGTAATGAACTGCAATAGAATTCCAACAGAGCAGAGAAACAAAATGTGATCCAATTTGTTCTCAATAATTCTCACTTCTTTCATAGTAATATATTACATAATGAGCAAACTTGGTGTTGTGGGATTTCATAACATTTTGACTGGAAGACTCTAAACTGGTTTTACAGTTGTTGGGGGTTAGATTTAGTTTTTCTTGTTTTGTTTTGTTTTGCCCTTGGAATTTTTTCCCTAAACACTGACGACTAAGTGATCAACGGGTAATTGTCAGTACTTAACAAAGACAAAAGGAACCAGGGAAAGAAAGACCGAAGGGACAGGGTGGGGC
>VWYE01012408.1:655982-817568 GCA_013398995.1 Alaudala cheleensis
GGAAAGCTGGTTTCTACCTTATGTGGTTTGTACTGTTACTTTTGCTGTGGCAATTCCCTGTTGTTTCTTTAGTGCCTTGCAAATTCTGTTGGAAAAAATGCTAATGGCTGCATAAAGCACCACTGACTGCTAAATAATTTTCCTTCTTTGCTCTAAGACTCAACACAACATCCCCCTCACCTGTTTATCACATCTGTTATTTACTCCCCAAATCTTCTTTACATGCATCCAATGGGATCTCTTTCCCTTACATCCATCTCAGAACTCAAATATGTTGCTGTTCTTAGGTATTGCTGTGGTTTGACCTTGGCTGGGTGACAGAGAGGCACCAAAGCCTCTCTTTCACTCCCCTCCTCATCTGGGCATATGAAAGGTTCACAGGTTGAGATAAGGGCAGGAGGGATAACTCACCAATGGGCAAAACAGACGACCTAGGGAAATCAATTGAATTTATTACCAATCCAAATCAGAGCAGGATACTGAGAAGTGAAACAAATCCTAAAAACACCATCCTCCATCTCCCTCTTTCCTGGGCATAATTTTATTGCCAGTTCTCTACTTCTTCCCTATCATCAACCCAGGAAGATAGGGAATGGGGGTTATGGTCAGTTCATCACATGTTCCTTTTGCTGCTTCTTCCTCCTCGAGGAGTCCTTCCCTTACTTCAGTGTGGGGTCCTCCACAAACTTCTTCAGTGTGAGTCCTTCCCATGGGGCTGCTGTTCCTGAACTCCTCCAGTGTGAGGTCCTTTCACAGGGTGAAGTCTTCAGGAATAGCACAAGGCACAGGTTACAGTAACTATTACCCGAGTTAGGTCACAATTCTTATTTATTATTGATAAGCTGATAAAAATGTGCATCACAGTCTATAAGTCAGGGCTTCTGCTTCAGGGATTTTATAGTCTCCTCTATTAGTTGCCTTTTTCAGGGAAGTGCAGGAAAGGCTCTGCAAGTTTTTTCTCACCTTGTGTTTCTAAATGAAGTACAATGTCATTCTTTTGTTGTCTGGTGGGTAACCAAAGGTGTGCTGTCTGATGTTAGTACTCACAGCTCCTGGTAGAGGTTGCCTGGCAGGTGGGTATGATCCCAAAAAGGGCAAAATGGCAGAATCAGACTCTGCCTTCCACTGACTAAGCTGATCTGCATTATGGGTCCCAGCCAAGAAGGTGACAGTACATTAAGTAAAATTTGTTGAAAGGAAACAGAAAAAGTAATTCCTTTTAAAAGCATTGCATTGCTGTTTTAGCATTTCATAATCAATTCAGGAATTAGCTGAGCCCCACAGACAATCAATTATGCTAAGTACATTTATTAGAAGCTGCCACACCTAAACAAATTACTTTGATGGCTTTGCCATACTTTAAACCCAAGTATTAAAGCAAAATGCATTAAAACCATCTATCATGCTGCTTAATCAATCACACTTTGGAGCTCTATGGCATGCTAATTCATGCATTTGGGACACTACTAAAAATTAATTGCAAGAGAGAGAATTCATGTTATGAATGCAGCCTTTAGTGTGTTTGCCAAAGTAATAACTGTAATGGAAGACTGGACATTGCTTTAAAAAGTCGATGTCTCTTTAATCTAACTTAATTTGAAACATTGAGTGACTTAATGGATATTGCATACTCCACAAATAAAAAAGGAATGAAACATAATTTATCTCCCAGAAATTGCTCAGCAATTTGCAGTATTTATAAATATCATATGATTAGAAGGTGAAAAAAGAATAATAGATTTAAGTAGACAGAAATAAAAAAAAAAGATTTAGTTAATTTTAAAAAGTTGATTTAAACTCAAAAAAGTGTCCACATTGTACATTCATAACTTTTCAAAAATTTGCACAGAGAAAAAAAATTAAAGCAGAATTCTTAAAAATTCTTAATTGCTTGAGTCCTTTTCAGAAGGACTTATATTGAAGAAAAAAATCTTAGCCATTTTAAGCAAATTATATATTAAATTTAGCCACATTAAAAAAAAATGGTGGAAAAAAGTGTGAGCATGAAATATGAATGCTTGATGCAGCACAGCAATTGCAAATGAATAAGTCATTGACAAAGAACAATCTTTATAACATAATGTCTGTGCTGTATCCTGCCTCTGAAGAGAAAGACTTGAAGAGAATCTGATGTCTTATTTTTATTACTATCTTATTTCTGATAACATTAAAGTTTCCAAAAAGGAATTTTGAACTTAGATCAAAATCCACCAAGCAGTTTTAGATTTTTTATTAATTTCATTTGCCATCTTGTGTAACTTTGTATTATTCTATTTGTTTTCCTAGCTTTTATGATTTTTGTGTAAAACACTTTTCTCTGCCTTCTGCTATCATTTGTTCTCATCATCAGTCATGGGTCAGAGCTAAGTCATTTCTGTGCTATTCTACTTAAAATATTGTTTTTAATACAAATTTTTGTACTGGGATATGTGTATAAGTGTAAACCATGCTCCAAAATGTCTGTTAATTTTGTGACCAGACTACTTTTTGGTCATCAAGTAAACATCTGGCTATTCACATGAAGTGAACTCACTGGATAATTGGGTCCTTCTGTAACACCTTGAGGAGGGCTAACTGTGCAAATAAAACTGAATGTTTTAATGGAATTATTTTTACATGAATTTACGTATTTAAATTGACCTTTGTTAGACCTGTGCTACAATGACATGGTGTGTTCCTTCCTTGCAGTTACTTTTATTTTAGATAAACTCCCAGCAGCTGTGTTGTCATGGTGATTGACTATTGCTCATTGCTTCAAAGACAGTAATACTTAAAGTTTTCTAAAATCCATTGGATTTTATTTGAAGTGCTCTAAAGCATAGTAAAAATGTAGAGACTTGAAAGATACTGACATGATGCATGGATGTCTGCTTGATCTTTGGTTTAATCCAGGGAGAAAGAGGCAATAAAGGAAGGTTGAAAATTGAGGAAGTGTTTCCAACAGTGAAGTTTTCCCTGCTGTATCAAAGATTCAGTGGGCACAGCCCCAGCACTGTTCTTCAAGTCCAAAAAAAGAGGTGGGTCTGCAGCTTTTCATTTTCCTTCCCACATGTGGTTTGGGGTGATGTGTTTTATCAGCACCAGTTCTGGGCAGGGCAATATCAGGCAAGTGATGTTCAACCTGATTTTTTTATGGACACTCTCTAATTACTCAGGCTAAAAAAAATTTCTGACTTAAAACTTTAATTTTTCTGGTGAGCCAGTCTTTCTGTTGATACCAGGGATCAATTCAAACCCTGGTGCTGTGTGTATCTTGACAGCTAGCTACATTGTGCACAGATTGCTGTGTTAATTATAACAGTTAGCTGGTGTTCTACACAGGCTGTATGCTTCCACTTCTGAAGTACAGGGCTGCTTTTTTCCCATACTAAATTTCAACTGATGGCCTATAACGAGGTGTTGCAAGAATGACAGCAGATTTGGTAAATATATCATGTAACTTGAGCTGGTGTTGTTTCTGTCCCAAAAATCTGTTAGTTTGATCAATAACTGAATTAGCTGGGAGAATGCATCTAGCTTGACATGTTTGCATTTAAATAATCAGCTTCTATTGTCCTTAATCTATTTTGAGGGGTGCCCTAATTTTTATCTTTTAATTCCTTGCAAGAGAGAGCTTTACGTAAACTCACAGCAACCAATGGTAAGAGTATGTGGTCTGTCTTATTCGTACTCTGTCTTGATCTTTTTCTGGTGGTAAAAGGGTAACTCAAAGCATTTTGCTCTTAGGTGTGTATTGCTGTGCTACTGTAGTGTAGCACTGAGTGTTGTCAGGGAATGGTACTTTAAACTGATGAGCTGTGGGGAAGTTGTTTAAATGTTTGATGTTTTGAAAAATAAATTCAACTTTCTGCTTAGGAGCTGAATTTGACACCTTTTTCACAGCCTTCCTTCACTCCCTTTTCCTTGTTTTTTTGTGGTAAAGAAGTTTTTTTTGACCATATTTGAATTACTCTGTATGTTCACACATATCTTTCAGCAGTCTTTTACCCAATCAATATTTTGGATAAAGATTGATGGCAATGCACAGTAGTGAGCAGTTTTTTGTAGTCAAACTGGAAACACATTTGAATTGAGTCATGTCAATTGGCTGCACCTGAGCCCAGAAAAAGAGCAACAAACATAGATAAAATGGTGAAATATTTAAATTTAAAACATCCACGAAATGGAAGCCACACCACCCTAGAAGTGGCAATAATGGTGCTTCCTGAACTTTATAATGGATCACCACAGCTGCAACAAGGACTCTAGGATCTGTATGGTCTTTCTGGAAGAGCTGACTGAGCTACTCTAAGTTTGGAATAAAGAACAGTGCATAACTGGAATCAAATTTGAGAGCTGATTTTGTTGAAAAATACTGACATAAAGAGAGGATTTTCTGTCACTAACCATTGAGCAGTTGGGTAATCTTGATCACTGTAGCATGGTTTAATGCATTTCTTAAGGGCAAAAATGACCTCTCTTCTGCTTTCTTGAGCAAGCTGCCATTTTAATTGCCTCTTTCAGCCCTCCAACTTTTTTCTTGCTTAATTTCTGCCCATGATTTTAATCAACCATCTGTCACCAGAGGTGCTTTACTCCATGTTTTATCTATGAACCTTATTGTAACTGAAGAGGAGACAATACCAAAAAGAAGCATCTGAAATAAAAAGTAATGAGAGAACAGTGAAATAAAAATACATACAGATCTGTAGGATACCTGAATAGGTTCATTTTGTAGAAATCAGTTGTTGAGGATTGAACTTAGCTACTGAAATTCTTGATGGTCAACATTCATTTCTGCTTTTATAAAACATAGAAGAAGACATAATGGTTGTAAACAATTCTATTTTAAGTGGATGGGGATTTGTGCAACCAAGATGGTATTCTTTAGAATCCAGTTCTTGAGAATACTTTAGCAGAAAATTCAGAACCAGAGCGTGTTTGTATTTATGAATGCACTTAGACCAATGAAAGCAAATATTTTCCAAGGCCTGCTAAGAGTGGCACTCAACATCTCATACTGTTTAATTTATACAGGGAGAGCTCCAGTATGTCATGTACTATTGTGTGTTACATTTTCTGGTGAGTGCTGGCATAGCTATAAGGGCTATTGCTGTATCCAGTCCTGTTCTAACTGCAACACAAGTCTTGGTGCTTCCAGGCATTGCTGTTTTCTAAGTTAAAAATCTAGTTTACTAACAAGAGAATGATGCAATATAGCAATACATACTCTGTGGAATAGCATCTGCTAAGGTTAGTGTAACTGTTCATGAGGTGCTAGAGGTTGTAAAATATTTTTATTTTTCAATGGTAAAATCCAAAGAGGAAAATGAAAAATAACAGTTTTCTTGTTTTATTGCTTTTTCAGATACACATTTTAAACATTAAAAAAAATTATAAAGACAGAATAGTATAAATACTGGACAATTTTTCCTCTTTTGATAATCCAAAAACTAAACTGGGATAAAAATCTCACTTGCTGATTCAATAAATGTTTATTACAGTTATTAAAAATTACAGATATATGAGAACTAAATGCAGGATTTATTTAACAGTACTGCTGCCAAACAACATAAAATACTTCTGTTGAACTATAGAGAAAAATTGTTATTTCATTTTTAACAAAATAAAGATGGATTTTTTTTTTAATCTAGCTAAAGTCAAATAATTATGATAATAAATTTCTTGATCTGAAGGTGAACTGATTGGTTACATTAGCACAGGATTAAATTCCTCTGATATATGCAATAATGAGGTTTAATTTATATTTGTTACATAAATTGCAAGATACCTTTTTATTTTGAGACTCAAGACAGAATCATCATCTTAAGTTGTCCAAGTCTGAAGCGACAGATCAGTGTAATTAATCTGTGTGGTGATTGTTTCAGAGGATAGAACCTGAAAATGTTCCTGGATTCACCAGGTAAAATAATGAGGAGTGTCTGGGAAATAACCAACTACAGAAACAAATTCTGCTGGAGCTGAGAAACCACAGAATAGCTTAGAGTAGATCATTGTACATCTGCCAAGTGATGGACTGATACAAGAGCAGACCTAACTAATTAGTAAAGCCTTCATCCTTCCCATCTGGAGATTTATCTCTGGAGTGTGCACAAGGTGGTTTTTATTAATCATGAATTGAACAAAGATGCCTATGCCTCCTAGGCAACATTTTTACGAGTTGAGCCAAAACAGTTGCCTTTGGCTAAAGAGTATCAATGCCATACAGTGACTCAGGCTTGTTTTTTGGCTATTCCTCATATGCTAAATTAAGAAAAAAATGAGAAAATGCACACTTGAAAATCATAGCTTTCACTTTATATTGGATAGATACTTTATATTGCAAGACATATATACTTTAGAACTGGTTTTAAAAACCTATAGTGCCTAAGTGGTTCCAAGTGGATTCTCCATCAATGGTTATTTTAGTGTCCAAAACTGACCCTGAGGGCTTCTCTTTCCAGTTAGTTGCTAGGTAATGTGCAGGTAAAAGTTTAGGTGCAGAGCTCATTAGAACTGAGGTGGATTTTTTTCTGAGTATGTCTAGAAACAATTTTGTCAGAGTTAAATATCTGTTTCACACCTAGTCTGATCTGAGATAAAAACCAAAACATTTTCTGCACAGGACCCAGCAGGTGGTAGTCCCACAAAGCATAGCCACAGGAGGATGGTTATTTTATTTCTTATCAAGCAAGTTTGAGAGAGCTATAGAAGACTAAATTTCTTTTTCTGATGGGGAATCAGATCCAACTCTTTCATTGACAGAGTGACATTTACTATCAAATGCTAAAACATTCACAATGCCGAGAGAAAGAGTAAAACAAAGTGCTGAAAATGGGCACCTGATGAAGAAATGTGTAGGCTTCAGGCCTTGCAAGATATTTCTGTAAATTATGGGGTCCATTAATTAAAATACAAAAAGTTGGGGACTGGAAATAAGAACTCATTAATCTTCAATTTTTTTTTCATTTTCTGTTAAAACATTTTGACATGGCCCTTAGACAGCCTAGGAGATTACAGCAGTCTCTTTTAAGATGACATGTTTGAGTCTAGAGGGTAGGAAGAGATTCATTATTATTTCCACAAATGTTAGAGGTACCACAAAACAACAGTAGTATGTGGCACTGTATAACAGCTTCAAATGGTGTTATATATTTCACAGTCTTTCAGGAGTCTGTCTTTCAAGTGTAAAAAGATAGGTAGATGAAGAATAATGGGGGAGGACAGAGAAAGAATTTAGAGTGCTAAGTGATTATCTGACAAAAAATGAGATTCTTTCAATATTCTGTATCAAGAATGTCTTATAATTTGAAAACCATGTCTTATAATTTGAAAACTTTTTTCCCCATTTTTGCTTGTTGAACTTTGAAAAGCAGAAGTGTTGTTATTGCTAAAGGATAAAACTAAAATATAAGGGTGATATTTAAGAACTCTTCTTTCCACCAGAATAGAAAGTATGAATTCAACATCCCACTAATGAGTTTCCTTTTAAGTGGTTGGTCAGAACAATATGAATGTTCTCTTTGGGTAGACTGGTAATAAAAATGACAAAAATCAAATTGAAGCACAGAAAATAATGTTTTGAGATCAAAGCTAAAAAAAGTAAAAGCAGGGTCTAAGAGCTCAACATCATACAAACCAATGAAAGATGTAATTATGCACAGAGCGAGAGAGATTGCATTAATGAGACCTTGTATTATAAAGTTACCATGTCAGAACACTGTTACTCACTCTGACATTGTACTTTCTGAATGTAATACTTCATATTTGATAAAGATAAACTATTCCATTTGTTGAGGGCAGTCTTTGGCTTGAATACTGAATTCTGTTCTTTAAAAGTAGCTTGTGCTTGCCTTGCCTTTTTTTGTAACAGTAGAGGAACTTATTTTCACTCTTGAATCATATATTTAGTTCTGCTCCTAGTTTATCAGGTAATACTCTTTTCTCATACCTTATAAACTTACATAAAAGTATTTGTAAAACTTTACCTTTATAAAATGAAATCCCTTATTTTCCTCTTGACCCTGTTGTCATGTCTTATTCCAGAATAGGCAATGTGTGAAGCCTCCCTCCTTCACTCCAGTCTGACTTGTATTCCAGATGACTATCTTCTGCACTTTTGTGCTGTTCAAACCATGTCTAAATCTGTTTTACTTCTGCTGAGCACTTAGTTCTTGCCATCACAATTGTCTATGCTTCTTCTTGCCAAGTTCAATTGTCTTTCTATGACTTCCCTTCAGATCACAAAGTCAAACCTCTCTGGTTCCAAGTCAGTTCTGGTAACATTGCAGATGGAATCACAGTTCTCTCCCCACTTTTACTCATCCTAGAAGAACCTTTATACCGGAAAGTAGGACCTTGTCCTTGGAGGTCAAAGTTGAGTTGAATCTTTCATGTGAAGGACTGTTGCTTTTGCAGATTTTACTCATATTCATAGGCATTTATTCCCACAAAGACTAAGGGATCATCTCTTTGTGCCACCTGATTGACTGTATTTATTTTTTCCCCTGCACCTTCCCTTTCCTTTTCTCATACTGTAGAAAATATTATACTTTGTACATCTTTTTTCCCAATTTCTTGCATAACTGTGAACCTCCAAGATTCTAATTATTGTCTTCATATTGCTACTGTATGTCATTTGCAAAAGATGTCTTTCTCAACACTTCATTCTTCGTTGTTGATAGAGTCGTGTCCATGCATTCTGTCTCCATGCTGCAAAACCTTTTCTGGGTTGGTTCATAAGGCCATTCCCTATTCAGGAAGTTTTGCAAGACATTTATGATTCTCAGAAATAAAGATCAACTCTTGTACTCTTTGATCAACTCTCACTCTTTTCTCCAGCTCTTTTATTAAGGATACATACTGTTTTGACATAGAAGCAGCCCTTTGGAAAGTATACTTTAAATATGGGCAGCATAGCCTTATATATCCACTGCATTTTGCCTCATGGAAAACAGCATTTTATTCAAGATAAATAATTCCTTGCCCAACAGTTATTCATAGATATATTAATTAGGAAAAATTATTCTCAGGCAAAGTAAACAATTAAAGAAAAGTAAAACAATATATATACATCAAGCTCAGATTTCAGCTGACCTCAGCTCCACAAATTCAGAGTGTGAAAGTAGGAGTTATCTATGCTTTAGCCCAGACAGAGCTAGACCAGATAGACAGCTCATGGTTGCTACCATAAAAAAAGGTCCTTTGAGTATCTGATGGTTCCCTTAGAGGCTAGGAAGTAATTGACCTGTTTAAGGAATGAGGGGTCCAGCCAGCCAAATTACTCCTCTGGGTCTCCTTGTTCTTGCCACCTTTTATCTTTCTTGCTTGTGCTTTTGTAAGGTCTTTTGAAGAATGTTTGTTTTGTACGCACAGGTGCATGGCTTTGCCCATGCTGTTCCTATCTGTGATTTTATCACAGAAGGCACTATCAGCTGCAAGAACCATATGCACTGGTGCAAGTCACTCATGTTCACTGGATCCTGAAACCTCTTGACCTATGCTAGTGAAACAATCTGATTTGGTATGCTTTAGTGGGTGTTCCTTCTCCCTTTTCTTCTTCTTTTGTTTGGATTGAAAGCCATGGTAGATAATATATCAGTACTGTCTTTCAGGTCTTCTGGTATATGTTCAAACTATGAGGCTTTGAGTAAAATCCCAGAAGGGTGTATGCTGAGAGTTGTCAATTTAGGCATGGTTAGTGGCAGAGTAATAAACAAGCAGTGAGTAAAAAAAAAAAAACTAGATCAGTTGGTCATCAGCATGAAAATAAACTTGCAATGTTTTTTATCCATGCTATGTAAGCAATTACTTTATAGGTCTTGGGATAGATTCTAGGACATTAGCCTGTTGTTTTGTTTATCATTTGCTACCAATCTATCTGCTGTGTTCTGACAAGAGATAATGGTATATGACTCATTTATTTCTGGAAATGTTTCTTCAGTGTACACAGATGGTGTTTATGGATCCAATGTTGGGGGTGAGCTATTCGAGAACAGAGATCTGCAATGTCAAAGATTTGTCATAATATATTGTTCTCTATACTGAGCAGAAAAACTATCCTTTCTAGTCTGGTTCTGAGGTGTTTGTATTCATGAAGTTCAGAAGACAGAGGCCATTTACTACTCTTTTGTCTGTGCTAACACATAACTCATCCTTTATGTGGAATGTAGAGTTCTCTTTTGTCAATGTCTCTTGCTTCAGCTGTTGTCATGGCAACAGGTAGCATCTCTTCTGAAATTCAACTAAAGTTTAACATGGACTTCAACTGAAGCAATACATTGCTGAAATTTTAACCCACTCTATCACCCTTTTAAGTCAAGTTTTGTCTCACAAACAAGCTTGTTCTATTCTTGCATCTAAGCAGCCCATGGAAAGTAAACTACGTTCCTTGTAGCAGCAGGTTTAATTAAAGGACACTAGTTATTCCTTCATATTCATATTTTATGGCATTTGGTTCATGTGTTTCAGTGCATAAGAGTCTCCAAGTCTTTTCTCTGTCATTCATTATTCTGCTTTTTAGCTGTGGTTCCATCCATCTATTGTTTTGTCTCATGTACATGTATTGCAGATATGTGTAATGCCCAGGTTACAGGAAAATGGCACAGAATTTTCAAACTGAAAATTCTACCTCATACATGCTCTCCTCAGGCTATGGAGATAGAATGGATGGTTTAATTCATAATTCTTTGCTGCTTGTGCATTTTACTGTGCAATCATTCTGACAAAGTATTGTTTACAAGCAGAAATAAATTCCTGTTAAATATTTATTTTTCTGGAAATCAGTCAGAACAGCAATAGTGTCACTGGGGAATTTATTGGATTTTGGGGTATTTTCTTATTGTTTGAGGGATCGTAAAAGATTCTGCTATTTCAAAGTTTACTTCGGATTTTTTAAAATATGAAAATCCAGCCATATATTTAAATATATATTGTATTGCCTTGATCACTGCAAGCATAATTTTTTGAAAATTGAAACTGAAATGGAAGGAAAAAGTTACATGTTTATGAAGCCTTTATGGCTTTTGCTCGCATTTTGTTTTTTTCTGACATAAGGGACCTGTAAGTTGATCAGATTGTGAGTTCATGCCAATTTACAGTCTTTTATACTGCCTTTCTAAATGGAATGGTATGAAAGCCAAGACAGATTAATTCAGCATTTCTGGAAAAAGAGCAGCAATTGCCCCCTGTGCTTCATTCAATATGGTCCAAGTGAAGTATATTTCAATACGTTAGGATGAAGTTGCGCAACATAACTTAAGGCACAGGCTGAATTAACAGTTCAAGAGAATGTGCAGTCTTTTTTCCTTGCTATCTTCTCCTCCTGTCCCCCTTCCAAGACCAGATTTCCCTGCTTCTCTTGTGCTAGTTGCATGGTAAATCAAATAAATTATTATATTTCCCATTTTAACTACCAGGATAGAGTCTACCATTTTCCTGAGACTGATCTAGAAATTAGAGTATAGGAGGAGGGTGACAGGAGAGGGTCAGAACCTCCTCTTTTACACCCAGCAAACCTCAGCTAAATTGAAATATCTGATGTCATCTCTAATAAGCCCAGCTACCTTTTAGCACAGAGAAAGTGAAAGAAACATGTTTACATGTCTGGGAGGAGTATTAAATAGCTGCTGAGAAGGAGTTATTTAGAGATTCTTCCTGGAGTGTAAGATAAGAAAAATTAACTAATCCTTGAATACATAGAGCCAGTGTCTTCCTGGACCAAACTGTGCAGAACTTCCTGCTAGACTATGCAGCTCAGGCCTTTACTTAATAGAGCTAAACCCACTGATGATATTTATCTTTGAACAGCAGCCAAAGATGAAAATGTCCAGAAAATTATTAAGATGCAGACAGAGTTGGATGTGACCCTGAATAAGCTTTATTAAAAAAATAATATTGCACAGGAACCAGTGATGTAGAATGTGCAGAGAAAAGGATTAGGCTGGTAGAAAAGGAGTAAGGGAATGGTCAAGCTCTGTCTTGCCAAGTTTGGTTTTCTTGTTAAAACCATGAACAACCCCACAAATTTCAGAGAAAAATTTGTGCAAGTGGGATGATATCATATATCAACCAACTGAAGAAAAGAATTTCCTTAAGAACATGGAGGACATTGGATCTAACAGATGAAATGACAGAAGTAAATGCCCTGCTGGAAGAACTGGCCAGATATTGTCAAGCTCCAGAATGCAGATAGGAGTATGAAGTAGCTTTGATATTTTAGGATTTTTTAAAAATAAGGATAATCTAGTATTTGTCCATAACTGACCTTCCCAATGACTCTTCTTCATTTATGTGCTATAAGTCACTGTTTACAACACTGGTGATTAATATTGAAACAGCAATTATTTCTCATTTATTACTGTGGATGTTTCATATTCCATTTTAAGGAGTTGTGAATATTCTGTGAGAAGGCAGTACCATTGGTAATTTTCTCTATTACTACTGTAATTACCTATTTCCAGCCACAGAGGCAGTGCTTGAAATGATCAGCTCTGTCAGGAAGAAAATATTACTGTTTTGTTCTTTTAGTAACTTTTCTGATTCCTGTTCTTATGTTTCATACTCCAATTCAATGTTTTAATATTATTTTTTAAATATAAGCTTTCATATAAAAAAACCTGTTTCTTACACTAACAGTAATTATGTTCCTAAAGTTCATTACAGTGAACAGCAACATTTCTCCTTGAAGATGGTTTGTGACTGGAAAGTGTAAAATCATAAAAATGGTAGTCTGTGCAATTATGGCATGTAGGCTTTACCCTTTTGCATCTTTTAAATGTCTATTAAGTGGTGAAAGGAAAGCCTTATATTCCTCACATCCCTTAGAATATGTACGTTTTAAGAAATTGTTTACTGTTGNAAATATGTTTTCAAGAAAGAATACGTATGTTTTAAGAAATTGTTTACTGTTGGATTTTTTGCTGAAGAAGATGAGTATTTATATATGGTATATGAGTACTGTATCCTCTTATATTTTCAGAAACCTGCATTTTCTTAACTGTTGAAGTAGATAGTACATTAGAAACCTGCTTTTCTGTGGCCTTGCTACAAGAGGTGGACATCAAAGGACTTTATCTGTCATATCTCCTTCTCTTTCTGCCCACCTATGAGAAAGCAGATCTGAGATCTTTAAGACCCCACTTTCACCAACATCAGCTCAATGCTCGCCCAGACTGAGAAAACCTCTTCAGACACCAGATAGCAGAATCTTCCCTTAGTCCTCTTCAGCTCAGGGATCACAGGTACTGTGTTGCTGGCATAGCATTCCTACTAGAGGTAGGAAGAGAGAAAAGCCAATCATCCACTCATATCCATCCTGTCTTCGTGTCTGCTTGTGCCTTCATCAGCACAAAGGGGGACAAAGGGGGTGTAGATGGACAGATGCGTGTCTTGTAGTCAGGTTTTTAGCAGTCTCTTGCAGCTGATCAAAGCTGTCCTTATGTTTGGGACACTCAAAATGTTTCCCCCGTACAGATGTTATGTGTAAGGGAAAGTAATTTCATGCTGTTTATCCCCCAAAGACTCATTCTCCTCTACTGTGTTGCTGATTGTAAAATTGCAATACCTGCTCAGCCTCCTTTTATTTTCCCAATGTGGTTAAGATTTCCTACAGGTTTGAAAGAATTTAGGGAGGAAGCAACAGACAAGAGGTGAATATTCCCACTTGTTTGCATATGCATAGGGATGAGATGGAAATCTTGCTTCCTGAGGAAGATGATGGATAAAAAGAAAATATTTCATTTATGAACTGAAAGACATGGTAACTATTTAGTTATTACTTTCAGTGAAGTATTGATTTTTCCTTGGTTAAAGTTATTAGATTTGTTTTGTAAATTTTCACAGAAGCTATGTAGAAAGCAAGGCTATTACCGTTGTTAAGCAACAGGACTTTGGCCAAGATATTTTTACAGTGACTGATTAGTAAGCCTGACTGCAATACATCTCTCCATTACTTTAATTAGATGGAAAGGTAGCATCCTCTAATGGATTATGGCATAGTGCTGCCCACCACTAAATGGGCTGGTTGTGCCTTGAACTTACACACAATGGTAAGAGATGAAGAAAGGACACACAATCTTTGATTTGGCTCTGCTGAAACCTTTTAGTGATTGATCTGGGTCCTGGTCCAGCCTTAGTAATGTGAATGCACCACAGCACTGAAATAAAGCTCCTTTACTGACTTGAGCAATGTCTGAGGAGCCCAGGGTGCAGGCAAAGCTCAAGTCCATCCACCCACGCAGGCAGGTTCTGAGGCTCCTCAGAGCAGGACCTGGGTGAGATAGAACCAGTATGGGTAGCAATAATGAGTAGCCAGTGAGACAGACTGACTATCCTAAAGGGCCCAAGATCTTGCTTTTGTTCTCAGACACACTAGTCAGGGTTGAAAACTGAGACCTCTACTGATCTTTCACATAACTGATCAAAGCTCACTTTTTACTTTTAACCCCACAATTGCCACAAGATGTGGAAGATGAATATTCAGTATCTTCTCTGAATGAGGTAAGCCTCACATTGTCAGGAGAATAATCTAACCTAGAAAAGTTGAACTATCCTGTCTGGACAAAACCTTTTGCAACAAATAATATTTTTCAGAGATAGGGAACATGATGCTGAAGCCTAGTGATCATCCCAAATTCTAGAGACAGAAAGACCTGGAATTTGATCCTTTCTCCAACTTATATACGGAAAACCAGCACTGTCTTATCTCTGCTATGAGTGCATGCTTGGCACTGGTGACATGCATGAACAAGGGCTTTCAGACCACAGCTTCAGTTTGGGAGGCATCTGTCAAAACTATGCTTCAAGAAGCGAAATTTCTTTTTGGCTACCTAGATCTGATGGGTGACATTTCAGTACCCCTGAGGAAAAGGTCAGCATTTGTGCATTTTTTGCACTGCCCATAGCAGATTCTGGCAAGGAAGAAGCAATCAGTGGCAAGCTGACTGAACTGGCATCACCTGCCTTGCTGTAGGTGGCATCAAGCCCTTCTAGAAAGGCCTTTTAAAATAAAGCAGCCAGTTTATTAAGGTATAAACAAACTACAATTTGAGAAATGCTGTATTGTTCTTAGTTTTTAATTGCTTTCTGTTGGGTTTTTCCAAGTTCTTGTGTGAATTATTGTAGCACTGACCAAATCTTTTGCACTGTAATTGGGAGAGGAATATCTGATTAATGCATTATATTCCATAGCAACAAAAACATTTCTTGACACAAATGAGACCAGCACTAATGACACCATCCAAAAATACAGTGATTCTGAGTCTTCACTGAAGATGAATACCGTGGCAGATTTTCTTTAGAAATGCATAAACAATAACAAGAAAAATGAGATTACAAGTCTGTCAGATAAGATTATTATCCAAAAGATGAAAAGAGTACTTAAATATTTCCAGTGTCTGATTTTTAGCTTGTCTACCTTACCCATGGGTTTTTTTAATGTTTACTTGTAGAGAGTATTAATCCCCAGGGTGTCAGTTGACATTTCTACACATTTGTCCCGTGCTATCTGAAGGATCACTGTTTGCTGTTCCACAGTTTTCACTCTGCTGTGTCTGGTACTTCATGCTCTCTTTGCTTATAGCATTTCAGCCTTTTCTCATTGAAAAATTAAATTGTAAAATTGAATGTTACAGAATAATTTGTGACACGTTCTCAATTTTAATAGAACTCCCAGCCTTTAATATGATAGTTTTATATTTTTAAACTTCTCATATGGTTTGAACTTGAGCTTATTTTCTTACTAAGAGATATGCTAGAATATTAATTTACAGATCTTGAGATGCCATAATGATGAAACCAAATCTGGAGTTGTTGAAAGGAGTATCCTTATCTAGCTTGGCAAGGATACATAACATTTGTGAAATAGACAAAGGAGTTTCTTGAACCTTAGCAGAAATTTCACCAAAATAATTAATATAAAAAAGTGAAATCTCCCTTTTAATAGTCATTTAAGGCACTATCACCAAAATAATAGCTAACAGGGTTATAAGTAACTCTGAATTGATTTGTTGAATTTGGAGTTGCATAGCTCAATGCACCATGTAAGTACATATCATGTCTTAGTCTAAATAAAAAAAATAAGGAATATGCACAGAGATATATTATGCCTGTTGTGGAATTTCAGTGTGGAAAGCTGAGACATATCCAAAAATAAACTATTTTTGAAAATTGAGGAATTTGGAGAGTTTTCTAACAAAAAATAAGTATGGACATGAACTCGTGGTTCCTGTTCTCTGTGCTAGTGGATACTGGCAGCAGATGTCACCTGGGTCTGCTGTATGGTTTTCCACACAGTTAAAGTATTAGAAATTTAATGTGGTCCTGGACTTAGTGTAGTCCCTGCCTCTGAGTACCAATATTTTCATGAATTACTCAAGTGCAAATGGGACCTTTGCCCTTTGGGGTGCTGTAGTGTTGGATGGATGGGGAGAGATGGTGAGCAGGAGATGCTGTGTTTCATGTATCCCAGTAATACTTCCTCTGCTGTGCTTGATGTACGTAACTAAGAAGAATGATACGTGGCTCTAGATGACCTTTACTGTAACTGGCAAGGATGTCTTCTTTCTTGCCTTGATTGTGAATACAGGTTGTTTTCTTTCTAAAGAAAACCTTACTAATGGTTTATATCGGTAGTAAAGGAATGAGGAAGGAGCAAGAGTGGTAGCCAGAGGCCTGGAGGTCCTTGGTGAGCTGGAAACCACAATAGTATGTAGGTGCATGCAGAGTAAACTGTGTCTGTGGTAGCAGTGGCTGCCCACAAGGCAACCGTGACTGTCCCTCCCTGGCCTAGTCCTCTGGGTATGACACAAATATTGTTTCCATTGATGAAGCACCCCGGTACAAGAATGATGTCCTTTGTCCCCATCTATGTCTCTCTTTGTTCCATTTGTAAAACAAGACAGTAGTGATGATATTTAGTGATGATACTGTTGTAGCAAAACTTCTTGAGTTTGACAGATGTTATGGAGGAACGATATTAATGTCAAGAGGCAGTAACTGCCACAGCTGTAAATCTTGGATGAAAAGTATAACACTGAGCAATTCTGACAAAACAGCATTTTTCTAAAGAAAACTGAACCATCATGTGGGACTGCATCACTTCTAACACCATTTTTGACAGGAATGTGTTAGAATGAATTGCTTTATCTTTTTGTTTAATTTCTGTTATATCAAAATATTTCATATGAAGTAATTATTTTTTCACATCTTTTTTTCTTTTAACTACTTATGGGTAAATTGCACCTGTGAGCTCTTTTAGATTCTGTCCTGTGGGTTCTCCTACTAGGGTAGTCTTTTTAACCCAGATAGATGACTTGATAACCCTGCTTATCCTCAGTCTGATTAGTGGTAAAAGAGGGCTTTGTACTTGTCTTAGTTTAGAAAGACAGGTGTCTGCTAGGGAAAGGCCAGAGCCCGCCCTTTGCAATGGAGAATGCAAACCTCCTCCCTCGTAATTATTATAAATTTGAAGTTAAGGGGCTTTCAGGCAAAAAGATTTGGGAATAGGAATAACAGTTCCTTACTAGGAATATAAAAAAAAAAGTAGTAGTAGTACAAAACACAAATAATAACAAAAAAAGAAAATACTGACAGTGTCAGAATACAACCTGGCACCCTGTTTGTCAGGGTGCTGGCAGCAGTCCAGTTAAGACCTCCTGGAGTGACAGATATGGTTTTGTTGGAGCAGAGATGGTCCTGTAGAAGGGTGTAGTTTCTTTCTGAGGGTCCAGTGCTGATGAGATGGGTCCGGTCTCTCTCTAGAATCCAGTGAAAAAAACAGCTGACCTGGTATTGTGAGTCCCAGGTTTTTATCCAGGTGGGAATGCTTGGCTCCTCCCACTGAGTAAAGCATCTCACAATGGGATGCAGTGAGCCTTAAATGGCCCTATTAACAGCAGATATCTCCCTGGAGGGAGGATTAGTGGTGGAAGAGATAAAGAACACTGTCTCACCTGGTTTTAATATCTGGGCCATTAACACTTCCCCCTTCTTCCAGGAATTAGAAGAGATAAAGAAAAAAAAAAATAGCTCCCCAACTGATTCCAACAGATGGTAAATAGAATACATACTGTTTTTTTTGTTTGTTTTTTTGTTTTGTTACATTGTGTAACTCAAGACAGTATTCTTTGTGGATTTTTTAGAAGTTACTATCTCTAAGTATCAGTCCTTGATATATTCAAATCTTTCTGTGTGGATCCCCGCAAATCTTCAGTCTCAGTATGGATCTCTCTCATGTGTTTGAAATCCTCTGACTGTCAGAGTACAACATGGTTAATGTCAAAGGACACTTTCCTCCAGGAGACCTGGGCATGTGAGTAATTATAGAGACATGGAATAGCATCTTTTAAGTAAACATACTATTTATTCACTCCAAAGTACATAGGATGCAAACAGCCTGGGGTTCACCTATTGCAACACTTATTTGAGATCTGAAGCCTTGAGAAATGACCTTAGCTCATTGTCACACCATTGCAATGGCCTCTGTCTAACTGGCACTGAGAGCCAGACTTTCCTCTTCCTGTGACTCTTCCTGCTGCATATTCCCCTCTACTTTCCTCCAGGCTGAGGTCCTTAACAGTTCAGTGGTTTTTCTAACCTTGAGTAATGGGCTGGTGAAAGATATATCTTACTGACTGATTCACCAATTATTTCCCCTGAGGAGTTCTGGTATTCTGACTGAAGATATCCTAATGGTATTACTTTGTTTTCTGCTCATTATGGCTAGCAGATCGCTTTGATTTAACTTCACAGAGCCAACCAAAATAACGTCAAATAGGTAAAAGCAGATACATCAAAGCTTCAGATATAAAATAAGGAAGAAAAATCTACTTCCAAAATAGGAACAGCATATCATATTGGTGAGGATTATAAGAAAATATTTTCACATCTCAAATAAATTAATGAAATTAGATCTCAGACATGCTATCTAAAATGAGACTTTCATATTCATGGAAGCAATTATTAGATTTTTAGTTTTGGTTTTATTCTCTCTTTGTTTAGTTTTTGTTATCTTCCCCTTTCATTTTGATCCAATGAAATAATCTAAAACTAGATCAATAACTGGGTTTGTACAGTGATCTGAGATAGAAATACAGAGGAAAGTAAAGAACTACAGCATAATTCTACTTGCTTAGCTGTGTCCCCACTCTATTGTTACAATAGCTATTAAGAAATACAGGAAAAGGATGAAGGCACAGGATTAGTTTTAAAGAAATAATTTCTTCCTGTAGTTCTTTTATTGGAGGGAGCTATTCCCAAGTATATAGTTGGTATAGCCAACTTTGAAAGAAAAGTTGTTAAAGAAATGGAGAATTGAAAAATGGGATATGATATAATATCTTATATCTTTCTTTAATAAGGACAGCTAGACAGTTTACATGGTATATAGTATTGTGTCTGAGTAATAAAATATACACTGTAACAACATGAGAAAATTACTTTGAAGCTGAATAAAGTTGAAACTAACTGAAAAATTATTTAAAAAGTAAGGAGCTGATAAAGTAGATAAAGAAAGTGCTGAGATAGGGACAATGGTTGTACATTGTTCCTGAAAGTATTGTTTTGAACAGATAATTTTCAATGTTTAATTTTGTAGATATGAAAGCAGGGAAAGGATTTTTGAGAGCCTCATATGGACTATTTCCAAGGCATCCTTGGCTTCTGGTCCAGCTTCACGCACCTACAATTTCAAGTATTTGCCTGTAAAGTCTATTGTATGATACAGCAGGAAATAATCCCCCTGGTAATCACAGTTCTGAAACCCTCTTGGAGATTTATTGCAGAAAATATTTCGTTTCATGATGCTTCACACTCTTCATCTTCTTATAAATTGATCAAAGCACCTATCCCTATTATCAATCAATGACATGTTTGTTTAACTAAACTCTTTAATTTCTGTTCCTATCCTATCATATGGCCTCACTGGACACCATATGATGGATCCAGGCTACTCAAGAGTAGTCTGTAATAGTTGTGTAATGCTGTTAGGCATCAAAAAACACTTGATGATTTATTTTGTAAAGTTAGTATTTCATTGCTGGGGTTTCTGTGATGTTTATATCCCTTTTTCTGTGGCAAAGTAGTATGTAGAAACACTTTGTAGCTAGAAAAAGGAGAATCCCTTCAGCTTGTAAGGGAAATAAAACAGTATAGTTTTCTGAAAAGACAAACACATCCTAATTCTTAGATGTAGTCTTAGTTTCCTTATTTTATAGGAAGAAAAGAAAACCCTTTGCAGTGATGTAGGACGGAACTCAGTAACTAAAGAAGATACTGCTGAGAGGAATTGTCTGCTTACCATGTCTGGTTAATTTTCCCCTATACCTTTCAAAAAGGAAAGTAATTTTGGCATCTGGATTGCCAAACCACAAGTTAAAGCCTAACTTCTTTGGTAGACAATGCATTATGTTGCTATTTAAAAGCATTTAGAGCACTGCTGAAATAGAATTATAATCAGGCTAATACATATTTTGTATGCCATAATTCAGGTAAATATTTCCATATGTTTATGTTTTTGAATTACAGTACAAAAATGTTATTTCATTTTTAGTATTGAACTGAAGGATCACAAATTTACATTTAATGAAAAATTTTTATTTAGCTTCATTAAGAATCCATACAGTAATGTGTGGTGTATTTTTAAAATAATATGCTAGATACTGATTCTTCCATTCTGCACTTTTTTTCAGTCAAGAATTGATAGGTAATAATAGTTTTCAAATTACCACAACCATAATTTTATTGTGTGCTTTCCTATCAGATGACCTAATGCTCTGTCCTATTTTATTTTATTGCTTTTATCTATTAATTTCACTCATTTGTTTACCAGAAATAAATGTTGACATGTTTTCAATCTGTCTGACATGAAAAGCAAATAAAAGATGTCTTTATATTTATTTGTGTAAAAAGCTGCAACTCATAGGCATCTCATTCACTCATCTGTGTCTTCTTATGGCCACTGGTACTGGGTATGCAAGCACTGCTACATGAAGTGGGAATGAGAACAGTTGTATGCTTGGTAGACAAATGAGTCTTAATCTGCTGTTAGAATATGCAAACTTTTACCTGGTGCCTAAAAAGGCACCTCACAATGGAAGGATGTATGATTTGAGTTCAGTGTACTCACTATATAAGTTAATGCTGGACAATAAAGAAAATATCCCATATGTTACTGCCAGCAAGTTTTGGCAGAAAGTAGGACAGTGAGGAAGGCAGAATGATCACAAATTTTCCAAAACTGGAATAATGTTTTATCACTGTAAAGTGTATATTCTATAATGGACATTGAAACTAGGCCTTCACAGTGAAGAAAATTTTTTAAAGTCTGAAAACCTAAGAAGAGTTGTCATATTTTCTAATTTACATATCCCCCAAAATTAAACTAATTTGCATTTAGATATTGCTGAAAGAGAATGCTCTTTAGTTTTGGGAACTCTGAACCCAGGGGGAAAGCAGATGGACAAATATAGCACAATGTCTTATTTTTTTTCAGGCACGTGTATGTCTGCATTGGAAGTCAGATGGGATAGCCTAAAGCTGAAAGTTTAGTTTTTCCATTTTAACAGTTAATAGATAAAGAAAAAAAAATTATGACTGTATGAAAATTAATAAAAAATCAGTCAGTGTGTTTTAAGTTTCCTTTAGAAAAGTAAATGGCAAGTTGTAATAGCATAATTTTCTAAATTGCTTCCCATATTGTCTGCTGGTACGTATTGCACTGCAGTACAAACAGTTGTTTCTGTTACCATAGAAGCACCTGGTGGACCTGAACAATCTATCCCCATGTTTTGTTAGGTGCCCTGTGAACTCTGAAAGAGGGAAAGGTACCTTTGGTCTCAGCCTTGAGTCTGTATTGCATCAACTGTTTGAGCAGTAAGTTTTCTGTGAACATTGATACAAAAGAGATGAAAGATGCAGGCTCAGAAAGCCTCTAGTGCCATGTTTCTTCTTATCAGAACAGAAAGTTTCCAATTTCACTAATTCATTGTTTCTTCTTTTGTACATATTGCAAATAGAAAAGTTGAACAGTAAAAGCAAAATATCATATATATTCCTTCTTCCATATTTCTGTTTTGTTTTCTTGCAAGGGGTAAGCATTTAAGTGTACATGACAAACAATAAAGGGCAAGGATGAAGTACAAAAACTTTTTGCTTTTACCTGTGCCTGCAAAAAAATTGTATTTCTCATTCTGGAGCCACCAAAATGATCAGAATTTATTCTTTCAGTGGGCTGTGATACTGAGAAGACAACACTCAGAACAGCATGTCAAAGTCTTCCTAGACAGCGGTGGTGTTGGACACTTGCACTCTTAGGAAAAGCAACTGAATGTAAGAACTGAAAAAGTGATGAACAGGAAATAGAAATGAAAGTAAATTTTAGGATTTTTCCCTGAGCAGCATGCTGGTTGTTTCATATCTTTTCTATCTTTGTGTAATACATATAAGCAATATCTTTTATAAAACTTATCTTTTTTTCCCCCTTGAGGTTTTTGTCAGAGTAGAAAGTAAATTCTTGAAGTTTTTGGTGATTTATTTTCTATTTTCAGCGTCTATCTTAAGTGCTCCATTTCATTTTTTTGGCTTTTTTATGCCATGTGTAGCAGCATGAGAAAGACATTAGTAAACAAGAATGGAGCTCCTGAGACATTTCTTTAAGATGAACTGAATAGCTAATTACTAGAAATATGAGAACTGTGAATTTAAATTTTTTGAGAGTATGTAGGAAATTATTATCAGGTTACTATTACTAAACTAGTAATAATAATGAAAAATTAAAACAAGTTAGAATAGCCTCTTTTTTAAGTGTCACTGCTTTGAAACATATGAGTAAAAATAAGAGTTATTAGATACAATGGCAAAAATCATAATGAACAAGCAAATGCTGAAATGCTTTGCAAGTTGTAATCAAACTGAGCACATGCAAAAGGGCAGATATGTAAACAAATCCCCTTTTCAATAAAGGATAATTGATTTACATAATTGTGAGCCATCAAGGGAACAAATTACTGTCAATCTTGGGCAGAACAGCTAGTTCAGTGGAAATTCTGATAATGAAAGTGTTTAAAGGTTGGATATTTGAATGATAGTATCAGTGAATGTTTCTATCTATAAGAATTGGTATTTTTCTTCCCTGAATTTATGCTTAAAATCCCCCCCTTTTTTTACACCTAGGGCATAATTTTCTACAAGGAATGAAACATAACAACAATGATAGAAGACATTCTGTCAAATGAGTTGAACAAAAGCTTATGATGAGCCTATGGCAAATAGACTTCAGTGGAGCACTGAAGCAAAATGAGGAGAAATGGGTTCTTTTTCTTTGATTTCCTTGCAGTGTGATGTCATAGTGTCACAGAATGTTTTGGGTCAGAATGGGCCTTGGTAAAGATCCTCTAGCTCCAGCCCCCTACAGTGGACAGAGACCACTTGCATTAGACCAGGTTGCTCAGAGACCCCATCCAGCCTGGCCTTGAACACTTCTAGGGATGGGACATCCATGCTTTCTCTGGACCACCTGTTTCAGTGCCTCACCACTCCCACAGGTAAAGAATTTCTTCCTGACATCCTATCTAAACATACTTTCAGTTAAAATCATTAGTCCTTGTCCTTTTACTACATGCCCTTGTAAAAATTCCCTCTCCAACATTTTTCTAGAGCCCCTTTAAATATTGGAAGGCTCTATAATGTTTCCTTGGGTCCTGCTCTTCTCCAGGCTGAACAACTCCAACTCTCTCAGCCTGTCTCCATGGGACAAGTGCTCCATGCCTCTGACCACCTTTGTTGCCTTCTCTGGATGCACTCCAGCAGGTCCATGCTCTTCATGTGCTGAGGACCCCAGAGTGGGACACAATACTCCAGGTGGGGTGTCAAGAGAGGAGAGTAGAGGGAGAGGATCATCTCCCTTGTTCTGCCATAATATTCCCTACTTGACAAAGGCTTGGAGATGGTTTTTGGGTTATGATTGCTCATAATTTTTTATGAACTAAGACTTGGCTAGATCATATTCTCTAGTTTATAAAAGTAAAGTAGGCTGAACTGTAAAGTTATATAGTTTGTATCATCTCAAAGAAGCAGACTGCTATTCTCCATTGTTCAACAAGGTCTTGGAAGGGAAATAATCTGACAAGTCTGTCGCAGACAACTTCCTTCTGGCCCCATCAATAGCACACTAATGAGATTTTTAAAGCTGCCATCTTTTCAACATCTATTGAAAAAAGCAAGAACATATGAAGTTGGGGTCAGAGGGTTCTTGCCTGTGTATTTGCAGATAATACAAATCAACTTTAATAATTGCATGATTATATCAGGGCACTATTATGCTGCTTATCATACTATTTCTGGTAAATTAAAAAAGACTGTACTTCAGGGGCTGCTCTCTAAGGGACCGTCATCAGTACCTAAATATACTTAGCTCCAGAAGGAAGGGTGAGACTGTTGCAGCCTACTTAAATTCAGGCTTTTAAGATTAAAAACTTCAGGTGAAGCAGCCAGTCTGACAGGAAGCCTTGTTTTTCTGCTTGGATGATTTTGCCGTGAACAGAGCATAATCAGGACGGCACTCCAGTTTTGGAGACATCCTGGCTCTTGTTTGAATTCACACAATGGCATTACTTGTGTTAGGCAAGAGCTAAAGCATAGGAATCAAAATTTTTGAAAGTCGAAACATTTATGCATGGATCCAAGTAATTTTACTAACCCTTTTGGATTTCAGTTAAGCTGTTTTGTAGTTATAAGGAATTTCAAAGAAGTAAGAGTAAATTAGATAGAAAAGGAAAAAAATATGCCTGAAGCCTCTATTATATTAATAAAACTTATAAATGTGAAAATGTATAACTAGAAACTGTGTTTGATCCAGGTATAGGATCCCAAGGTAATATTTTACAAAAGTCTGATAAAGGTGAAATCAGTCAGAAGAGAGAAGTGATCCCCATTCTTTGAGTCCTTTCTGAGATGTCTGACAATCATAATGACAGTGAGAATTAATCATGTTTTATTATTCCATTGAAGCCTAAGCCACAGATCAGCCTTTGGTTTGCTTATGTATGTTTAAATCATAACAGGAAGATGCAGTGGGCAGCTCTAGTGAAATCCTTATTCAGCAAACTGCCAGTGTTCACAAATGACTTATAAATAATGCAAATTGCACTCACCAAAAATCATGGCTGTAAGAATAGTGTGGGATTCCTGCAATTTTATATGGGACTTGCATATAAATGATAGACAGACACAAGCAATAAAAATAATCACAGAATCACAGAACAAGCTGTGTGGAAAGGGACCACAAGGATCATTGAGTCTTATTCCTGGCCACAGCACAATTCCAGAGTCAGACAGTTGTCCAGGGGTATTGTCCAAACACTTCTTGAATTCTGTCAAGTTTGGTGCTGTGACCACTTCCTTGGGGATTCTGTTCCAGAGCCCTGGGTGAAGAACCTTCTCCTAATATCCAACCTAAACCCCCTCTGACACAGTGGAGGCTATTCCTTTGGGTCTTCTTGCTGGTCACCATAAAGAAGTGTCCGCCCCTCCCTTTCCCTTCATGAGGAAGTTGTAGACTGTAATGAAATGTCCCCTCAGTCTCCTTGTCTCCAGGCTGAACAAACCAAGTGTCCTCATCCACTCCTCACACAGCTTCCCCTCAAGGCCCTTCACCATCTTTGTAATCCCCCTTTGGATGCTCTCTAATAGCTTAATATCCTTCTTACACTGTGGTGCCTAAAACTGTCCCCAGCACTTGAGGTGAGGCTGTTCCAGTGCAGAGCAGAGCAGAGTGGGACAATCCCTTCCCTTGCTGGGCTGTGATGCTGTGTCTGATGCACCCCAAGACAGGGTTGTCCCACCTGGCTGCCAGGGCCCCCAGGATCTCATTTCCACAGCACTGTTTTCCAGAATCAAATTTCCTAATCTGTACATACATGCATGCTTACCCCATTCCAGGTGCAGAATCCAGCATTTCCCCTGTTGAACTTCCTATGGTTGATGACTGCCCAGCCCTCTTATTTGTCAAGGTCTCTCTGCAGGGCTTCTCTGCTTTTGAGGGAGTCAAGAGATCCTCCCGGCTTTGCATCACCTGTAAAATTGCTCAGTATCTCACCCAATCCTGCTACATCATTTATGAAAGGTGTTGAAGAGGACAGAGCCAAAGATGGAGCCCTGTGGAGCCTCATTAGTGACAAGTCCCCTGTCTGATGTCACCCCATTCACCATAACCCTTTGTGCCTGACTCATGAGCCAGTTGCTCATCTACCCCATGATGTTTTTATTCTGATGTGTGCTGGATGTTTTCTCCAGAATGATTCTCTAAGAGACAGTATCAAAAGCTTTATTGAAATCCTAACAGATTACATAAACTAGTTTCTCTTGATACCTAGGTTGGTTATCTTGTCATAAAAGGAAATCAGGTTTGATAAGCTGGGCTTTCCTCTCATTAAGTCATGCTGGCTGTGACCAATGGCTGTGTTGTTCCTCAAGTGTTTTTCAATACCTCCCAGAATAAAAATCCAAGATTAGAATTAGATGGAAATAAGATGGCTAGGCTCAAAATAATTGTGCAAGAGATCTGAGCTTTCAAGTGTTTATTCCAGGAATGGATTCTGAGCTCTGAATGTCTTCTGGTCATTGCTTCAGTTTACATCTCTTGTCAGGCACGTACACAAGCACGAAGCCTGGGAGCAGCCCTGTGTGTTTCCTCCTGGCCAGATGTATGTGGGTCCCAGTCCCTGTGGCTCATTTTTGCCCTCTCTTCAGGCTTTGATACCCTCTTCAAGGAGCAGACATGGAGCATTCAGGGTTCTCACCACTGGGCTTGAAGGCAATTGTGTTCTTCCTGGAAGATAGCTCTAACTGCTGGATGGTACTGTGGAATTAATGCATGTCATGTTTATGACACAGAGTATTGCTTTCCTTCTCATCTCTTCCAGCTTGTAAAGTAGGAAGACAACACTGCACATATTCCTCTTCAATAAAAGAGAATGAAGGAGCTTTTTTTTAGGTTAAAAACAGCACTGACCTTTAGCTGATAAGAAAAGAATGTACACATGTCAGCATATTTATGTGTGTGTACGTGAGTGTATGTACTCTTTAGTGGTATTTATACTTCAAAAACAGCTTATATGTTTTATAATTCAAGAGCAATTAAAATATTTTGAAAATAATAGTATTAGTTTTGATAGCTGGTATTAGACTGTTCTTGTCTCTGTAATAACAGTACCAGTTAAATGGTATGATGATGAAAGCAAATAATAAATATTGCAGTAGCAGATGTGACTGAGGAAGTGGTTTGCAGTTCCAAGACTATCACTTTGATTGATTGTAGTGACAGTAAAGTTGCTGGAGGTTATATTTTTAAAATTAGAGTTGAATTTAAAATAGAATACTAGCTCCATCTTTTGCGTCAGAATCTGTTATTTATCTCTGATACAAAAGAGAACATGATCTGGAAAAGTAGACATTACTTAGACTTAAATCCATGATTTTTAAGGGTAGTGTACCTAGAAATAGTTCACATTAATTGACTTTATTGAATTTATAATGCTCCAGATAATATATCCTGAGGAACAGAGTGAAGCATTTATAGAACCATGACGTAAAACAGTGTGTGTAGTGGTTTCTATTTGTATATATGAGCACCTCTTCTCTTCCCATTGTGTCAGCAGGCCTTGCCAAAGTGTCACCGTGTATCATGAACTGATTTCCAAAGACCTCCTTTTCTGAGGCAGAATCCTTGTTCTAGTGCTGGGACAGGAAAGTGATAAGTGTCTACTTCATTTACATTTGTACTGTTTCTGTGGGTAACTCCCCACAGAACATCAACCTTTATTCATTAGAAGCATTATAAACAATTTGTTGTAATCTCTTTTGGATCTCATGGGGTCTTTTGAAATATGCAAAAAATTGATTATTTGATATTTTCTTCAATATTGAATCATGTCAGTTTCCTTTATATTTCCCTTTTTTCCCAGTCTTTCAGTCTGCACAAAAATATTTTTCTATGTACATACTTAACTACACATATGGAGTTTTTTTCAAGGTTATAGCTAATTTGATGCTTCTTTATAATCTGCAATTTATAATGTCCATGTTTCTCTTGTGTTTGGCTTGAATTTCCTGTGGGTAAGGCAAGTTAATGGTAAAATAGAGGAGTCATGGAAGTGATATACAAAACTTTAGATCCTGCGTACTAAACATAAAAAGAACATACTTCAGTTTCTTAGCAACACCGGCATAATGATTCAAAAAATACCTACCCATTTGGGAAGAGATTCTAAGGCATATTAGCATAGTATGTTGGTAAGCCTTTCTTAGATACACTGTAACTTCCATGTCCTGTATGCTGATCTTTTAGGAATATGTTGACCTGCACCCAGGAGTAGGAACTTTTAAATACAAGTGGCTGTTCCTGAAAGTCTATTTTGTATAGTAAATGCCAGAAACCCTGCCTTCTCAACATAAATAAGACATATTTTGATGTAAAAAAGAAAATAT
Source organism: Alaudala cheleensis (assembly GCA_013398995.1). Classification (NCBI taxonomy): domain Eukaryota; kingdom Metazoa; phylum Chordata; class Aves; order Passeriformes; family Alaudidae; genus Alaudala; species Alaudala cheleensis. The sequence continues at coordinate 684,444 of VWYE01012408.1, forward strand.
CTCCAGATCAAAATAAAATTTTGACATTGCTAATTGAACCTGTTGCCTCTTCATATTAAATTCATGTGAATTTTGTGTCCTGTTATGAATGAGCACTGAATTCTGGAGATGACACAAAATTGGCTGGAGTAACTAATATGCCAGAGGGCCATGCTGCCATCCTGGAGGACCTCTAACAGCCTGGGGAAATGAGCTGCCAGGATCATCATGGAGCTCAAAAAAGTGCAGTCCTGCACCTGGGAAGGGACAACCCCAGGCATCCATACGTGCTAGAGACCAAGCAACTGGGAAGTAGCCCTGAGAAAGAACTTGAAGATCCTGGTGGTCTCCAAGCTGAACATGAGCCATCAACTGCCACTTGAAGCAAAGAATGCTAATGGTACATTAGAAATGCTGCCAGTAAGTCAAGGGAGGTGACCCCTCCCCTCTGCTTAGAGTCCTGGTGAGGCCACAACTGGAGGGATGCTTCCAGTTCTAGCCTCTCTGGTACAAGAGAGACACGGACATACTGGAGAGTTAAGCAGAGGGCCACAAAGATGGTGAATGGCTTAGAGTATTTCTCATATTAGGACAGGCTGAGAGGGTAGGCACTGTTTAGCCTAGAAAACCTTTGAGTGCTCTCAGCAGTCTGTACAAGTACCTGAAGAGAGGCTGCCCGAGGGATTGAGTCAGGTGTGCTCAGTAACCCGGCAAGAGGCAGTGGACACCACCTGAAAGAGGGAAGGCTCAAGAATATCAGGAAAGACTTTTCCACTGTGAGGGTGGCTGGTCACCAGCACAAGTTACCCAAAGAAGTGTGGAATCTCTGTCCTTGGAGATACTGAAGAGCTGCCTGGACATGGTCTTCAGCAACCTGTTCAAAATGGGTCTGCTTGACCAGGGGGTTTGGGCAACATAACCTTTAGAGGTCTGTTTCAATTTCCACCATTCTGTGATTCTGTGACCTCTCATTTCTCATTCCTCTAATTTTATATCAGCTTTCATGCTTTTCATGCAGCAGTCTCATAGCCAGAGAAACTGCTGCAGGACTAAATGCATAGTAATCTCAAAAAATTATAATTTTTTGCTAATTTTAACAGTCTAAACTTGAGAAAAACCTTGCTTTAATATAGGAAACATTTCAGAAAGGTAGAATTTAATACATACTTTGATTTTATCTGTGGAATTTAGCCTGGCATTTTGTTCCTCTTGAACTGTGAACGTTGCATGTATTTTCACACTGCTTTTCTCAACTGTTCCTACTAGGCACATACTGATTTAATCAAATCTTACAGCTGTAGCTGAGAAGTGTTCTGAATAATAATAAGGCTTTTATACTGAATATGACTTCATTTAGAAAATATTACTGATGCAAGATGGCAGATTCATTAAACTGCCTAATTGATCAATGTGCTTATACTTCAGAAAATTCTGTTTTTTAAAGTTAGATGACTTGGTTATCTAATAACATTTTATATACCTTTTTTTGCTTTACAGTCTTGAATAGCTCCTGTGAACCAAAAAATTAAACCAATGATCCAGAATTAGCTTAATAAAACAGGTGAGACTTTCTAGTTTGATGCTTTTCTATGTGAGGAGATTTTACATGGAACCATGAGATTTATTCCTTAAGGAAGTTGGTCTTTGCATGTTGAAAAGCATCAAGGATGCTTAATATTTTTTTAAATATATTTTTTTCCACTTGCTTGCTAGTACACCAATTTCATTAGTGCAGATAGATGCAATCAAAATAATTCTTTATTCAATAACTAGACAAGGAAAGAAAAAAGGACAGCTGAACATAAGAGTAAATTTGATCTCTTTGCTATACATTGAATTTACTTTAGCCTATTGGTACTTTTTGATGTTTAAATAACTGTATCTTTGAAACTACTGCTTTCCTTTGACTGAGACAGAACAACTGGTTCAGTCTTCCTCATGTTAGTAAAACCACAGTGTAACCTCGACACACAGGTATAGTGATTAAAGCTTTTGTTTGAAAGTAAGCATAAACAAGACTGCTTTCTATCAGATTCTGTTAAATTTTTACTTCAGCCCTTACTATTGAAGAAGGAAATTTTGGTAGTCACCATTTAGTTTCTAATCTGTGGTTTGGTTCTCTGTAATAAGGAGTAACTATTTATTCTTCCAATGTCACATCATGAACTGATCTCATATATTGAAGAAAGAGTAGTCACACTCTCATTCTTGAAGTAGACGTTTCTCCCCTAAAATTCTGCTGTGTTTTTTCTAATTATGATCCCATTTCATGGTGACAATATTTTCATTCACAATTAAGTCTAATTAATAAAATATCTGTCTACAAAATGAACTGCCTAACAATTTTGTCAGTGGAAAAACTGAAAATATTTGGCATATATGGCAGGGGAATGACATAACATTGGTCAACAACATGCTAGAATCAAGACACTAGAAATGGACAATTAAAGAAGTGAAAATATCTGGTGCTCCATGTGTTCATGCTGATTTAGAAGACAAGGGGATAGAATTTGCCTTAAGGAAACTGTACACAAAAACACTGGAGTTTGGGAAGTTGGCATTTGGAGTTTATGCTCTATACATAATGAAACCTCAGTCAGGATCATTTACATTGTAGTAAGGGAAAATGTTCTAGCTTCTATGATTAGTTAATATAATGGCTGATTGCTTATAAAGATCATATCTGATCCTGCTTTCAGGGAAAATACAGAAAATGCACTGTGAAAATCTAATTGCATAAGCAGCTATTTCTGGTAAACAAAAGCACCTACAAGAGAAGTGAGCACTATCCTTTCTTCTGGGAAAAATGCAGAGGAAAATTCTGTCACTGGGCACTGCAAATGGTATTCCTGGGTCCTGCTCCAGCAATAAGCACAGGATATATGATGAGAAGGCTTCCAGACTGTCATGCAACACCTGTAAGTGAATTCAACCCTGGCAGAACATAGAGGTAAAAGTTGAATTGGATGAAAAGGTTCTTTGATTTGCATTATCAAATCATATCATAATGATTGTTTTCTTTTTTTCCCAAAGGATTATATTTTTTCTTCTGAAAGAAGTTTTCATTATTTTGAGGCACAAATGAAAATTTCATAATATTAATTCGTACCTTTGGGAAAAATTCTTAATGATATTTTAGTCACAGAAAACAATGACCCAGTGGGCATTTCTGCTATATATTTCTTTACAATTTTAGGAAACTCTCATTCTTGTTTAGAACAGGGAGGGAAGAAATTTTTAGGTTTAATTTCAGCTGGGCCTTTTTTCCATATATTAAGAACAGAAATCTAAACAGATTGTTATTTAGTCCTATATAATTTTATTCTATACTATTGAATTGTGTATTAATTACTTATGTGAGATTCAGAGTAGGGTTGTCTGAAATATGATGTTTGGGCTCTCTCTTGCCCATTTTTCCTCTAAAATACCCCCCTGCATTTGTTTCTGCATGATTGCCTTTCCACACTTGAATACTGATATAAAATTTGGCAATTTCTTAAAGTTCAAGAAATTTTTATTTTTTATAAGGGAGGTCTCTGGCATTACTGGAATAAAAATCAGCAAAGGAATGAAAGTCATATGGGAAGGGGAGAAATGTGCGGCATTCCACATTTTTTTAAGAAGTGAATTTATGAAGATTGATTTATTTTGAAAATATATTTTCATGAAATAGTATTTCTGGAACGTGTTTGGACTTAAATGAGCTGAAGATTTTATTGATGCAAAATATGCTTCCATGGAACCAACAAATCACAGTCTGTTATTGACAGATATTGCTTAGCAGTGCATCCAAACATAATATTTAACACTAGTTAATTGGCTGCCACTCATCTGAAAACCCTTAAAATTTAATTCTCAGTCACTGGAATGAAGAAATTTAAGGTTGATATGCATGACTTTTTTAGATTTCTATTAGTATATCACAGAAGAAAACGCAGTCTGAAGAAAATGAGGTGTTTAATGGCAGGGTGAAAAACAATATTTATGCAAACCTTTTCAAGACCAAAGAAGATTAAACCAAATAAAATTAAGAAAAAATAATTAGAAGGTTTCTTCAGGAAAATTTCCAGGCAGGGTCTGGAGTTTTTTAGTAATTTTGTGACTAAGCTCATATTTTGAATCTCTTTAGTGTCTGAACAATCCTATGTTGTCAGGAAAATAGAAACTAAGTAGTTTAAGTCACATACTAACGGAATTAACAGGTATGGCCACTAAAGGAAAACAATGTAAGTCACCTGTTTAGATAAAAATCTCCCTTGTTATTGTGTAAGACTGGCTACAAAGATTGTAGCATACAGTGCCCCTGAAAATCTTCTATGTAACACTTTTTAATAAAAAATGGCTGGGAGAGGTGTAATGTTATCACTACAAAAATTACATTAATTATTCAGTATTTGCAAAGTTCTATAAGGATGAGAATCAGTTTTGTAGTCAGTACTTTCATCTTTGACATTTAGTGAGTGTAAGATGGCAGACACTCTATTTATCCATGTCCTTGTGTTTGTAATAATTACCCTTTTCTGTTATTTTCAGTTTGCAAGAGGTAGTGCAGGATAAATTTTAGGTAGATGAGAAGTCAGATACGTGGGTTCATTTGTGTCAATGTCTCTTATCAAAATATTTGACCTCTAACCTTTTTGACATTTCAGCTGTAGTATTTAATATATAATAAATTCATTCTGCAATACAGGAGATTGCATTTAAAACTGTATGGTACCTGAACATTTCTTCCTGCTTTTCACACTCTAAAAGTCACACTTTCTGAATCTATTTGTCCAATTGCATCTTATCTTAAACAGTTGCCTTGAAGTTAAGTATGTCATCACCATCCTTACACAGGACTTATCAGACCTGAAGGAAAATAAGGCTGGTGTTTCTTTCCAAAGTGATAAAAGGATTTTGTACAGAAAATCAGGAAAGCTAGAATGATACAACTTTAAATTCAGAAGCTTATGCAAAACATGATTTTTATCCATTTGAACATATGTAATTTTTATTAATATGATCCACCCACACCTTGAAGGCAGATGCCACTGGTATTTTCAGAGATTTCCCTCAAATCCTGATAAACACATCTGTGTACTAGGCTTGTCTATGTCAACATCATGAGATACAAAAAGATACATTAATCCTGTTACATGGTAAATTAGGCAATAAGCTAAGGGCATTTCTATTCTCTAATAAACCAGTGAACATTTCTGGTTTGCTCTCCTTATACTGGAAGTTTTCAGAATAGTAGAGGTGTAGAAAGCAATGAGAATGGAGTTGCAGAGATTTGGACACTTAATTTTATTTAATTGGACGATGTTTGGGTTTATTTTTCACTTAGAGAGCTCAGGGCTGTCCATCTTTTCAACTTTAAGGCTCCTTTTCAAAGGTGCGTGGTTGCTTTTGACAAGTGGATGCATGTTACAAAACTTGCACTTTCTGCTTCAGAAGGATGATTAAGTGCCTCCCACTTACATACATAGACTGCTCAAGGCAGGTTAATTAGCCTAGAAAAGAATTCTAAAAATACTTTTTCTTCTTATCAATTTCCCATGAAGACTTTAATACATGCTCTTACTGTTTTGTGGATAGCAGAATACTAAAAAATGACCAGAGGCACTCTAGTGATTTAGTCCATTGAGCAAATATTTAGAAAGAAAAGTGTCTGTTAGTTCATATTTGTTTTAAAAGGAGGCCATTAAAATTTAATACACCTTCTCAAATTTGCTGATATAATTTTCTCAGCATATTCAACAACCTCTGAACAGTAGAAAATGGAGATGGAATCCCCTCATTACCTAGTGCCTTTGGAGGCACTTCTGTTTTCTCTGAAGATGTGTAATACATCCTGGGTTTTGAATTCAGTTTAGGAAAAAGAGTTACGCAGAATTCATATTTATCTACTTGTGTAGTCTTGGAAATAATTATTTTTCTTTCTGAGATTGTGAGAATTGAGTCTTCACAATAATATTCTGCTAGAAAAAGCAGGTTATTGTATCCTGCAAATTACTGTTTTTAAAAAATAGATCCCTATATATAAACATTCATTATAAATCATTATTAAAATGGACAAGTATCTACACTAGCAGATCTCAACATTAAATATACACCCTGGCACCTATAAAAATTACTGGAGTATTGTCAATGTAATTTATATGCAGTCTTCCAAATTTGCTGCAAGAACTGACTAGACAAAATTACAGCTCCACTGAGATAGAGACTTTTCTTTTTGATATATAAGTAATGAGAAAGGTTTCCTTGGAGGAGTTATACTGTTCTGAGTTAATTTCTTGTGCCATTTATGACGCAAATAGCATAAACACTGATTATACAAGGTTTTCGCTATTGAAGATTTTCTGGATTGGAGCCAAGTGCGGAGTGAAAGGAGAAGAATTAGAGAGGCAGAAACTGTAACCTGCTGGAGGATTTCTAAAGCTGAGTTTCACCTTTACATCAGAGATAAAAACAATGACTATTCTAGAAATTGGACTGATCATCTTGGTTTCTCTCCCAAAAACTTAATTGTTGCTATATTGCATCTGAATGGGACAGACTTGTTTCTTGTATCTCTAGTAGGGATCAGATCTGATGATCTAAATTGCCCCAAACCTAATAAAGTCCACACTCTTATGTGAAGGAAAGTAGCTATAAAGGACATAGTGTTTAATATAAATACTGCAAAAGTGCTTTTTGTTACCTCAGGAATAGCCTTTCCTTCCCTTCTCCAAAACTGCAAAGTAGGCAGCACTAAAGTCAGGGGCACTGCTACTCTCTCTCAAATGTGAGGTGCCTGGTTAATTTGTCCTCATGTGCTGAGAATTAGAATGATTTATGAATTCATTGGGGTTTCTGCCTGAGGGTGTATCTCACTTGCACATTTTCACATACACAAGCCAATGTGCAGGTGCCTGGCTGTAGACCCATTGGTTTAACCCTGCACTGCCTCAAGCTTTTTCAAAGGAAGTTAACATAGACTCCTTGGAAAAAACCTAAGGAGAACACCAAATCTATTCTCTCTAAGATTCAGCAGTGCAGGTGGATACTTTCAAATTTTCTTGACTTTGTGGGAAATTGAGTTTGGTTGATATTAGTAACATTTTAAATGCTCTTATTGCTAATAGGTATGTTAGAGTTATAACCATAAAAAAAAAAGTTACAGATAATAGGGCAATAGATGGCTTTCAAATGACCAAAGCCTGATATCTTTTAAATTTGGTTTGTCAAATGGTGCAATCCTTTATTCAAGTAAATAACAGTTCTTTGTTCAACAATTAATGCAAAAACCAACCGTAATAAGTATACTATTCTTCTGCCACAGGATCAATTTTCACATTCAAAGTTTTCAGTCAGATAAAATTTAAAAAAAATCATTGCCAAATTCTTCATTTACAAAATTTTTCACTAGCATAGCAATAGCAGAAATTATTTATCCTCTTCCTTGAATCACCATGTAAAATTTAAAAAAAAACCCAACAAAACAACAAAACTAGAAACAAGTACCACTTCATTTCAACAAAATGTGACAATATAAAAGGAAAACTACAATAAGAAAATAATAAGCAAGATAAATACTGAAATTGAAATTATCTGTGTTTGCATTCTTCTAAATAGGTATTCAAGTTAGTAATTGTTGTAGTACAAGAACTGAATGAGAAAGATATAGTACTCTGAAAAATTAAAAAAATATGGAAAAGGGTTTACACAAAAAATATATCTATTGCTTCTTAAAATTAAATAGGTAGTTGTATTCGAGGATGGTGCCAGGCAGATTTTATCTAAACAATCTGAACTATTTTTGAAAAATGTATACTTTCACTGTGACACTTGTTCATAAAGCTATGGTGTTTAAAAGAATCAATGGAAATAGTAAATGGATTAAGCAAATTAGTTAAGTAGTGTAGGCCAGGCAGAGCCATAGTATTATTTCTGTGACATGAAAGGACAGAAAAATGAAAAAAAATCTGTATTTTTCCTAATTCATATATTCCCAATTATTTGCTACTGGCTTTCTTCAGAAATAAGACACGGGAATATTTGGACCTATCATTACAGTTATTGGACTACCTAGGAGAAAAGAAACTAGCTATGCCTGTCCAAACTTAAACAGCTTTCATACAAAGAGAGATTGCAGGACTAGGTTCCTTCAAATTCTGACAGAGATGATGGGCATGAAAATTATACACATATGTAGTGCCGTTGGTGAGATAGAAAAAAACCCCATTTTTCGTCTTACACTGGAAAAGATGGCTCAGTACATAAATCAGAACTTAGTTTTGAACCCCTTTGACAGCTGTTAGATAACAGCTAATCCTAAAAGAAATGTTGATGTTAAATCAGGCTTTCAGAAATTTATGAAAACATTATTGAAATGCTTGTTATGCATTTGTCTTTTTTGGGACAAGGATTGTTGTTTTTCTTATGCAAATCCACACTGGACATTATGAGAATACACTGGCATAAAATAGTAAATTTTATTGAGAATATTCCAGTAATAAAATGAAGACATTTTCTGAAAGAAATAATTTGGATCACATCAAAAAAGCCTGTATGAAAAAAATGCACACAAATTAAAGTACTTGAAGGTTTTTTGAAGAAGCAAAGCTTATTCCAAAAAACCAATTATCTGCATGATAAAGTATATGAATTATGTAATTTATTGAGTATAGTCTCTAGTCACATTAAGGATTTAGTTTAGCATAATGAGCATTTTCTTATGGTGAGAACAGCCAAACACTGAAATGGGACTGGATAGAAATGTCATATAATTTCAGCAACAGATGAAATTTAAAATCACTCCTGATAAATGTTAAAAAAGGTGCATTTAGGCTTGATCCTGGTTCAAAGGAATAGGGTGGACTGTATGATCTTTCCCATTCCTTTTCAACCCTACTATTAAAAATTGCTATTATTTTATAATTTAATGAGAGTATCTAACATTTACTCAGCTTCAGTACTACACGGTGCTAGATCCCAAAAAAGGACTTTGCTGAAGGTTAGGTAACAGAACTGAGATCCCTCAATCCCAAGTGAAGAGCTGGAACACCCTGATTAATAGCTGCCAAGTCCTGCAAACCTGTAAGCCCCATAGTGCTCTTGAGGATCACACAGGCTTCTGAAGAGCCATGAGATCCTTATCTGTGTGTGCTGCAGAGATATGGAGCTGTTCAGGCATCACAGTGCAGGCAGACAAGTGACTGCTGTGTTGCAGAGAGAGACATGGGCAAGCTGCAAGTCAAAGCTGATGTAAGTCACCACTGGCAAAGTAGTCACAGAAAAAGGGATTTTTGTGCAGGTAGTTTACCTTCCTTCTCAGACAGTGCTCAGCTATGTCAGGAGCACAAATGCTGTGACAACATTGTCAGACTTGACATGACTGCATACAGTTTACCTCTCCATAAGACCAATCTGAATCTGAAAACTGAGTAGTTCTTGATCTCTCTTGCTTGAAAAATGCACACAAGCAAATGTGCTCTGAAAATATCTATTCTACAGTCTCTGATCTGAGTTCATGATCCACCACATGCATTTGACTTTCAGTCCAGGCACACAGTGCCTCTTGCCTATTTATACACCCTTCAGATATATGCAAAAACTAAGAAAAGTAAGCAAACTCAGTAAGTCTCCATAGGCATTTCTCTTCTTTTTAAAAATGTGGAGATTGTGGACTGTTATCCTCTCTCTCCAAACAGCCCTTTAGCTATGGGCAGAATACTGTTTGCCTCTGAATGCTTCGAGCCCACATCCCCACCTCCTTAGACAGGGGTGAAACTTAAGATCATACACTACTCTCAAGCCTCCCTTTTGAAATATTTCCACTCTTTGGCAAGAGAACAAAATAAAAAAAAATCCTGGCTTTATTGAGTGGTGGGAGGAATTCTGTTGTCCACTGTGTATGTTTCAAGGACAGGGTACATTGATTAGTGAAGAACTGAAGAGAGAAATAGATTTTAAATACCTATTTCTACTCTGTAGAAATGCCTGGCTCTGTGTTACAAGGGGGGGGCCCAATACAATAAACTGATGTTTATTTTTATTCTAAAGCACTGTCAGAAACTTTTATAATAAAGCAGATACAGCAATTCTGCTCACCTTGTTTTCATGTTCTATGTCTGAATCTTGACAAGTTGTTGCTGAACATACTTGTTATGTTTCCCTCTTTGAGACACCTTGCTGCATAAACAAAGTAGTGAGCCAATGCATTTAGCCCAAAGATCTGGAGACAGCTGTGGAAATCAGGTATCTAGGAATGTAGGCAATACCTACTCAACAGCCATTGTCACTGGGGTTTATGGATGCAGCTCATATTCCAGAGCTGGTGGGTTTATTTTATATGCTCTACTTTCCATGTAAGGTATTGCTTCTATACGTAGAGGCAATTTCAGTGAGATTTCTTGGCTTGTTACTGGTAGACATTTGCCAAGACCATAGACTGGCTCTGCAATTTATTGCTCCGTGAAATGGACCTTATCTTATCCCTTCCATATGTTCCTGAGAGCTATCTAGTGATTTTGCTCTCCTCTGCAGAAAAACAAATGTAGAGAATGTGAACATAAAATACAGCTCTGCTTATTTCACATGCACAATGTAAAAGATTTGCAAGCTTTCCTTTCTAATTTCTATAGAAGTACTTTGAGAAATAAGTTAATGTTTCACTGTTTCCTCTTCCAATACCTCTACCTGGTTATTTTAATTAATTTGACTTCTTATATGGGAAGAAACTGTGAATTTAATGTGGCACTAGAAAATATTTCCTTAAAGTTTGATTCAGCAAGTTAAAACAGTCTTCTAGTGGAAGAAACAAATCTCTGTATCTTTCGTAACTTAAAATGATACTAAGCAAAATACTCCATCACTGCACTGAAAGTTTATATAACAGTTTTCTTAATTTGTCTGTTCGTCCTGTTGACCCAAAGGTTTTCTGAGGAACCTTTCTGTAATAGATTTCAGGGCATGGCTGATTTTCAGATTAAAAATAGAGACCTTTGAAAGTCTCAATTATATTTCTAATAATAGAAATGAATATCCAATATGCAAAATTTCACAGGCACTTTTAATGAAATTAATTGGGTAGATCTGTATAACAGAGTATTGCTTTCCTTTTTTTGATCCAGTGACTTTAAGAGAAAGTATTAGCACAAAAGTTTCTAGTATACTAATATAATACAGCTTGTAAACATTATTCTGTTAAGAAGATTGAATCTATTTGTCCTTTTGGTGGTAGGGAATGCAACCTACACTTGAAGGTGCCGGAAGATCCTCATTGATAGTGGCAAGTGGTAGGAGATGGGAAGCTTTACCATGGGCCAATATGTGAATGCCTGTGTTCTTCAGATCCTTTAAAAAGCTTACATGTATTAAATCCATAAGGCTGATTTGTTTATTTGTTTATTTCCACTACAATTTGTTGTGTTACATTCATGTTATGAATGAAATGCAAGTCTTCCCATCAAAGGACACAGGACTGTGGAATAAGTTAGGCTGGAAAGGAAGTTTGGACATTTTTTCTAGTCATTGCTCCAAGGCAAGACCAATTACTAAGTTAGATCAGGGCCTAGGGTTATATTGATTGTAATGGGAAAAGATGGTGAGAGAGGCCCTTAACAAAAGGCATGAAAACTTATCTTTTTACTTGCTACAGGTGTCTTTTCTAGGGCAGAAACTTCTTTATCTGTTTCTTTAAAGTCAGATTTTAAAAGGCTTTCCTAGCTGCCCAAACTCTTCATGGTCTTACCAGACTGCCTTTAAAGTCAGCTTTTCTATTAGTTCTGAAGTCTGCTTTTGGGATCATGAGCTCAGGAGGTACCAGTCCCTTACCAGTCAGGACTTTAGTCAGGGTTGCCCAAGCAGGCTTGGCAATGTGGAACTGGGTCTGGAGTGATTCTTGGGCAGGTGGGATTCCCCCTCCTGACACAGGCACAGCGCTGAGGGCAGCAGCACCAACACCTACAGGCATTGGCACGCTGCAGGAGGGAGCTGGGGGTGGTGGCGCTGACCCCGCAGATTCCAGCACTTCTCATCTGCCACCAGAACTGCTCCGTAAGCTCCTGCCTTCCCGGGAGGGTTCCTTCTGCCCACTGTCTTTTCCCTTTGCCTCTCAGACCTCGTGGCTGCCTGGAGGGCACCATCCATGGGGAGGACATGAGGCCCTTCTTCCTTTGTCTCCCTACACACAGTTGGCAGTGGGGCTGCCATGTTGGAAGGGCAGCACCCAAGCATTTTGGGTGTATCTTTGTTCCCCTGGAATTTCTGAGATTAAACATATTTGTATCTAGTGATTATTCACTGTTATTTCCTTTTCTTTGCTCATTTGCTTGTTACCAAATTGTTAATTTTTCAATTATATCTACTTGTATTTGTCTTGGTGGAAAGGGACTGGTTAAACCTGAGGGGATGTAACTCATTTGAGAGTATCTTACTTTAAATGGTTTTAAACCAAGACACATGGTTTCTTCCAAGATGAGGAACTCTTCTAGAGAGTCTCACCTGACCCAGGGCAAAACAAGCAAGATAAAGGGCCTCACACACACATTTGAAAACAAATCACAGTTTATGCTACACCGAAAACAGGGAAATGCGGTGCAACCACCACAATGTTCTTAAGGAGTATCTAAGGGATATTAGTTTTCTAGGGATCCTGATTACAGATGAGTTGTACCCAAGCCAAAAGATTCAGGTGCTTTTTGAAAGATGTGAAGCCAAATTTTCTTTTTAAAATGTCCCAACCCTTTCCAACTTCAGAGCTACTTCTGGCAACAAATTGCATTTGGTTTCTCACATGTGAATTGCCTTTTAGTTACTTCATGTAATTGACTCTGATTGATCTAATTTAAATAAATATTCTGGATCTCATTAATCACTTAAAACCTTAGCTTGTATTCAACATGAACATCGCTGTGAATTACTAAATTTCTTAAGGCCAAAAAGATTTTTTTCTTGTGTCTTAATAAATGTTTTGTGCCCTTTTAACAAATTAAATGATAAGAAATACTACGCATCTCTGTGTTAAATGATCCAGTCTATTAAACAAAAAATTTTGTTGGCAGAGGCATAAATGCTTGTAATTTTTCACATGTAAAATTCATAACAGTTTCTATTTAATAATGCCTCAATATGAGGAAGGACAGCCAGCTAGATTAAAACATAATTATATCTAAACCAAAATGCATTTAAAATGTTTAAGCATTTCTTGGCTTAAATAAAGTATTTATTTTTTTCTTTTCTAACAATTTAGCATTTCATAGTTTAAGATTTATATAGATTACTGACTCTGAAATTTGGTATGACTCCCTTTAAAAATGAAGCTATTTATTAATTTCAATTCTCTATAAATTGAGGTTTTAAATATTTTCTCCTATTATCTAAAACTTTTCATGTGGAATTGCATTGCCTAGATGAGGGGTTACATTCTTTAGATCTAAATGTTTAGCAAACCATATGATGGAGAGGGACTAAATTTGTTTTTTTCTTAAGGAAAGATCATGGCTGATTTGCATACACACATGCACCCTTTGATTGCCATAATTTTCATTTATTTGAAATAATGCATAATAATGCATTTATTAATGTTTGCCTAAAAGGATAAATTCTCTGAGATTAAGGAATTAGGGGATGTTAATAAACACACTTTGCCACGAAACAGGTAATAAGCATTGCAGTGACTTTTAATAGATGATTCCAGTCCAATATTTTCCGAGACTCCAGGTGTTACAGGAAAAGGTGGATAATCACTGTGGCTATGCTAGCTATTTTTGCAGTACAACTGCCCTATGCCATGCTCCTGACTGGTCAGGCCCAAGGGCAGACTTACATCATGGATAGCAAGTGTTTAATGGTGACTAGAGACTGTCATTTTGACATCTCCAGAGCTGCCCAGAGTGCCTTTTGTGCATGACATTTGCTTACATTTCCCATCTCCAGTGACTTTACACTGCCCTATAGATGGCAGGGTAAGAGTAGGAGCTGGTAGTCCTAAGAAGCAGGGCGAGATGCTGTCAGTGGGATCCCTGACAGTGACTACAGCTGATTTGCTCACATTCCCTATGTAGCCTTTCCTCTGCCTACTCACTTCTCTTGTTCCTCCCTGCTGGCTGTAAGTTGAAGCTATAATTTTCCTTGCTCTGTCTCCAGATCTTTATTCACTCTAGCTGTCCAATTCCTGTCTGTTGACTGAGAGGAGTTCCAGAGTGTGCTGTAAGGATGGCTGCAGTATAATCTTGGAGTGTAGGAGAGATGGAGTCTGTGTGTGTGATATCTAGAGCCTGTGACATCAGGTAGGCATTGGGGAGGACCTAGAATCAAAGAAATCCCTCAGTAAGCCATACCTGTAATCAATTTGCTTTTGACAGAAAACCACAAAAAGCAGTGGTCCTCTCAGACAGGTGGTTGCCAAAATTTCAGTTTGTTTTCCTTGTGGAGCAAACCAAGCTCATTTCTAAACCAATGCCATGACACAGAATCTGTGACTATTTACATGAATCCATCTATGGATGCTTAGACATATCTATGCTCTTGTCAAATCCATATATTGCATATTCTTTCTAGCACTGCTGGAGGCCTGGGCTCTGCTGGACAACTGATTGCTAAAATAGTCTTCCTTCTGGGTTGAACAGCTAAATAATCTAGCTAGGCTGTCTGTATTCCTCCTTCCTTTGGCAGTTCTGAATTACAAACTGCTAAGCCTAATGGAAACACTATCTATCTTCTTATCTGTGGAGAGATATGCTATCTGCTCTTAAAATATCTGCTCCATTTATTTTTCATGGCTTTAATGTTTTCACTACTTAGTATAAAGGAGTTAGAGCACAGATTTCTAAGATGTGCCTTCAAATTTTCAGTCTTCACAGGAGTGACTATCAAATGGAATTCACTTGTCTTTGTATAGTTAAACTGAGAATTAGCATTTCTGTAAGTTTGCTCTGTTCATTTCTAAATTGTTGCTGACTACCTCAATGATCTGATTCAATATTCATTCCCTCAGAGGTGAAGGCTACTGATGAGTAACTTAAGCAGAGCTCTTTGGAAGACTCTTTGGTCCTGTGGATGGTCAGGAACAATGACTGACAATGAAAGACTATGCTCTTTTCCAGAGGATTAATCAGTCATGATACAAAGTGAATATATAATTATTTTTCAATTATAGTCCAAATAGTTGATAATTGAACAATTTTGTTCTTGATGTGGGATAACTCCTAGAAGAGTAGAAAGTCTTTGAAAATGTAATTCTCTCTGGGATGGCCTAAACACACCGTGAACCTTACAAGCGTCCAGGCTTAATGGGCTTTCCTTCCCGCTTGCCAGCTCTAATTGAAGGCAAACTCTGTTTCAGTATGTTATTCTATTAGCTTGCATAAAATCACTCACATTTGCATCAGCCTGTCAAACCTTATATTTGATTCTCCCTAGTCTCCTGAATGAAACAAGAGATTTCCTTTCTTTTCCTTCTGGCCATTGTGATCTGAATTAATTTTTCTAACTCTTTGCTTCTGCAGCTGTGAACCTGACAGGCAGTGCATTTCTCATTAACAAGGCATTTGCTGGTTCTGATATCACACTGCTGCTTTTCTTCATGCCACAGTAAGGCTATTTCCTAGTCAAAGAAAAAGTAAGTTGAAGTGTCTCAGAGGTTATATATATAAAAATGATTATATAATGGCACAGATTCTACTGACAGAAACTTGATAAAATTTTCTCCCATTAGCAAAGAAATACAAATTTGATTTCCATTACTCTCTTAATCCCTTTGCATCTTAATAAAATTAGTCCTTTTAGTTGTGATTATGACATATCCCTAAAAATACCATGGAAAATGCAGTGATAACCCAGCAAAACTATTCCTGCAAATTCTTTATAAAAATATTGGCTTTTACTTTGAATAATTGGGTAATGACAATGTAAACCAACTGATTATCTTTTCTTGTTATATATATTTATTTGATTTAACTATTAAGACATTAATTAAAAAAGGAGCAGAATTTGTCATGACCCTAATTCTCTCCAGCCAGAAAAACTGCAAACTACTTTGCAAATCATACACTTTTACTCTGTTGATACATAGTTCCTTTATAGTGAAATAGAATATTTATGTATTTTATTTAGAACAACTCTGTAAGTATGTTTGAGACAGATACTGTAGCATATGGTATTGCATCACATAGGAATCCCAATGTCATTTTTCAGATTGATAAAGTTTTAGCTAGGGCTTTTCAGCCATATGTTTAATTTGTTCCTATTGCTTTGTTATATTTGAGTGCCCCACTGGGAACTAATGCCACTGGGAAATTATAGTAGGATTAAGTTTATTAGACAAAAGCAGAACTGAGATGCTGAGAAACAAGGGATCCAAGTTAAAAATCAACAGAGAAATTAAAATATTTGGTCAGCCTGAGCTCACCTTGAATCACACCCAAGCTTATATTTGAGACTTGAAAAGACTGTCATTGACAGAGAATCTCTTAAGCAAAAAATTATTCTATAATGCAAGGGAAATAGAATTTCTAATCAGTGGAAGTGATATGAACTGTAGTGTGAAATACCAGGAATTTAGTAGTTGAAATGTCAGTAATTGTACTAAACAGTTACCAAGAAAAAATATTCTCAGAAGTTATCTCCTGAAACAAACACAGTTTTTCTTCCTATTTCTTGCTATTTTTATATCTTACTAGATATTAATTGAAAAGTATTTGATTTGTGATTACTACAAAATTACTATTCCTGAAGCCTTCAGGTATGTATGTATGTATGTATGTGATGAGACCATTTTCTTGATGCAGGCACTTTCATAAAATATCAGCAAAGAACTCCTGCAGTGAGTGCATCCATGCATTTGTTTGTGCAATTGGCTTCTCTCAGGAAAACTCTTTCCTCACAGCAAGGGTTCATACAGCATCCATGATGGAAGGGCTGCAGGACTGATCTAACATTAGTGCACAAAATACTGTACACACAGATTGCTGGAAATGTAAATGTTGGAAATGTATTATAAAAAGCCTGATAGACCTTAGCTGATATGATTTTGCTCTTAGACAATTTACTATGGACTTATATATTGAGGGTGACACTAAGAAATTCTAATATTTTAGTAATTTTTAAGGATCTCTATATGCTCTTTGATATTTGTAACTGTAGTGAGCTTTAGTGTACCCAGCTCCAACTTCGTCAGGATTAAAAAGCTCCCCAAAGCTCATTACAATTATATGTATCAGAGCAACGTCTGTGTTAGAAAACATTATAAATTCCGTAATGAGAGAGGTCCAACAAACTGAAACCTTCAGCTCAAGGTCTCAAGTGCTATTAGTCAGATAAACTCATCTGTTGGGATGCTCAGTAAATAAAAGCAATTTAACATTTTTTAATCTTAAAAAGAGGGAAAAGGCAGACAAACCTTGTGTTCCACCCCATGGGATTTTACCATTCTAATGAATGGATTTGGAGCACTGCAATTACCCAGTTGCTCATTTTTTTTTTATGTCAGTTTTCCTAGAGTTCTTCCAGAGCTTCCAGTAACTTCCAGAGTTACATGTTTTCCTCTAGCCGTCACAGCATACTTTAAGGTGCCATTTTTCCCATTGCTCATGTTCTTCAGATGAAAGTTTATTTAACTCTAGTAAGCAAAATATTTCTACAGACAAATTCCTCTCCTTCCACTTCAATTATTTACTTATTCCTTTCTCCTAAATTTTCTGTTCTGTACTGAAAGTCATTTGAAACATCTTTTATGCCATAATTATAGAAAGTTCAAACAGTAGTTTTCCTTGTATTTTTGTGTTTGTTAACCAGTCAAATTATTCCAGTAGTCAGACATAAAAATATCAGTGTGAGGGACCTGAAGAAAGAAGTGCTCACTGAGCAATGACAAATTTTTATGTTCTGATACAAAGTAAATCCCCTTGGACTTTAACCTTAAGCGTTAGAAATTTATATCAGATTGTCCAACAGATTATTGGACAAAATTCTATGAGTAACCCTTCTTGAAAGAAGACTTTTCAGTACTGTTTGTTCTCAAACATGATATTAAACTTGTGTTGGGTTGTGAAGGCACATGTTGTAATTTATAAGAATTTCAGCAATATCTCAAAGGTTGTTCTGATATCTCTGTTATGTTTTTTCAGTCCACATATGCATTTTCTGATTTTTTGTCCATCATACTTGATTTTATTTTCTGTCTACCTAAGAAATTGAAATTGTACATGCTGCTATCATATTTGAAAATTCTTGTGTGGCCTTCCCTCACCTGTGTATATCTTACCTACTTAGAATAAAACTCCCTGAAGCAATGCTAAAGAATAATATCAGTCTGTTGATACTTTTCTTGAAGAAGTCTGAGTAATTAATGATTTTTTTAAAATTTAATATATAATCATAACTATGACTTATTAATGTAATTTGTGATGAAAGAACAATAATTAATGATTAAACAATTGCTTACAAATTCCAAGAAAGTACAGACTATATGAAGTTTAAAATTATTGCGTGCACAAAGGTACCTTAATATAATTTCCATTGCTTTAAAGAACTGCATTCTGTTTTTACTTCTGTCACATAAAAGACTACCTGAAATCAATGAAAATTCAGTTAAGGTGACTGAGGTCTGAAGTTGCCTGACTTTAGTGTCTCTGGTGAATAAGCTGACCAAACCCTATGCTCTGATAAACAGGTGAATACAGAATTATCTCATTTCTGCATGCAATTCTGCTGAGACAGTCTGTTAGATGACTACATTACCTAAGCTATTACTACATTGGTAGATAACTGGAATTGGAGAGTCATAAGTCCTTTCTGGTCCACTGCATAATTTCAGATTGAAACAAATCACAAAATTATACAGAACAAGGAAAGAAGTCTTTGGCAAAAGCAAAGATATGGTGACATGAAAGCCAAAATTTAGTATGGTACTTAAAGTATAATAAGTCACCAGAATCTGCTCGTGTTGATTGTGTGGATATTTGCCTTTTTTCAAGCGGTAGTAACAGTTCAAGAGGTCTCCAGGGTCAGAACTGCAGCACTTCCCTTATGAATCACAAAGAAAGGGCAATGGTCTGCACCAGCCAGTTATTACCAAACAAAATCAGCCCACCGACTTCACACTGGACATCCCAAATACGAAGGACAAAACATACAAAAAGCCCCTAAAACTTAATGCAAGATGTATATAAAATGAGTGTTGCTTCCTGTCTCTGAGAACTTTTTATAACCCTTTTGCCATCAAATATGAGGATATCGAGCACTGAAAGAAGATTTAGAAAATTTGGGTGCTGTTGACAGCGGCCTTGGGTGATGTGTTGTTCCAGCCTCAGCACTGTGATGGATACCTGCTATGTCTGAAAAGCTATGGCACAAAGTCCTGCATTAATTCCAGCTTTCACATCCAAGGTGATTTTTGGAACTGAGTGGATGAGCTAAAGGTTTTCTGGACACAGAAAGTTTTCCTCTCTGAATTCTACTGATCTGCCTTGTGCTTCCAGGAGCCAGGGTGCCTGAGTGAGCTTTGCACTTCCCCTTTATAGGTTTATATCTTTTAGAGAAACTAATTTATTCCTTCCAATGAAGGATTAAAAAGAAATGGAAATGCTGTGGAGACAGCAGCTCTTCCAGTCCAAAAAAGGATTCATTCTTACTGGCTTTGCCTATTTTGGCCCTGCTTAGAGCATCTCTGAGTGGATTACCTTAGACCTTGCTGACTGAGGAATGAAATGCAGGATCCAGACAAGAGCATTTCTGCCCTTGAATGTGTTTTTGTTTGGTTCATCATCCAAACTTCTCTGAATACACATCTCCCAGATTTCCCTGTCTCACATTAGTCCAACAGCTTTTTCTATTCTGACCATTAATCACTGCTTACCCTATGTAAGTCCAAATGTCCTCTAACATGTATAATGACAGATATGCTGCTACTTCAGCAGCTTCCATATGTCCTTCCTCTCCTGGCAGGGCTCCCTTATGTCCTCCCTGTCTCCTGGCACAGCTCTGCTTTCAAGAGTTAGTATTCCTTTCACTTTTCTGTTTGGCATTTTCATTCCTCTTGTCATTAATAAACATCTGTTGCTTGAGTTCTGTGATACGCTATTAATCATCCAGCTAAAGTTACCAGGTATTTTTTTTTACTTAATCAATTTTTGCCTGCTTCTCCTTGCACTGTCACTTTGATTGTGTTTGAAAAATACTGCTGTCTGCAGATTATTCTAAGCAAAGATTTTCTTCACTTATGTCAAACTGGAAGGTGTGCAAGTATTAATAAAATACGAAAGTTCTATTAACCTTCACATTCAAAGAAAATTCAGTTGGAGCCCAAAAGATATAAAATAAGCTTTTAGAAATATTCTTTCAGGAGGAGATTCAAAATGTAATCAATGAGAACTGATGAATTCATTTCTTTTTTCTTGGTCTTCAGTCTGGAAAGAATTCTTTCATTGAATTACAGATAGGTCTTGTCCCTTTAAATTTATCAGTTGTAGGTTTTTCATAGTATCACAATTTTAAAAGTCAGTTCTAAAAATTTGAATGGTATAGCTACCTAAGAATCTATGATCTAATTTAATATTTGTCTTGTACATACCTTGATCTGGAAGTGGAATTTCCAGTATCCACCTAAATTTGCTTTGATTCCAATGATAAAATTTCAGTAGCTACCCCATTTTCATTAAATTTATTGAAACTGTAAATGATTGTAAGTAAGATTCATATAGTCATGTTTTAAGTTTTATTTACCTACAGCTCCAGAATTTGAAGCTGCACAACTGCTTTTAGTAGTCAATCAAAGAATGAAAAAAATGCATTTAATCAAATATCAAATATTTAACCGCAAACCATTGAAGTCAAACCCAAAAGGTAATGACAATTACTTCTTGCATTGTAGACAAAGTTAAACCGTATCCTTTCTGAGAATATAAAATATTATACCTTCCTTCTGTCCATTCCTGAATATTAGCACTTAGCTGGTATTCCTGGTAGAAAACAGAAAAATGTTTAAAGGTTTTTCTAATGAATTTCCATTCTTCAGTTGAACCAGAAGTCAAAACAGTGCACAAAGTTCCTGCATTAAGTAGCCTTTTGTATTCAGGTACAGAAAGAGTAGTCCTTCCTGCTATTTTACTGGCTTATTTACTATTAAAAGAACATATAAATTTTTGTATGAGCTAAATTTAATTCTTATAATTTCTATGTTCTGAATAAGGCTAAAGTGCAATGTTTTCATTTAGAGTGTGGTCATGTGTGCCTGAGTGTCCTTTCCATATGCACGAGCACTCACAGTCTGCAGCACCAAGAAATTAACAGTCTCCCCTGCCTTTCCAAAGACAAAGTCGAGATACATGAGTCACTTTACTATTGATTCAGGGATTCTCACTGCCAAGTTGTTACCAATAAAGTAATTTCCTAAAATCCTGGCAGTTGTGGTCTACAATTTATCACTGTCTTTATGCAGCAAAACATTGCTTTTAAAAGACAGGAGAAAATTAATTAGAAATCCAGTGATCTTCTCATGGCAGTAGCAAATTCCCACAAAAAATGCAATATATAAGAAGAAGATGTGTTGATAATGGGGAAGGGAACTGTTATGGCTATCTGTTTTTTCTCTAAGAAATCACTAGGGAAAAAGGATTTAATTTATTTGTAGTATTACAAATCATATTATGGTTCAAGAAAAAAAAATAATTGGAGGAATCCCAGACAGTGTTTTATACAGTTAAGGTAAAATAGTTTTGTTACAAAATGTGTGGTTACCTAAAGTGTTTCTTATTTCTCAGAAATGGTTGCAGATTAATCAAGTGGTGGTCAGATCCACTGTGTTATTTTCAGCACTCCTGCTCTACCACAGAGAAAGCCCATGTCAGTTCTCCTTCCTGTAAATATGACCTCACCTATCTTACTGCTGGGGTAACAGAAGAAGCCTGTGGTAATTTAAGTGCAAAATGACTTTTTTTTCCACACCACTGTCTTAACAAGGTGTTTTTTAGTTACTGATATTATTTTGCTACTTTGTTTTCTTGCTTTCCAAACTCACTGTATGGCTATGGAGCCAGAATTTGAAGGCCCAGGAACATTTCCTGCAGACATGTCAGTCCAACATTTTAACTAAGAAATAAGCAAAAATTACATATATGGGGTTTATTCTGTTAATGTTTACTTTAAACTGGGATAACATTCTCCTAAAGTTATTAAAACCAAGACTGGCCTACTCAATTTCATCTCCATTCTCAGTTGGATATACATCATTTACTGTTATTAAAGCTTTCAGATATTTATACTAGTTCTCTTGGCCCAGTGGCACAACAAAATGTCCAGCAACAAAAGGTCCTTGATAGATTTTCTTGTCTAGGGAAGATACAGTCATAAAAGAATATGAGAATCAACTCTTAGTTTACATTGAAAAGTATTATATAACCCTGCTGAAAATGTTAGTTCTGGGTTCATTCTGTCCCTGGATCCAATTGCTACACTAAAATTTGGGCAAGATACCTTTGCCCTCTGCAAGGCCAAAAATTCCTCAGTGATATTTCTTCTGGCAGCCGCTTTCCCAAGTCCCCTTAGCTGTAGCTATAAGCTCTCTTCAGTTCTGAACCCACTCTCTAACCATATATAGGCTATCATACCCCAGGGGATCCTTCTTCCTCCAGGAACCAAACTCTCCACTGGAGAGTTCCAGCATCAGCCCTTGGCTGTGTGTGCATAATTCTTTCCAGTTCCCAGCCTTGTACAAAGCTCCAAGCAACCACTCTCTTTAATCTTCATCCTTTGCCCTAGGCTGAGCTACGGGGAGCCAGGGTCCTTTGACTCATCTAGAAACAAAATGATAGTGATTTAAAAATACCCAATTTGCTTTGACAGCTATTCTCTATTATTATTTCCTTTGTAGCTCTGGGCTTTCCTTCCTGTCGATCCTTAGTTGACTGTTAGACAAGACACCCTTTGCCTTCCTCTCTTCCTCACAGAGAAGAATAATTCTCATGTTCAATTTGCCTCTCATAGACTCTCTCTGAGTATTTTTACATCTGTATTTTCTGACCTTTTCTTTCTTTCATCACTTAACTGTACACTGAGCCATTGGTCAAATTCCATGTTCCATCCAGGGACTAAACCAGTTGCAGCTCTAATGCTGTGTAGTTTCTGGGGATGTCCATGGATTATTCTGAAGTAAGTTTGTGTTTATATATGCTCGTGAGTAATGTACCAGAGAATTAGAACAATAAAATAGAAAACATGAAGAATTTGGGGTATTTGCTCTTCAAACATTACTAAAGAAACAAAAAGATTCCTGCTATACTTTAGAAAATGGAATATATTTGTAAATTTTTCTTAAATATCCCTCTGCTTTTTATTTTTGTTTTGGTTTTGTTATGGTTTTTGTTATTATGTTTTGCTGTGTTTTTTGTTATTATTGTGTAGCCTGAAAATTACCAGAAAAATTCACACTATGATTGACTTTGCTCAAGAGCTCTCTACTGCATTAGTACATACTGTACTAACATGAACATTTGTGAGAAAAGTGTCATGAGAACCTGCTAGATGTGACAAATCCGAGACACCCTACATTGCTCCCCATTTTTCACATTGTGTTCATGTTAAAATTACCTTGGCCACATTGTTCATGACAGTAGTGGTACAAAATGACAAAAATATCAGTGAGCTTTGAACAGTTCTGCTGGCTTGGCTCTAAGGTGAAAGCTGACCCTAACTGTGGGCAGAGAGGCTGGAGTCTTTACTTTTCAAGTCATCTGCTGTCTATGCAGATTGTATTTAAACCTGCTTCTCACTTTACCCCCAAAATCTGCAGTTAGCCACTGAGATTGAACAAATATACTTTGAAAACCTTACAAGAAGGCCAGAATTTTTCATTACCTGAGAGTATTTCTTGTAAGGAGTTGAAATTAGATGAATGCTCTGGGCACAGTGACTGATTTTGCAAGAGCTCTATCCTGAAGTACAGATTTTAAGGCCTGCTCAGAGATAGATATAACCAGGACATGCCCCACAAATAGCAGGATTTAAGAAATACCTCCTCAGCATTGGTTTGGGCTGCCTCAGCTAACACCATGACATATCAAGCATTTACATAAGGCACTTAAAGCATGTGCATAGGGCACTTAGGGTTATAGAATGCACTCAAGGAATCAGAAGCCAAGTCCACCATACTAAGTTAAGATCAAAACCACTTCAGGTTCTGAACTTTATTTTGTGCTGTGAAAGTCTTATATCCTGTTACTCTTGGAGCCCACTAGGAAATTTAAACCAGTCAGGTTTTCTCTTTCTTTTCTGAAAGAAGTAAGAAAGAAACGACCCATATGAAATGCTGATACCCCAGCATCAAACTTACAGGTCTTATAATGAAGCATGTTCAAATAAATCTGTGAATCAATGAGTAGAGATTTATATAAATAATCCTTTAGTGCAGAAGAATATGTTGTCTTTTGTGAAAAGACTGGCATGTCTTCTGATAGCTGGTGGAGACAATGAATCAGTAAAATCAGTACCCATTGCACTGGGTAACTTCATTTCATCTCTGACACTGTTAGTGAAATGACCTTGTTGTTACATGTGAAGCCATAATGCCAGATTTTCTATGTTATGCCAAAAGAGAGTGGATTCTCATTGGGTAATTGCTATTTTAAATAATTTTGTCATTATTTCAACACACAAAGTAGAGCTGAAAATGTAATTGTTCTGATTCCTGAAAATCCTGAAGGAAAGATTTATACTTTGTACTTTATACATTAAAAGGCATACCTTTTGGGCTCTTGACCTCTACAATTGCTTATTCCCTCTGTTAACTGGTGAAGCTTTCAAATGTGGTGAGCTAGGCACCTGGGGATGGACTCTTGGCAGAAGAGGAAAAGCTACATGCTGTCTCTAATAGATAGTCAGAAGAAAAAGCACAAAAATGTGTGTTTGAAACCCTGCTGTTCTCTGCAGAGCAGAAGGGATTTTGAGAGAAAATACCTCTACTCCTAAGAAATTTCAAAAATCATCCTTAGAATAGGCAGCCATTCTTGCAACCAGATGAACAGGGCTTACTGTTTTGGAAGAATGCAACTCTGAGGGTAAAACATCTCCATGGTAATGGATGAGTATGAATCTCCTCAGGCTGTAGAGAATGTAAACCAAACACTTTCTGGATAGCACTATTGCTAGTATGGTCTTTAGAAAAGTTAGTGACTGCAACTGCCTTTTGCATTGTGCTAGTTAAGTGCTGAGGAAGAACAAAAAATGAAAGGTCAGGATTTAAGAGAAAGAAGATACTTTCTGCCTACTTATATTTCTCTGGTCTGATAACTGTTGCTAACTAAGAGCAGTATGTGTTGGAACTGTGTACTAAAATATATTCCAGTGGTATTTGGTTGTTAAAGTTATAACTATGCTGCTGTAAAGCATCAGAAATTAAGTATTTTCTAGAATATGAAACCAGAAATGAAGCAAGTAAGATCATCAATTTAAACAGGAGGTGCTGAATTGAATGAGCATTGTGAAAAGAATTGGGTCTTATGTTAACATGTTAAAGTTTAAACTGTACCCATGTTTAAGTTTGATCCTACTGCTTTTCAGATCTTACTACTGAAGTCTAGGTTTGAGCATATGAATATAAGGCCTGAAAAGCAGCAACCCTCCAAATTCAGGTGGGCCCTGAAGATGAATCATACAGCACCACAAATATCCATGAAGAAGTTAGTCCAAAGGCTATTTAATCTAGATGATTTTGTTTTCAGACAGTTACAAGGTATTTTTGCTGTGAATTGCCTTGTATTTCCTACCAAAATAATTCCCAAGGTTAAAAAGAATTTTAACCTTCCATTACCTGTTGATCTCTTCACTCATTTACAAGTGTCTGTAAAAGAACTTAAAAAACCAGTCCCATAGAAAGAAATGACCTGTCTATAAAATTAATAGTGAAGTGGTGACTATGTAGCAAGAGATAAAGAGAATAATCCTTTTATTAAACAAAATGCAAGTTTAAAACCTAAAAACTTGACAGGTCACTTTTCTTTCCTTCCTCCAACTAGATAACTGACTGTGTGGACCCCTAGTACTCATTTAGCAGTCTGTTAACCTGGCACTGCATTGAGGAGCAGAGAGGAGGGTTGGCAGTACGCTTAAGGTATTCATGATGTAATTGTGAGAAAATCTTACAGATTGCATTCAAGGCTGAACATCATATTTTTTGATTAAATGTATGTAAAATAATGTTATTAAAAAGTAGGTTCAAACACAATCTCAGAATTTCAGGTTTGTTTTCTTATAATATTAATACAAATAAAAAAGTAACTGGGAGTATTGCAATGGAGTGGATGCCTACTATATATGTTCCTCTCTTTCTCTGAGAAAGACCTGAAAAATCAGGAACTTCTGCAATTCAGTGAAATAACCATTGACTATTTGAATGCCATGGAATGAACAGCTAAAATTGGTTTCCACATATTTCAATGCAGAATGCTTGGAAAAAGAACAACATGCTTCTCCATATGAGAATGAGAAGGATCCAAGTACTCTGTCAGATATGGTGAGCCTTGGTTACATTTACCCCAGATAACAGACTTGATCCCAGGAGCTGTCGTAGTGAGAAAATTATGTTCTCTCTTCGAGGTTCCTGGTGCTTCTCCTTTCTTTTCTTACAGACTGTTTTCAAGTAGTTTTCCCTCATCCCTCATCTAGACTGCTTTTCCTTTCTGAGCACTCTCTGTACCTGTTTCTTAAACCCTCAGTGAGGAGGAGGTACAACAGTTTTTTTGTCTGCTGTGTGTTTTGAGGATTCTCTGTTGCATGATATCATAGCTTTTCTTTCACAGGACACCTTTTTCAACAAATGGGACAGACAATGCCCTCTCACTGAGATGCTTTTCAGCCTTCTCATTTAGTGCTCTATTTGCCTGAGTCCCTAATCCTCCCTTACTGCCTGCTGCTCAAAGCAGGTTTAAATAAAGGAAGAAATGGTCCTCAAGAGTGATAATGAAGGAGGTTCTTCCTATTGTTTTACTAACTACAAATCTCAAAAGATATTTCGAAAAGTAGAAAAGCTGAAGAAACATGTCAGAATAAAGAAGGTTATGAATTGCCAATGAGTCTATCTGTTAAAAATTCTTTCCATGTTGGCCTTCTGCTTGCTATATTGTCACTCTTATTTTTTTAGATGACCAGATGAACCGAAGGATTATTTAAAGA
Organism: Alaudala cheleensis; assembly: GCA_013398995.1. Lineage (NCBI taxonomy): Eukaryota > Metazoa > Chordata > Aves > Passeriformes > Alaudidae > Alaudala > Alaudala cheleensis. Next base: position 711,555 of record VWYE01012408.1, read on the forward strand.
AGCTAGTATGGGACTTCCCTATACAGTAATTCCTATAGTGTCACTAATTTTTCTCCTTGTATGTCAGCTTTATTCAGTCTCAAATATTGGATAGACAGTATAACTTGTGTAGAATTTAAGCAATTTGTGTGCTTGTGGTTTTTCTTAAATGTTACTTATGTAGACTGAGAAATTTCTTTGTCAGCTTAATATTTTAAGGTTGTGGCAACCATTTTTTATTAGATGTGTTTGACCTATTGCAAATTTGCTGAAGACAAAATACAGAAAGCATGTGGGCAGCATTGATTATATTGGCAGGGGGATCAACAGCAAGGAAACAGAAATGCCTAAGGTGTAAATGACATACAGCTGTGCAGTATGGAATCTCTAGGACAGATGCTCTCAGAAAAATCATCCATCTTAACAAATTACTTTTTCCATCACAGTGCACAGTGTCAGTAGATCCAATTATTTTGCTATATCACTATATAAGATTATGTATAAGGTTACAAACAGAAATGTTATAACTTATCTTTCTTTGAGTATTGCTGACTGTTCATGTTTCCCCTCCTATAATTAGGCAGTACTTTATGGCACAATTTATGAAATGGACATATTATGTATTTTTAGATTTTCTTTTGGGGGGGGTCAATTACTTATTCTTTAAGTACTTTTAGCATGTGTCTTTTTATCATAGGTCATTGTTTCTAGTTAAAATATTATCCTATGTTCTAAACAGGAGTTTTCTGAACAGGAGTTTTTAATATTAATTGAACATACCTGTTTATTGACTGAAGGAAGCATTCAGGTAAGTGTGATTACCACAGTCTCTTTCAGAGAAAATCCTTCTTCATTTGGTTAAAGTCATTATGGTACCAACTTTGGTGCTATGGGTGAACCAGAGATGATCTTATTGTTGTATAGCAGTGATATTTTAATTTACTCTTATTTTTGGGAACTGAATGTTGCTAAAAATTCTAGTGCATAGAATACAGTATATTTTAAAACTATATGTGATTAGTCTGTAAAGAGGTTCTAAATCATCTAAAATCTGTCCAGAAGGAGTATTTTTACTGGGCTTTGTGGATCTTCGCAGTATATAATGCTTATTCATTCCTTCTCCCTTCCATAATTCACTGCTTGGGACAGAAGCTTGTGTTTTAGATCAATGTGAATCAGACTCTTTGGAAGAATTCAAATGTCTCTGAACAAGAAAAGAAAGAACATTACATGTGTCTTATTCCCTTCCTAGAGAATTACAATATTACTATGTTATTATACCTAATCAATTTTCTATATTTTTTAGATCTGTGCATGTATTTGAGGCAAAAATCTATATATTTCCATCTTTTGTATGCAGAGCAGAAATGCTTTTGCCTTACTGATACAAGACATGTAAATATTTCTGGACAAGCAGGTTTTTTTGTACTGGAGTTTCAGTTCTCTAATGTTCTGGTTAAGTCACCTTTTTTGTATACAAGTGGGAATTGGAAGAAGCAGGTTGATTCTCAGCTCAAGCACAAAAATGCCTGTATGATATTAATAAGCCAGTTAACTGAGCTCCAGTTTCCAAATATGCAAAATAGAATATTATCAGCTGCACATCTCGGATTCAATAACAATTTTAAAAGGTTGTGAGATTTGGATTCACTTTTTTGGTTTTTTTTCCCTCCCAAAAGTATATGTGAATAACAAAGCTTTTTGGAGAATTGTGAAGTTGTGAAGTTGACCTGACCTTTCTCAACTTGGTTCTGTCTGTATGAGCAGTAATTCTGCTATAAGAGGAGATTTGTGAAATGAAACAGTTGATGCATGAGGACCTCATATGCAGACTAAAATGGGTTTTTTTGTATTGGCTTTAGTCTGATTCATGGAGTGAATGGTTGGAATGCAGTAAGTAAGCACCTGGATCAGATCTTGTACTCCTATTTCAACTAATAGAAAAGCATTTATTTGCTCCAAGTGCACTCCACATTTTAACCTAAAAACATAAGTATGGATGGTCAGTACATTGAAAAGGACACTGTTGATGCAAACTAAGACACTAATGTAATTGCATCCTTAGGCTTTTGCAGGGGTATCATATTTGAATAAGGGGAGTTTTTTCCTAAGTTTTCACAGAAATGAGACAGTATAGATTCCATTCTCTAATAAGAAGACCTTCTTCAGGGTATTTGCTTCTTTCAGACCAATCAGACCAATCAGCTGTGATAGATCCCCACAGTCCCTCTCCTTCAAATTCTCAAGGTTATTCTGAGAACAGATTCCTTCTCCAAATCTTTTTAATGCCAATTCTGGAAGAAATTTTTCTAAGGACTTCAATTTTCTAGGCAATGTTTTCTATCTCTTCAGTCTCTTAATTAGGTCATTATGATTTAACAAAAAATCTTGTGCAAGGCAGAATTTGCAGTTGCCTTATACCTCCGTGTTACAGCTGCAACTCCTCCTTTGGAGAAGACCATAATCAATAAGTATTAAAAATCACTGCAGCTGCTTTTTTAAAATACAGGGAAAGCAATAGATCTGTGTGCTCCAATCTGGTGCAAGAGAGAAGAGCATCCTAACTCTCCCAATTGAGATAAAGGCTGGAAGTGAGGCAGGGAAGAGCACCTGTGATGAAATCTTGCAATGCCATTTGCAGATAGGTATTGCCCCTCAACTGGTGACCATTTTGTGAATACTTTCACAAGGATGGTGTGGTAGGAATATGGTAAGCCAGAGAAACTTTATTAAAGAGTTCTTGTTATACACACAGAAAAGCAACTGAAAAGTGCATTCACATATTTCAGTTTGTCTGTGTTGGAATACTAAGTGGAGTATAACAGTAACTAGGCATTTATCAACTTGCACTTGGGGTTTCAGAGTAGACCAAATCTGTTCTTTAAACAGTCAAAATGTTTAAGTGAAACTATGCAGAAAATTACACTAGTAAATTTATATGTAAACTTTAAATAACATGTTCTGATTGAGTAATCTCAAAATACCAACCAATTCTACCTCAGCCTGGGAAGAGTGCCCACATTGGTTTTCAAATGGGATCTGTTCTAGTCCCCTAATGCAGAACAAACTAAATCTGTTCATTTTTAAATAAAAAGACAGCAGATTGTTCAGGCAGGTTGCTATCTGACTAAATAAATACATTTGCAAAAGCATTATTAATACACTTTGCAGTAGACCAAATAATAGCAATAAAGGGCTTAAAGAGGTGTTTGTATGCACGTATATATTCTAATAGTGGCTCCAAGCCTGGTTTTGCAAATCATTGTTACTCTGTCACTAATGAAAAAGCCCCTGTCACGCCATGGTTGATTGTCAGATGCAGTCCTGTGAAGCTTACTGCATAAACATTCCAATGAACTCTTCATATATATTCTTGTTAGGGCAAACAAGATTGGTAGCACAACTGCATGAAGTGTTTACAAGTTAAAAAAGACTTAATTCTAAGTCCTTGTGTGCACCTGGGATGGCAGGATTATCCTGAGAGATATTTTTCAGTGCTTCGCTTTTTCATCTCCATTCTGATTACCTAAAACAACTGTAAAAAGAGCACTTTTTACTACAACAACTTTAAAAAGGAATTGGGAAAATTAAACAAGCTGCTAATTAAGATAATAATCATTTAAACAATAAAGGCTTAAGCTGATCTCTAGGGATCACCTGATGTGAATATTAGTTATTGGAATCTCAATATCTATTCTACAGCCAGCATAATACAAAAAAGAAGATGCAAAAAATGCCAAGCTTCAATACTGAAATACTAAAAATACTTCAATACTTCAATTCTTAAAACTAATTTTTTTTCTACATTTAAATGCTTTTTTGCAAATAAGATAGACCTATACAAAATAATTCTCAACATGCTGTTCAGAAAGCCCGAAAAGACAGCAAGCTCAAATTTTTTATATAATTAGATGTCTTTCTTCTAACCATCTCTTTTTTAGGATGAAGTCATTCTTTCTATTTGTCAGGAATCATCCAATAAAAATAACTTTACAGGTGTTGTGAAAAAATTATCAATATATTTTTGAGAAATCTAGTTAAGTTTATCTTAACAAAAGGAAAATTCCTTCTGTTGGAATGCTGTCTGTCTGCTAAGCTGATGCTGGATGTGGTGCTCCCAAGAGCCGTCTTTCCATAGTGTCAATTGTGTCAGATAACAAGCTCCCTAAGGAGTCCATCCCTCCCAGGTATGTGTTCTTGCCTTTATTAACATATAAATAAATGTCTGGAATCCATTCTTCCCATGAATGCACACCTGGATTTGTTGACATGAATATTGTTTCCCCTGGTGCTTTCCTTTCTTTGAAACAGTCTTGGTGTCCTGCTGTCAGAGAAAAAGGGGGCAGAATGGGAACCCTGTCCCAGTGATCTCTTGCTACAATCACAGCTAAAAAAGTTTATGTCCAGCCTGTCTTAAACTGTACATGCATTTTTATGCATAAGTCATGAGGTTATTTCACATCATCCCTTTAATTTAGCACATTAACTATTAAGTGGTTCATATGCAGATGTCATACATGTGGGTGGCTTTCGAATCAGTTCCATGAGCCACAAGAACATTTCTTAGAAATGGAGTTGATGTTGTACATATGGAAACAATTAAGTGAGTATTGAAATGAAAGGTTGCTAGGATGTTCAAGCATTCTAACTGAAGAGGGTATTAATGTCTCCAAAAATTTGCACATGTTTATTTGCAGAAAGAGCACAATGTCACACATAGCTAAAAATAAAAAGCTATTCTGGATTAAATAATTAAATATTAGTGCCACTGCATTGTCTTGAAAAAGCCTAGAAAACTGATCTTTGGGTTCAAACATTGTCACTTACACAGCTTTACAGAGAAGATGGATTTCACACATTGTTTCCCTTCCTTGAAAAAAAAAGCTACACTTTCATAGAATGGGTAAAATGAAAATCATTATTTAGGTTAAGCTTGGGAAAACTAAAGCTTTGAGAAGAAATTCCACTGATTAAAACTAAAATTAGAATAACTTTGACTTGTAAATGCCACTGGATAAAATAATGTGTTTTTATTTGTTCTTAATTTCTTTACTGATAAGAAGTATAAAATGTTTTAGTTCTTGATATCATTGAGGTAACATGTAAATTTCAAGGTGTGGGTCATATTAATTTTTTCAAATTAATGTCATCATTGCTGGTTGTGCATAAATACTTAGTATGTCAACCAACATATTGCAATAATGTTGCTTTTATTTTTTTCATACAAACACTGTGTCTTGGGTGACAGCTGCATTGTCGTAAGGGTAGGAGAAGAAAGGTGATAGCTCAGAACTGTGAACCAAAGTGTATGTTAAAAAAAGATGAAAGCAGAGGGAATCCCTCTGCTCAGCTAAAATGAGATCATACTTTAATGGGTAAATAAAGGTGCAAGAGGCTAGGATCATGTATGACCAGTAACCCTTACAAGTGAGGTTCATGCATTGCTTTACTTGAAAAATATTCTTGCTCTTATTCTTTTGTAAGGAAAAAACTTGCTTCTCACTTTCCAGAAAATGCATTGATTCTGTGTCTCCTAGGAGAAGAAATTACCATTAGATAGTACTATAGGCTATTTTCCATTATCATCTGACTATTTTTTTATCATTGTCCTGTTAGTTCATGCCTTTGGAGTTCAGAGCATCATCTGGAGATGAAATATTTTACTAGGGAGCTGTGCCAGTGAAGAGATCAAAGACATGCAGCAAACAAAACAAAATACTCAATGCCTATGCATTTAAGCTGACTAAGTGATGTTATTAAAACTTTTTTTCTTTCCATTGTTTATGCATCTTCAATGGCGCAAAAATTTCAATTTTCCATTGTAAATACACATAGAAGAAGTTGAATTTGTTGAAGGGACTGATTTTCTGAGTGTGAGATCCAGGCAGCTTAAACCCAAGTGTAACTGAGTAATTTATAGTACTATTTTTGTCTGGCATCTGCCCAATCATCTCAGTCTAAAACTGTCCCTTTGACAGATATTCATAGTTATTGGGAAGAATTTTTCATTTTCTGTTCTTCTGCAGAATGCTGTAATATATGAGCATCATGCATACAATTGTCACATTATCTATTTGTCTATCCGTTTGTCTCTCTTTAGCCTATTTTAAAGGTGTCATTGAAGAAAATAAAGAAAAATAAGCATATGGTCTCTTATACAGAACAAGTATCTCCTGAGATACAGATACAGCCACATACAGAGCTCAGGAAAATCATGGTATAGCTAAAAACATGTGATCAAACCCAATTATTATGAAAATAGAATATGTCATACTGGAAGAACAGACATAGGACAAAAGTATAGAAATTTTTGGTAAACAGCTCTCTATAATGGGAACACAAAGGAGAATAACCTGTAAAGGAGGTGTTAAACTAAGCATACAAAAGGGAATTTGGTTCATTCAAACTTGTAAGATATCAAACTCAAATGGCCTATGCCTTTGACAACAGCAGTTTTTCAGTTCTACAAGCCTTTTACTGATATTACTGATATCCTTTGTGAATAAATACTTAGGAAGCACAAGTAGCAAACCATTCTATTTTTTTCTATAGTTAAAAGAAATTGTGATTTTTTTGTGGGGTAAGACTTTTGAAAAGTAAAATTTAGAGAGTAAAAAGGAACAGAACTAGACTTTGTTGGCAAGAGAAGTCACACAACAATATGGGCAAGACAGACCACACACTTAACCAAACAGATTGTTTGAATGCTACTAATACCAAGTGGGAAGATGTAAATTCTCAGCAGTGTCCAATGATAGGACAAGAGACAATGGGCACAGATTAAAATGCAAGAGCCAGGGAGAAACTGAAAAAGAAACTTGCTTTCTTGGTGTCGGTTTTTAAGATTGGCCTAGCTAAGAGTTCACTGATGATAAGCCAGGAAGCTCACACCAGTCTCTCCTGTCCCACTGTCAACAGACTGGATCTATTTCTTTGTCCTGGGGCAGTTTTTGGGCACCTAGATAAACTGGAAGGCAACAGCATGCGATCACCTTGGGGCTGGATGAGAACCTGGAAAAGATGAAGGAATGCAGTGCTTTTTTTTGTTAGGAGCAATCTATTATATTGGTTCAGCATCCTGTTTCAGATGTAAGCATAGAAAATTGCAGAGCCTCATGTGGCTAGAGCAGTGCAGCCTGTGTACATCTCCAGAGAGCCAGTAACACCATAGGAATCATGAGTTTAACAGAATGCATAAAGCATGCTTGGTACATTTGATGAAAAGCAGACCCACTGAAAATGGGAAAGGAGGATTAGAAAGGGCTAAAATTCACTTGGAGACAGGTAGTGGATATGGGCAGATACACAGAAAGCTCATGGAATCTGAAAGCTGACATGTGCCTTGGGAAGAAATAACAGCTTCAGAACTTGCAGCACACATGAGAGTTTATTTGTCCTGACATGTGAGATCCCTGTTGCTGACTTCTAGGACAAATTTCCAGTGAAAGGCTCTGCTTTAGTTAAATCATGCTTAAATTGTGCTTCTTCTATTTGAAAAACTTGGAAAAACAATGCTTAGTCTGAATGCCAACCTTCAAATACCACTAATATTTTCTATAATCAGCTGCTAATCTCAGCTGTAGCTGAGGGAAAATTAGATATTGAATTCATCAGTTGAAGGTTTTTTCATAGGTGAATCCAGCTCAGGCATCCCATGGGATATGCAGCTTATTTGTGCTGATCTCCTAAGTAACATTTTTTAAGGAAAAATATTTAAGCTGATGCGTTCAGCTTTGATAAAGTGTTGTTTTGGTAGGTGCTAATGTTTTCTACAGGGTAAAAGGTACTGAAAAACCAAAAGTAAGTCTGGGAAAATCCAGAAATGTAACATTTCACCTTCGAAAACTTCAATTAAATTTTAATCAGGTCCCAGGAAATGCAGCATTAGAATAATTTTCAGAAGCTTCACACACCTGAAACACACAGTGGCATGTTTCTGTATTGGAGATTTCAATCAACTCAGACATGAGATTATAATAATACTAATAACTAATACTGGTACTCTCCCAGTGTTTTCAGTGGAGCAGATGACAGTTTATTTCCAAGTATGCCACCTGTTCAAATGAAATTTCTGAAACTCTCCTTCAATACAGCATTAATCTATTGTTTTTAATAAATGTACACTGATATAAGCATATTGTGATGTGAAATTCATAAAGCATTTTAAAAAGTTTTCTTGTACATTTAGGCAATACTTTCCCCTTGCTCCTGCATTCAGAAGATTTCCTAGCCCAAAGCTGGAGGAATTGTGCTCATGTCCAGTTCCACCTGCAGAGGGTATTACCACAGAATCTGTTACAGTTGATGTTGCAGTTCATAAACAAGCATTAATGCCCCTTGAAATAATGGCAAACTAGGTTTCCAAGGCTGACTGCAAGTTTTGATCAACTTCAGAAGTGAGTTTCCATTTTATTAATTTGAATATAAATAAGATTAAAATTACCTAATAAACTGGACAATGGAAAAGGTTCCCCAACCATGACATTAGTTAATTCCTTTTGGTCAAAGGCTATTTGGATTATCATGAATCTACTCACTAATAAGTAGATATTCTCTGGTTTATTTTATGTGTTCATAATGATCCCATCCATCATCTGTAAATCAGTGGGTAGAACTGTTCTCTTAATCAGTCTTGTCATAAGTAATCTCAATATAGCAGCAAATGTAATGGCTTTTAATCAGTAAACAACATTTTGTGCAATGCAACTTTCATTTTTGATTATGTGAATTTCAGTTATTTGTGAAAGCAATGCAATACATGGTAATTTACTGTGTCTTTCCCTAAGCTTTTTTCTCTGCACCTATATGGTTCTCAGTGCATTTTCAGTTTCCTTTCAAACAGGTTTGGAGTATTCTTTTCAACACATATGGAGGGATCCACATAGAGGAAGATGTTCTGACTTCATGAGCTTATGAACTATTTGCCGGCAGTATTTCAGCAAGAGATCAGAAATATCTGTACTGATTTATATGTTGGAGACTTTTAAACTTGCCTTCCCTCAGGAAGACTTTGATTGCTTTCTCTCCTCTGTGCCATTTTGCTGCTTTATCACATATATTTTTCAAGTTCCTCTCTCCAATGCCTGAACCCGCAAGTGTTCACCAGACTTTGTCTTCTTTTTTCCAGAGTTTTTCAATTTATATTTTTGAGCAAAAAATGAAAGAGTAATAGGCTGTGTAAGTTGACTTCAGATATGTTAACTGCTGTTGCATTTGCTAAGGGTTGGAAGTTTAATAAATGCAGAATCACAACAGCAAAACAAGGAAGTGGCTGACATTCTTCTCCAGGCACAGTATATAATTTCCATTTAAAATATTTAAAGTAAGTTCCCTGCTGCAAAATTCACATACATGAGCAGGAAAAAATGTCTTAAAGAAATGTTGATAAAAGACTGAAGAGATTAAAAATATTTGAAAAATTCTACCTCTTTTGTAGAATCAGAGACAGAAGAGCACACAGGCTTAAATGCAAACCAATGAGATATTTCAAACACATAATAGGAATTATACCTGTTGGAGATTAAAACAAAACCACCTATGGTACTAAATTAAACATGAAAAATGCAACTGAAGTTACTGTAAAAGAGAAATGCTGTATTATTTGTAGCAGTTTGGACTTATAGTTTGGGGTTTTTTAACCTATTTTGACAATTTACAATTCTGTCTTCCAAGAACTCTTTGTACATCTCATCTAAATATTGCTTACTGTAAAATCATAATTAACTTGCACCTGTCTTTCAATTGCTCATATTAATCACCAGTTGTGATAGGTCATCTGTTGTTAAAAGTATTCTTCTTCTGGAAAAGAGACAAAGAAATCTAAAACTTAAAAGAATAAATACCAAAGTGAAATGATTCCTGTGAGTATGGGATTTTGGGAATTTGGGTGTGAATGCTGGGGATTGTAATTCCAGTGATTGGTTTTTATCTGTTGGATATGAAATATAGTACATCATACTTTATGGAATAATTCAGTAGTTACCAAAAATCTTTGCTGATGGCAGAATTACAACATAAGCAAGCAAGAAACTAAAAGCAAGTGAAATTCAAAGATACTGTGAGTTACAAGTAAATGTCTGACTGTTTTGTTCAGTGAATGTAGCACACACTTTATAGGGTTTGAAATGGAGTAAGTGGCATTATACTCTTCTTTGTGGTGTTCATATTGGGATTACAAGTATCATTTACACCATGATGTATATTTTGACCCATTTTATGTTTTTCAAGGCAGAGTTTCCTGCCTCAATATTCATTTACACTCTTCTTATACTAGCTTTTTTATTGTATTTCAAAAGAGCAATTCTCTTCTTGTGCCTGCTTCTAAAGTGCTTTAAGATATTTACTAACTGAAATCCTTTCCTTTTAAAGCTCATGTTTATTTCTTCATGTTTCCAACATTAATACTTAGTTCATATAGGTCTGCTTTCACAAAATTTGATGGAGTAAAATCAACATTTAACTTTTGTAATTTCATTCTCAGTAGATGCTAAAATTATTTCTGCATTTGATGGAATTAACAGATTGGTTATATAAAACTGTTTTGCTTTCTCAGGTTCAGACGTCCCAGTTTGCTCATAACCAAGAATCTGTCTATGCTGTGAGACTTAACAAGCCTGAGAGGAAAGCACCTGTTACCATCTTAAGTTCAAGAAAAGTGTTTATCCTATTAGAACCTGTTCTAAAATAAGAATTACTGAGAAAGATGTAAGGGGAAAAAACTGTCAGATCTTTCTGATTTATGCATTTTTTTTCATCAGCTGCTTCCTGTTTGGAGTGTTTACATGACAGTGCAACAACTTTTAGAAGCCCATCATTCCTGCACTGCCAATAAAGCTACAGACTACTGTGTAAAACCCTGTGTAAATCATTTGTTGAAAGAGGAAGGAAAGATCTTGAGGCTGAATTTTTCATTTAATTGGAAATGTTTATATCTCACAGATGAGCAAGAATTATGGTTTAGTGGTGAATATTTTATATTTGCAATAGTCTTATAAAACCTCTTTTATTCTTGCTGTCGAAACAAATTGTGGGAGGGGATGAGGATGCAAATTTACATTTGAAGGGAAAAAATTGAAGCCACTGTGGCTAAGTTACAGTGATTTAGATTTGAATGTCATATGCTTCCCTGTGTAGTGTCTGTATAAATTGTGTGGCTGAATGTCAGAGAACCTTATCCTCAGAGCAGAGCTAAATATGAGTAACTGCTCCTATGGTAGAAATAATGGCTGTTTTGACTGTGCTAACATGGGTTCATTGGAATTCTAATCCCTGGTTCAATAATTATTTAAGAACAAACACAGCTAAATTAATGAATGTATTTTAAATAGTGTATTCTAATTTACAGTTATTAAAATGGAAAAAAACCCCCTTTTTCTCTGTCCTTCATCTCTGAAGCACATCAAAGCCTGACTGAATTCTCTGCATGAAGGGGAGGAAGAGAAGCACCAGATGAGAGTATTGGGCTTCTATTTAGACAAAGTAGTAGAGGAGTAGGTGTGAACCATCAGCCTGTACTTGGCTTACGTCTCACTTCACTGTTCAACAGGAGTACAGCTCCAAAAACTTCAATGGACACATTTGCTTGAGAAGGTAACCAACCATGATGGACCCCTTACATTCTTTGCTGTCAATAGCATAGATAGAATTTATCCTAAGAAAGTAAAAAGGATAGCCCTAAATATTAAAAGTAAGTGCTAAATAGATCTGACATGAGTTCATTCTTTAAAGGGTACCAGATTACCCTAAAGGATAATTCTCAGCATCGATAGAAATCATGAATACCTCAGATAATGGAAATGGTGTTTGCTGGGAATCACAGCTGACAGTTTTCTCGTTGACAATATGAGTGAATGCTCAGGCTTAAAAAGTAATTTACTTGGTATTTTATGGACAAATTATTTTTACATATCTAGTAAATCAAAATTTACTCTGAAGTTCTGAGCTATTATGTGAAGTCCTGACATTTAGAGATTTTAAATGCTCATGTTTCTACCTCATGCTTCGAAATTTTTAAGCAAAGACACACATGCTTATGTTAACATACATGTTCTTAAATATCCAAATCAAATCCTCCACACTATTAATGGTTTTATTTTTTCTGAATTACAAGTGCAATCTAGAGTTAGTGAGGTACCTCCTTTTTCCCATAGACAGACAATTGATATAAGTTATGGAATCTGTCAGTGTTGTTTCTTCACAAGAAAGAACTAAAGCTATTATGTATTTTTGAAGATGTTCTGATTTTAACTTCTTTTTCTGTTATAAGTTTAAAATGTGTATATTGGTATGAACTACAATCAAGGATCTGGACACTTTAATCCTGGGAAAAGTTGACATTCATGCTTATTCTAGAATAACCCCATAATATGTAACCTATAACATACCTGTAATAAGTTCCTTGCATAAGTGAGGAATTTCTGCACACACTGGCTTATTCCACCAATTTACTGGTTTTGCATTTATTGGTAAGGTATAATATGCTAACACTGTGCATTGGATGCTACAGGAACAAAGAGTGTTTGTATTGCAGAAATATTAAAAGGTTGTGACCTTTCAAAGACAGTTTCACATGGTATAGTCTGAGACTTACTTTCATTTTTTCAGTAACCATAATGATTAAAAAAAATTTAACTTCTCTGTAAAAAAGAAGAGAAATAACAACAGCAGAATATTAATTTTCTTTCTAGAATTCATAGCTTAATCTGTTAAAGTAGTTACTTTGTCAGCCAAATTTTGAAACCAGCTACTCATCTATGAATTAGTTGCCTGTTGTCTGAGGCTATGTATCATTATGCCAATATGCATATTGCTAAATGACCTTTGTGGTTAAATTTAGATGATAACTTAAGGAAAAACTGTCAGTTTCATTTCATTTCCCCGAAGTCTTTGTCAGTGCATTTATGGATCTCAGTCACCCTGGAGGAGTGGTTTAATACATGCCAAAATGCATTCAAGATATGTGATTAGCAAAACTGACTCAACCAGCTTCCTCTTGGTTCTTGTGGTCTCTTTTTGTTTGAGAGATGCTCCCTGATTTATTTAAAAACATGCAGTGTAAATGCATAAATGTTTTTTGATAGGTATCATTTAATCTGCATTTTCCCTCAGAGGCTTCAGTCAAATTTGGGAACAAATTTTTTCTGAAATGGCAGCTCTTGAGACAAGTGAAAGTGGGTTTTTAAATGTTTTATTGTTACAAACAGGTTTTACTTCTATGTAAGTGAAAAAACAGGCTTTCCAGGTTTATAAAAGAGGATGCCACAGTAAATGTTTTCCTAAGTAATTGAAGTGCATTTACCAAGTAGAAATGCACTGATATTTACCACATTAGTGATTACAAGGCAATTATAAAATCACACCAGCTTATTAAAATTGATGAAAAATGGGGTAGATATACGTGATTTGTTAAAAGTATCATTGTAGCTGATAATTTTACAAAGTATGCAATGAGAATATTAATAAGTTTTGCTCATAGTGAAACCATTTCTTCAAAACATTTCTTGCTTACTTTTTTTTGAGTGAGAAATCACAGGAAAAAAACCCTTACAATTAAATGTTTGGGGTTTTTTTCCATAAAGTTGTAGTAATATGCCCACTTAAGATCAAGACCTTCCTTGTAAACATTTCTGTGTACTTGCTGTTTCCTTTATCAGTTTTGTAATAACAACAGCAATAGTGATATACTTTAATTTGCCTTCCTGGTTTAGACTGCAATTTTAAGTTTTAAATCATGCAGCCATTTAGATAGGTTTGCTTGAGAAATTACTGAGGCTCTTCTATGATCTTAAATAAACTACAATTATTTAGTACTTCAGATATGTTGCATTTGAAGTCTGTTGAAGATCATGGGGGTTTCTTCTGACTTACAATGGCTTAGGACACACACATTTTTTATTGTAGTTGTTAGGGATTGCTGAATTCAATAGCTTAGCAAGGGTGAGGCTGCTGAAGCTTTGTGAGTCTGAGCAGGTGAGTCTGTGAATTTGTAGAATGAGTGAATTTAAAAAGCATTACTGCTGAATTTTTTTTTAAAAGAACAATAGTCACAGCCATATCTAAAAATATTCTGAGCTATGTTTCTATAAAAGCACGAGTGCTTAGCGAAAGGGCAGAAATATTAGCTGTATTATCTAACTAATATCCGGTGTGCAATACTTAAATTTGTAGTAATATTAATTATATCACAACTGTTATACAAATCTAGGTAATTAGCAAACTTAAGGAAGTTGTATTTTGCTTCTAAAGTTTCAAAAGCAGAAACAGCTGCTAAACTACACAGATTGTTCTTTATAAGATGTCTGCTCAGATCTAATATGTAGCTAATTCAGTTTTCATACCAAATGTAAAAAGCAAACTAGAGAAACTAGCATAGCAATTTCAGGAAAAAGTAGGAAACAATTCCATCTAATGTTAAACTTTGTTGCTCATCCAAGAGACGTAAAAGTGACACCTTGTGGTAATGAAGAGCATTGTTTCAGTGTTCGTCAGCCACTGAAAGGGGGTTTGAAACTGCCTTCCCTGTAATACGATTGTTATAATTGAATCACAGAGTTGGCCAGTAATATTTCACTCTGAAAGATATCCATTGAGCATCAGGTTAATGTTATTTCAGATTCAAGCTATCCTAAATGTTTTCCTAACCTTGCTCTGGTGCTTTTGTAATAATTTCACATCTTTAGAGTACTAACTGGGTTTAAACAATGCTCCTTGGGTTCAGCTGAATGTTGCACTTGCTCTTGATGTAGATGAATACAAAAAGCAAAGAAAACCTGAGAATCAGATTACTTGCATGATCTTTATATAGATATCATGTGCAGAAACATCCCTCAAGGGCAATACAGAGAGCAGATAGCCTAACTATGTCTGCAGCACACTCTGGGGCTATACAGTGATATCTCTGTTCACCACCTACCTTTTTGTCTATGCACAGTCATTGCAGAGCTAAAGGCCAAAAAGACAGTCCAGTGGTCTTAAACAATGTTGATAAGTAGGGTAGCCAATGCTTTCCCATTTAAAGCTGCTCTCCAAGCAAGTAATCACAATTTGATCATTACAGCCACACAGTGCTGAGCCTGAGTTCAGTGAGGTCTCTAATCCTGATAAGAGTCAGTTCCTCTTCCTACCAGATGTGGTCATAACTTATTTAGAAACCTAATTTATTAAGAAATCTAATTCCTCAGCCGCTTTCTCATTCTAGCTTTCAGTCCAGCTGTAGCAATCCTGACACTACAGATAAACCTAAGCATAAACCAGTCTCCCCTCACTTGGCAGCAGCTCACATACATAGGAGGCATAAATGGAAAAGCATATTCCAACTACCTTCTCATCATCAGGCTCAGAGATTACAGAAATTGATGGCTAATATGAGAGAAAAGTTTGTAAAACAGTTTTAAAAATGGGTGATGGATTTCCCTGAGTAGTTGGACAGAAACCATCCAAAAAGATATTAATATTTTTGAAAGCAGTAGTTAAATGAATTCCATCTTTGTTAAATGGTTGTTCTGGGAAGTGGCATTGTAGAATTTGAAATATTGCATGATGTGAAGGGATTTATTAAAGGAGTAACTAAAATGTGACAGAATGATAATCATGGTTCCTACTTTGAAAGCCTTTGTTCTACTGGGACAAAAATGAAATATAAAGGTGAGCTAAAAACACTGTAACAACCTACCGAAGAAACAAGACAAAATGGGATAAAGATCTTTGCAGGTTTATATAATTTTAGACAAGGATCAATAAAAAATTTTACTCTAACCTGAGGACTTTTTGTGGTACTCTAATGCCACAATCTGATCGTAGTAAATGATTCTGTAGCTCTTTTTAAAATTTTTGAAGCTATGTATATGAATATTTGAGAAATACTAGGATTCTTTATGTTGCTGCATTGCAGAGATAGTAAAATTACCAACGTTGTAATAGGTGTAGATACTGATGACTGTTCTAGCAAAATTCAACACTGAATATCTCTCAATCCAATAAGCATATAATATCACAGTATGGTATGAATATAATTATGAGTTAATACAAATTAATTACACTGGAATATTAAATGAAGAAAAATTTAAGTCTCGATAGGCAAGTTATGGTGGAATGAAGTGAAAACTTGTAAAGTAGTCAATTGTACTTATGGTCATACTGTAAAGTCAGATCAATTTACTCTTCTATTGGTGAAGGATTAGGCAGGTGCAAGGTACAGGTGGTTACTGTGGAGAGAATTTGATGCTGGATTTTACTGCATAATTTATACTTATTCATATACCCCTTCCATAAAGTTCTCAATTTCAAAAGGCAATTTTGCTTTCATCAAGGGAACTCAGTAGAATCAACTTGTTGAAGGACTAGTTGATAAAGAGCTGATACAGAGCTGTACAAGACTATACAAATCAATACAACTACAAGGAGTCAGGATTTCAAGCAAAGGGGATGTTGAAAGAACTTGTATAATAGAGATCTAGCCTGAATTACCATCTGTGAAGTGCCATACAAGACAATAACTTACATGGAACAGAAAATTCCTCTGATCAGAGAAAAATTGCTAACTCTCAGAAGTCACAGGCAAGATTTGCTAAAGTTCAAGGAAAATTACATCTCACCAAGATAGTAAAAGAAAGTATAAAAGAATTTTCTATTTTATTTTAAAATACAGATAAGCTGTTCACAGTCAGTGTCAGAGTCCTATTCCTGCTGCCCAGGGAATAGCAAAACTGGCAGGTGTTGTGTAGGACACAAAGGATCAAATAACTCCTCAGGTTCCTAACAGCTAGGAGTAGTGGAGCATCAATCTCATTGTGCAGCTGTAAGATCCAGGATTGGGAGTAGTTTCAAGGCTGTTACTTTGTAGTTTCAAATCTACTTGTCAAAGAAACCCATATATTTACAGGAGAGCCAACACATCCAAGAAAGGAATTAATCTGCATCTACTACTGACCCTTGCTTGCATAAACTCCCAGACCATTTGAGGAAGACTTCTCCTATCCAATACAACAAAATATTGAGCAGATACAATAATTCAGAAGAATCCTTACTAGCTGCTGCCACAGGAGAAGAGGAGCAAAGCAGCATCAAATCCTGACTTCTCTGAAGGTCAGTAAGTAAATAGTGGCACTTTCATGAGGCAAGTCTTAAGGCACATTTTGTACTGACTTTTAGCATTTGGCTGATTTGGTGACCCTCTCACATCAAGCCTGGCTGACTGTGCAGCTGGCAGGCAGGAAACAGAATAGACTGGTTGTGCTGTGGATAGCAGCAAAGACTAACACATGGACACATTCAGACACAACTCCAAAAATGTAGATTCCTGAGATTGCAGACATTCCTTGAACTGTTCTGTCACTGTCATGAGAGCAGCCACCTGGATCTATTCTGAATAAAGATCTTGCTTAACATTCAACTGATGACATCAGAGTAGAATAGAAAAATGAGAAGTAGTCTAATGACAAATACACTAATAAAACAACACTGTAGAAAACTGGAGAAGAAAAAAAACCAATACAATCGAGGAAATGAATATAAAATTTCAAAGTACAAGGTGGTACACTAACAGATCAGGATGGACTGGCTTTGCCATCAAAACCTTGCAGCTAAAGACAGCAGCTGGAATCATGTCTGTGCAGTATTGAGTCAGACAGTGACAACTGCTGAGACGCAGCTGCAGAAAAGAAAACTTAGATATTTCAATCAGGTGAAGCATTTAGCAATGCCAGGAAAAATCTAATTAAGGAAGTCTTAAATAGTCTAGGCCTGATGACATTTACTGCAGGATGCTTAGGGAATGGATGAAGTATCTTTAATGCAGTTAGAGGATATCCATGAAAATCTTTGCAGCTTGGGAAATGCATCAATGTCTGGAGAGGCTATGTCCTCTTTAAATAGGGGATATTGTTGGGTAGAAAAACTGGGTGATATTTAGATTCTAGCTGTTGAAAAAAAATAGCCATAAACTAGAAGTCTCAAGACTATATATCTATATGTAACAGATATGTGTTATTTTTCAGGGATGAAGTACGATAATTAGCTACTTTTTGTGTTAGGCTAGCAGCTTTGCTGGACAACTGACACAGCTATCTTTTGGTTATTTTCTGTTGCAGGTAACAATTCTGGCTTTGGCAGTCCTATAACTTTCTCAGACAAAGTATATTTTCTCACTTTGAATGGAAGCAGATATTCCATCTTTAAAAAAATGATAACAATAAGTTAGCCATCAGAAATACCCTTTCTAAGTTTCTAAGAGGTTTCTCTGGAGACTATAAAAGCACATTCTCTATTTTTCCCTATAGGCAGATTTCTATTTTAGTTTATTAACTCTGAATCATGCTTCCCAGATGATTTCCAGCATCTGTGTACTGTTTGTTCATAGAGAATAGCAGATGCTTATTTAGAACCTTAGAGGGGTGCTGTTATGTGTTATTCTAAGATTAAAGTTAGAAATAGTCTTTAAATATCATGTTTGTTCTTGCTCCTAGGAAAAATTCTCCATCTATGTATTTGATGCTCAAGATAGGAGCAGGTCAGTCTGGGGTTCTGTGCTTCTCTGTGCCTCTAAATCATATCACCTTCTGCATGATTTCCAGCAACTTTATGTGAACATGGTTAATGAATTGAAAGAAAAGCCCTTTGAAAAAATTCAAATATTTAAATTCTTTTGTTGTATTGCACTTTTACTTCTCTGTGCTATTCCTCTTGAAGATTTTGGTTGCTATATAAAACAGTCTGCAGACTGCTGTTAGAATTCTTCTCTGGGGTGCTGTTTGGAACCTTTATAGACAATTTTTATTCAAATCTGAATATTAGATGAAAGTATCTAAAGAGCTTCTAAAAATTAAAAAATACATTTTGGCATATATGCACGTATGGGTAGTTTAATTGTAACACCTGTTGCAGAGGGGCAGAATCAACCTTCTTGACCTACTGGCCCAAGATATGATTGGCTTTCTGGGCTGTTGGCTACAGGAGACCAGAGAATTGATAGACTGACTCAAGACAACTAGACTCTGTGTGTGTGTGTGTGTGTGTGTGTGTGTGTGTGTGTGTGTGTGTGTTTGGGAAGGGGCAGAGCAAGTTCTGCATAGGCAGGAGAGTGCTGTGCTCCACACCCTGCCCCTGGAGCCTCTGGTCTAGTCCTAGAATGTCTGCTAAACCACGTGGCACATTGACAGCCCAGAATTGCTCCTGATGGCCACCGAGGTACATTGAAGAGCAGGCATGTACCTCAGGGAGGGCCCTGGGAGACCAGAGAAGATAAAAAGCAGTGACATTTGCCTTGGATTTACAAGTAGCAGAGGCCATGCTGGATCTAAAGCATTGACTAGATATATATATCTTTCTCTCTCCTTTTTTCTTTCCCTTTTTCTCTTTCTTCTGCTAATTTATTGAAATATGTTTTAAGCCAGAATAAAAAGTTCCAGTCAATGTTTTAGGTAAGGGCCTTGTTGTGTCTGGATGACTTAAAATTGGCTAATTCCAAGTTTCCTAACATGAAAGTTTATTATGTGACTTTGAACTGGATGTTGTATCTAAATTTGCCAAGTACTTTATTTTAACTTAGTGTTCTAAAGTTTTCAAGTAAAACTTTATAATTAAATCTCCTGAGAATTTTGATACTGCTCTTGTGCACCACCAGAGTGAACACAATTACCTTTCCCCATAAACTCCTGCAGCAAGCCTTCAACTTAACAATGGCACACAATACTTGTCCTTGTTTTCACCAGCTGTGCAGCAGCTTCTTTCCCTCTAGTTTGACCAGCAGTTCCCTACTCTGCTATGTTGGTCTCTTGCCTTCCTTGCCCTGCTTCTTGCTCCTGGGATTACCAGGTGTTGCCCTCTATGGAAGACTTCCTTAAAGATTTGCCAGCTGCACTGGGCTCCTTTGTCCCTGCAGGCGGTCTCCCAGGGGATCCTATTGACTATCACCTTGAAGAGCTAGAATTTTATTTTCCTAAATTTCATGATTCTGACTTTACTCCCTACCTGACCCATATTCCTCAAGACTGCAAACTCCACACCACATCCCAGGCTGCCTCCAATCTTGACATCCCTAATTAGCTCACTTTTGTTGGTGACCAACAGACCCAGTACTGCCTCTCCTCTGGTAGGGCTGCCTATTACCTGGCTCAAGAAGTTATCCTCCATGCACTGCAGGACTGTCCTGACTGCCTGCAGCTCACTGGGCTACTTTCACAGCAGCTGTTGGGGAGTTGAGGTGTCACAGCAGGACAGGAGCCTGTGAGCATGATGTGTCCTGAAGCAGGAGCCAGGTGGCTTCATCAATAGGCTCCCCTTTAGGCACTCCTACAGGTGGTCTGTAGTAGAACAACACTATTAAGTTCTCTTTATTGCCTTGATCTCTGATTCTTACCCATGGGCTTTTGATCTGCTCTTCAAGACAGCTCTTCACACTCAATTCAGCCTGATGTAGACAGGCAATCCTCCACCTCCTTCCTCTCTTCTGAACAGTCTGTAGCAATCGATAGTCACACTCCAATCATGGGATTCTCCTCACCAGGTTTCAGTAATGACAACAAGGTCATATCTTTGTAGCAGCACAGTGGCTTCCAACTCCTCCTGTCTGCTGTCCATGATGTGTACATTAGTCACTAGCAATATCCAGCCAAAGAGAGAAGGAATTTGTCTGCTGCTTGGTAGTGCCTTATCTCTATCCTAATCTTTAATTCCTTATCATTCCTAATTATTGTAATTGAGCATAACCTGTTTGGCATTAATCTACCTCAACAGTGAGACTTTCTGCCTTCAGTAATGCTAAACTATTTGAACCTGAGTCAACAGGCTGTCAACAGCTGACCTGCCTGTTAAAACAAACACAAATGTGATCAAAATTTGACTGATTGCTTCAGTTCTTCTTTTCCCAGTATTTTAATTTAATTAAAGTAACTACAATAGCTAGAAAAAAGCTAGAATGAAGTGTGCTGTGTCTTGTTCCAATACCATTTGCATTAAAAAGTTAGAAATTGTGAAGTAAAGCCTTGCCAAAATCAAGTTCCAGCATTAAGCACAAACCAACAATAAAAGCGTGAATTACAATATTGTTTTAAAATAATGATAGCTTTTTTCCAGTATACTTGTTCATAGTTCAGTTATCTCTTACTGAACAGCTATTCTGTAATTCAACTTAGTCATTCTGCAGCCCATGATCCTATGCTTTATTTGCCATGCATTATTCAATATCTGCCTCTAACAGCTATTGTTAAATTTCTTTTCTAGGAATCACTTCACTACAGAATGTGCATTTCTTGAATGATCACACATAGTGATAAAGAAGGAAGGTATTTTATGAGTGTGGATCAAAGACATAAAAGCATTGGTGTCAAATCTACATGGTGAAGGAGTGTTTAACTGAGATGTCTAAGATGTAGGGTTTTTTTTTCAGAGTACATGCATTCTGTAAATATGAATTACAAATATCTTTTGTTTCAGGTGGATTTCTGGCTTCTGAGAAATTCTGCAACTGAGCTATGGGTGTTAGTCAAGCAACACAGAATGAACAAAACCTAAAGTCTAGTCTAAATAGAATGCCTAGTATCATGTGAGATCCACTTTCAGATGCAAATAGATTACAAAACTGCCAAAAAAATTTTTTTAAAGAATGATTTAGCATTCTGTTTCAGCAAACTTCCCCCTCTTAGGGCATCATCCATGCCTAATACTGCAACAAATATGTTTTGTTTATTGCCGGAAAAACTCCAGTCTAGACTTCAGTCTAATCATTCTTGCAAATAACTTTGACAGCTTGTCTCAGTGTTGGTGTTCATCATTGTGCTCTTCAAGCATTACTTTATTGGCTAAGAAGCACTGAGTAACAGCAGGAAGTACCTTCCTCACAGCAAAGTACACCCAGATAATCTGGGTGGCTGGAACCTTCTCCTGGGCTCCCTGCAGCTTTAAGCATTGATTCCAGCTGCCAGTTAACCACATGTGTTTCCCCTTGTGATTTCTTTTCTCACATTTTTTATACCACATGGAATTTCATGCCACATTACCATTTTTGTTGGAACAGAAATTTACTTTTTATTTCTAGGTCAAAAAGCCGAACATTTGAGTTCCCTCCTTCAAAGCATAGTCATTCCAGACTTCAAGGAAAAGGTCATCAGTATTACTTTTACCCTCTAAATTTTATTCTTGAAAAATACATTTATTTTTGCAATAGCAAAATCTCTCTCAAATAAAAATATAGAATACCTTCAAATATAACTTGTCAGTGGAAGAAATCTGAAAAATACCAGCTTATATTTGAAGCTTGGCCACTGAGAAGATGAGCTCTTATAATGAAGAGACCTAAGAAAATTTTAATGAGAAATGGTAGTATTGGTCCCAGCTGTAACTATTCAATGTTACATCTTCTATTCAGATCCCGAATGCAAATGGCAACACTTTCTAACTCAGGAGTTTTGATGACAAACAAATGACAGCTGATAAATGAATTCAGCCTCCTGCGTGTAGTCCTAAACGTTTAGTATCACAGCCTCTTGTCATCAGTCTCCCAACATCAGAAAAATACTATTGCCCAAAAAAATAAAATAAAAAAGTTAGGAATTAAGAAAATTAATGAAAACTATTTACAGGAAACAGGGCAGGTTGCCTAAGGTATAAAGACTGCAAGACGACAATAGAGCTGCTCACCCCTTTGTAAAGCCTAAGAAAAAGCACTGTACTGAGTCATCAGTCACTTTAGGAGATTGGTGTCGGGGCTCAGATTTTGCCTTGACCTTTTTGGGGATCTGGCTGTCCGGGCTCGGGGCCAGCTCAGAAGCAGCACAGCCGTAGGCGCTGGCAGAGCGAGCAGCGCGTCCTTGCCGTGGGCAGCTCTGCGAGGGAGCCTGGGCTGTGCTTCCTCCTCCTCCTCCAGGCTGCTGGGGCTCTCGTGGCTGATCCCTGCCTGAGCTGTGCTGCAGCTGGGCTGTGCCTGTGTCCGGCTGATCCAGATCCTCACAGGCTCGATGTCCCCGCTGGACCTTGGCCTTTCTCTGTGGCCACAAGCAGCTGTGCTGAGAGGGGCTGCTGCCTCCCTGGGCAGCGGGGCTGCCCCTGGCTGGCACAGCCCTGCCCTTTCAGTGCTGCTCCTTGCGTGCACACCTCTGGGGGAAACTGTCGGGTCACAGGGGTCCTTGCCATTTTGCAGAAAAGCCTTTCACTCTTCTGAAAGCACATTATGATATTTCATACGAAGCAAGCTGTGCTTTCCAAGCAAGCTTGAAAAAGAATTTAGTCCAGTTCCTTTAGGTATATATATTACGTCAGTTACAAGGATATTAACAGATTAACTCACTACTGCAAAATTATTTTTGGGATATATTTCTGAACCTCTCCCCAAGTAGAAGCTGTACAACTTAATTTCTATCAGCTCATGGTTCAACATCAGCTAGGCAGTAAGTTTACTTCCAACATATTTCCATGTGTTTGATAAAGTTGTTTCTGTAGTATTAATGTCTGGAAAATTCCATAAACCCTATGCTAGTACATCCATCTTTCACTGTTGTTATGTTCCACTCCACATATATTGCCCTGTGCTATATCTTCTAATTCACATATAATAATTCTAACGGTTTATGGAAAGCCATAACATTTGTATAAAAGAGTGTATTTGCCCACTTATCTTAAAAATAGATCCAGATGGTATTTGTGGTTACAGCTGGTGGACATCCTCTAGGACATCTCTCACAGGTGGAGGAATGGCTGGAAAGTGCCATTACAGAGGAAAATATGCTACTAGCTCTGCTCCATTCTAGGGTCTGAGCTGGGGTGAAACAGAAAGGGGAAGTAAAATTCAGAAATACAGAAAGAATGATCTATGAAACTATTGATTCCTTTTAAAAAACAAACAGTATTTTGCAAAGAATTTTAAAGCTGCCTCTTCTACAAAAGAAAATTAGCATTCACTTCTTTCCAAAAGTGACTTTCCACTATGTTTCCATCTCCAATTCCTCCAAAATAAAGATAGGAGTGTAGAAGTGAAACATCTCTTTACTAGAGAGGTTTCAGCCCTGTAGGAATGCTTGCAGGCAACAGAAGGTGCATCACATTTTCAGAAGGTTACTTCAAGTCCTATTTCCTTCTGAAAGCTTTACTCCGTTTTGAAGCCAATTGAGGTTAACTATATAAAATTGAAAATAAAATACTGAAATTTTTTTTAACTCAGTTTTTTAATTAGTAGTGAGCCATTTGTCTCCTAGGATCTGGCCTTTTGAAGCTGGAAATACACAAAAAAACCTCTAAGTTTATCTGAGGTGTACACTATTTCTCTAAAATAGCTCTACAATATACATTAACTCTTGTTCTATCACTACATCTCAAACTATTTCTGTCATACCCTAAGAAGGGCCTTCATCCTCTGCTCATAAATGCAGATATTATGATACTAAATTTTTCTTTCATTGATCCTGCCTTCGTTAATCACTCATTGAATCAACACCCAAGTTTATCAGCATTGACAGAATTATTTTTGTCCTCAGGTCTATGAAAATACAAATAAATGCAAAATCAGTCCCAGGAAAATGTGATGAAAGAAAAATAGCCATTGGTGATATTCCCTATTTGCATAGCATGTTGAAATGTAACATGCATGCTACTCAGTTGTTAGACCTTTGTGCTTTGATAATTTTTATCAAATACATTTATAATTTCATAAAAATTATACCAAAGTAATTTGACAAGATCAATTTTCCAGGTAACCATGTTGATTAGAAGTAATTAGATAATAATCCTTTAGTTGCTTATTGCTTGAATCCTGTATCAGGCTTTACACAATTACAACAATCTTTTTAATATTGACAACATGAGACCTTTGACTGATGACAGATTCATTTCTCCATGGTAATGCAAGGTGGCTTTTTTCCCCCTGAATAATCCAGATATTTGCTTAAATACCTATTAATCCTAAAATGATATGTTAGTGTGAACATAATAGTGAACTGAATAATATCCTGTCTCATGTTTTATTTGGTGAAAGATTTGACCAGAAGGTTCAGAAGTACTTTAGTCTGTCATTTCTCTACAGATTTGAGGCTCTTCATATCCAAAAATATTTTTGCAAGATTTCAGTACATTAAACACTTTTTCCTAACAAAGGAATACATTCAATACCCTATTTTTCATTCCTGAGAATTCTCTGCTTTTCTGTTGGAAGTTTCAATCTGAAAGATAGATAAAATGACCACATTTTATATATCTTATGCAGACACACATTACATAAGGAAGAAAAGAAACCCATGAATGTTCCACAAGGACTACAACTCAAACTGACCCTTCATGAATACTTTTAGAGGCACCTCCCAGAAAAAGCAACTGGCCTTAAAGCAGGGATAGTATGGAGAAAATGAGGGATGGAAGGAATGTTGATTACCTATCCTCTCCTCTCCTATCTTTTTTCCTAAGAATTTAAGGTTTATTAAACTTCCAATATTAGAGCCCATACATCATTTGATATTTTCATGCATTCACTAGCTAGACTGTACTTTGAAAATTTTAGTCAGTTCCCTGATAGCTTTTGTCCACAAAATGTAGTCTCGTATACAGCTATATGTTTAAAACCAAGAATCATTTATGTTTCTGCACCTTCAGGTAACAAGGAAATATTTTTCTGTATCTTTCTGCAAGCAGACACCTATTTCTGGCATTCAGAATATCATAGGCACTCCTGTATAAATAACATAATGAAGAACAAATTAATAAATTAAAGATCAAAGACAACTAGACATTTTTATTCTCTGTGTACTCTTAGAGATTTATTTGGCCCAACAATTGTATTGTTTTATTTCCAATTAATAAAATAATTTGCAATAGCCTATGCCTTCAGATATCTGAAGACTGGATATTCAAGTTAATTAATTCTGTTTCTGGTTTTGTTTTGGTATGATTTGATTTTAATAATACAATATGATCAATTGTTCTTTTTTATTACATTCTTTCATTAATTTTAATTAATGAATTCGTAGCATTTTTAATTATAAGAAGCCTTTGAATAGAGTGGAAAATCAGCATCTATAGGATAAATGTTCAGAGACTAATTAAAATACTGGATTGAATGCATCTCTTTTCCTCAGTGGTATTGGATTTTGTACGTGTCGTGGTTTAAGCCCAGCTGGTAACCAAGCCCCACGCAGTTGCTTGCTCACTCCCCCCTGGTGAGATGGGGGAGAGAATCATGAGGGTAAAAGTGTGAAAGCTTGTGGGCTGAGTGAAATACAGTTTAATAAGGAAAGCAAAGGTTCTGCACACAGCAAGGCAAACCAAGGAATTCATTCACTGCTACCCATGGGTAAGCTGATGTTCAGCTATCCCCAGGAGATCAGCCCTCTGTTGTGTATGATGGTGACTGTGAAGAAAAGGAACTCTGCCTCAGCCAAAACCAGCACAACAAGACCTTAAAGGCTTAAACAGATGTAAAACAATTAATACTGAGGCAATAGGTTGATGTCCCCTAAATTTTTTAAAAAAAGATCTTAATTTAGTTGAATATATAACTTTGCTACTGTTGTGGAACACTTGTTTCTTTTTTCTGAACAATAGCTTTGCTTCAACTGTTTGGTTTCTTTTTAAGATAATTGAATATTTAATATCCTTTTCTAAGTAGTTTCTTTCCTTTGAAAACTAATGATTTTTTTCCTGAGGTTGGTTTTAAGTATGTGATTAAATGAATGAAGGGCATCTATACTTCTGTCCTGTGATGATAATGGCCAAGTCAGTATTTTTTTAACGATAATTATAGTTTCAAATTGAGAAAACAAGTAGGTTTGGGTTGGCTGTTTTTGTTTTTTCTGATACAGTTATTCAGGAAATTATTTTGCTAGATTTTTGTTTGGAAGAAAGAAATGTAATATTTTGTATCACCTTCTATTCACTGAGTAAGAACTTTCTTTAGCATTGTACATGCCAGTGAAATTTGAGATACATGAGAACAGGAGCTTGAGTAAAGGTGAAAAATATGTGAGTGCTCTAAGATGATGCTTAATGATTTTGAACTGAGAATGACACATATTCATGTTTTAACAGTTATTCTTATGGGATTTTTAGTGGTTTTGTGGGATAGGAAATTAGGTTGGTGGCTAGCTTTCTTGCATATAAAGTCAGGAAAGTCTGGTTGTGATGCAAAGACTTCTAATTATGTGTGGGAAGTAAAATGTAGAGCATTTTAAAAACAAAAGGAGCTGTGGGTTAGATCCTTAGCTACTCTTGAAGCTACTCTTGAAGTGATTGACATTAGGTAGGTACATAATCCTAGATAAAAGGCTTTATCTGATAACTGAGTGATCCTATATTCTCTCAAATATTATTTTGAAAGTTTTTATTTTTCAATTAGTTTATAAGAGATGGTGGGGAGGGGTGTTAATCTTTCTAAATTCTGAATCCAGAATAGCACATCAATTTGGGAGGCTACCAAAAGAGGATAATAAAATCTATGCCTGCTAAAATGTTTTGTATAGATAAAAGAGCTATTTAGTGATTACAAGGTTATTTTTCTTAATTTTTCTCTGCAAAACTTCTAAAGGCAAATTGACTGGTAGAAGGAAAGGAAATATTTATTCCACTTTTACAATGGCTGTTAAAATCCAATACTTCAGTTCAAGCTGAACTGTATATCACTGACTAACCTTGAACCATTTTTAATGATCCTTCCTATGTACCTTGAACATCCTTTGGGTGGAGTGGCAGAACGTGGTATAGAGGGAGGGTCTATTCCCACACCAAGGGTTTGAACACTACTGCTGAGGACTCCTAGTGGTTCATGAAACTTATTAAATTGAACTGAAGTAAAAAATGAGTTGAAATGGCCAAGTGACTGTATCATGCCATGGAAAAACATCTGTTTGTCAATGATAATGTTAAATTTTCATACATGTAGAAGTATGCATTCTAGCATATCACTTACTCTCAAGAAGTGACAGAAGGTTGAGTTGCTCAGTGAGCATTTTCCAATGCCAATCTTAATACCCACGGTACTGGGATAGTTGGGAGACTAAAAGAGTTCAAAGGATATTTCCATTTCTACTAGAGATTACAGGTAATCAGTTCTTCAGATATAAACTTTAGTTTAAAAAGCAGTGATGGGAAGTTAAGAACAAAAATGCAGGAAAAGATCTTGTGCATTGATGGGTCTGCCAATGAGAGAAATGTTTCTCACTGCAGTTTTCAGGAAAGATGCTGTGTTAACAAAAAAGAAAATTCCAGGAAGAAGGAATTTGCTTCAGAAGCACAGCAGTTTTAATCAACAGAAATGTTGTATGATGACCAGCTTAGAACTATCTGCTATATAAACATGTTTGAATGGGACATTCAGCCAGCTTTTAAGACTGGCTTGAACAAGAGCATTTGAAGATATACAAAATAAGGTGAAAGCCATTGTTACCATCAGAAAGAGTCAGAATTAGACTTGTTAATTGAATTTTCCATTAAGCAGCTTCTTTTTGTTTTCCTGTCCCTCAATAATGTCCATTGACCTCTGCTGGAATTGCTTCAGGAACTCCATACATCTCTCATACTAAGGAGCCTGGAACTGGACACAGCACCCCAGATATGCCTGAGCAAAGGTGAGCAGAGGTGTGGTAAGATAGANACCCAGATATGCCTGAGCAGAGGTGTGGTAAGATAGATAAAGGTAGTGTGAGGAGACAAATAGAGTTGGTACTAAAGGTAATCTTGCAGCCAATGTATTGCAGCTGTGTTAAGAGAGGGAACAGCCTTGCTCTCCCAGCTGTGGGTGTGATAAAGAGTGAGCTGGCTGGGAGAAGGCTCAGTTGCAGTTATAGCTTAGCTGCAGTCAGATGAAGTTTGCTGCTGTGCTGTGAAGACCCAGGGACAGGAGGTGGTGCAAGGGACAGATAATGTAAGATTCTGTACCAGGGACATTCTCCCAGATTCAAGCATCTAGTGCACTGAAATAAATTATCTGTCAGGGAATTAGGATTTTTTTTGGTGTCACTAGGGGATTCTGTCCCACTTCCTACCACAGAGTGGCTGAATTTAGCACAAATGGGAGCAATTTATGAGAGACATTCCCACCATTACTTAAAATTAAAAGAAATTTAAAACTCAAATACATTTGGTTTGTACTCTTACCAACCACCTTTGAGGCTACTGGGGATTGCATGTGTATGGTACTACAATTACCTCCTTTCCTCCCTTCACTGCAGATATTTCTAGATTATTTTCTTTGACTACAGGAGATAGAAAGTCCTGTCTTCTTCTAAAGAATCCCTCTTTATTGAACATATTCTACTGCTGAGCATAACACCGGACCACTACCATAAGAAAGATCTGAATTTTGTCCACTTCTAATATTTAAGCCTGTATCAAACCTTTTAAAACTGAAGCATCATTAGTCAATCATGCAAGCACTTTCCAATATTAATTTATCTCAAAATGTAATAGTTCCTTAGACTTAAATTAATCTTCTTGATTTTTAAAAAAACATATTTTAAATTTTTGGACTAATATTTTATATAACCTAATTTTTGAATAGAATTCTTGCTCATTAATTTATTTTTAGGTGGTGGAATGTCTGTTTATGGAATGAGTCCTCATATCCCAGACAAACTAACTTATCAGCACAACATCACAAATATGCTGAATTCAAAAAAAGCCTGAAAAGCTCTAACAGTAGAAGAACAATCTAAAGGTCACTGTCTACAATATTTGGCTTAAGGTTTTAAGACTGCAGTTCTGAGACTACTACAGATAGAAGATTTTGAAATAACTTCTTTCCTATTCTCTCTAGAAGAGGTTATCTCCTTGTCTTTTTATTACCGAGGTGTTTTTCATTGAAATTTACCTCACCCAAGCCATATAGATATATCTAATGAGTTCTATGGGCTTTTAAAGAAGATTGTTTCCATTCCTGACCAGAATGATGAACGTACAAATAAGCTGTTACCCTGTTCCTCTAGTTCAGAAGGAGTTGACAGAAATAGGTCAGTCCTTATGGAAAAAAACTGTGTCACCTAATCCAAACTCCATCAGTTAAAGAATGCACGTTCTTGTCCCTTTGGGTGCAGCAGTAATAACATTTCTTTTCCTGCTTCTTACATTTCTACACAATCTTTATTAAAACACAAGCAAAACAGATTTTTTTGTATCTTTTACCTCAAAGTTTACCTGACATGGCTAAGTAGAGATAAAAAAACCCCATTCGTCAGAGAAATGCTGATGTTCCAAGAGGCCCATCAGGAATGCTGTGATGAAGGCATTCAAGAAAAAGGTGAAATTGGAATGATATCTATACTGTCAGTTTCTATACTGTTTGTGGAACAGTATTTAAAACTAATTTTAGTGATGAAAAGCAGCTAAAGTAGAAATTATTGGATAAAAGTAGAAACAGCTACCCAGTGGGAAACAACAAAATCATGCACATCAGATACGTTGCAGTCAGAATAAAGTGAAAATTTATAGCTGCTACAAATGTAAACTTTGGAAAAAATCTTACTGTAAATGCAAACATTGTATCCAAACACTTGTAATTTAAACACTTATGCCTTCTAGTCCAATTAGCTAAAAATCTGTTTTCCAAGATTTTTTTTCCTGCAGAAGTAAACTTTAAATTGATATGGAAATATAATCTCTAGTATAGAAAATCATAATGTAACTACTATATGAATGAACTACAGATGCTAATTTATAAATTGAAATGAAAAGAGATATTTTATATAAAACAGATTTTTGTTAAAAGGAGCAATGGGTTAAAATATTACCCCAGCTAAATCTATTCAATATAAAATGGCTAGAAGAGCTTTGACAAGCTCATTAAAATTAATATGAACCTTTCAATGGGGCAGACTGGCTGTCATAAATTATTCAAGGAAAGTAATTGTGCTGTTCAACAAAGCATGCCTTTTTTTTTTTTTTTATTAAAACACAAGCAAAATCTTAACTAGTAGCTAATTTCCATTTCACCCTGAATTACTAGTTTTATCTTCCGGGGTTCCATAACAAAATCAGCTACAATAAACACCCTGAATTACAGCATTATGGATCAGTGAACTTTATTGCCTTGGGTATCCATGGTTACCAGTCACTGAAGAACAAAAGAGACAAAGATTTGACAGCAGTTTATTGTAAGCCAGGAAACCACAAATCAGGTTGATTTTATACCTGTTTTAGACACGAACTGAGGCTAATTCATGTCAGGCTTTGGAGTGTGTATGTGTGTGTGTCCATGTTCAGTTTGTAATGGGATGAGTGGCAGGAGCCTGCTTGCAGGAGGAGGTGGATTAAGAAACCAGGATAAAGGATATGTTGATAATCCTGTCCAGTTTACATCAGTTTGTATAACATAGGAACACAAAAATGTACAAAGAATGCCTCTCCCTGTGACTTCAGATCTCCGCTGTTGAAAACTGCTCTTCTAAAACCTTTCATGAACTTAAAAAACTGCATTTTAAAATGCTCCTGGTATTTAGTCTTTTAATCCTGCTGGAAGCTTTTGATAGCTAGGGAAGTACCTCTAATTATCTATCTGTTTATGCTCTGCAACCAGTACAGTATTTATCTAATTGAAAAGACTTCACAAAGTTTCTTTTTTTTTTTCCCCTTTCCTGGCTATACAAAAGTTTTCTTAGCTTCCTTTGAAGAACCTTTCTCCCTTTCCCTGCTCTTTTACTTATTCCATCTCTGTAGAAGGGCTCAGCAAAGATTTGGTACTTTAAGTTCACTCTGCTTGAAAATACCTGAGCAGAACCATGCACCATGCTGCAGAGAATGTCTCCTCTTCTACACTGGCAGTGACAGTTTGCTGTCTCTCTTAGAAATATTTTCTGAGTAGTTACTGGGATTTTATTTATATTTGAACAGCAATGATGGGAAAAATGTCAAATTCTAGATTAAAACTCACACTATTTACATTGTATGTAACCAATGAATTAAAAAGACTTCCAACCAAGGCCTGAAGGCAAAATAAATGGGGTAGAAATGGTTGAGCAAACCCACACTAGGTTTGCTGACTTTACATGTTGAGTCAATGTAGTTTTACCTTGTCTTCCCTCTTTAGTTCTAAGCTTGTCAGCTCTATGCACACCCCTTGGTAGCGTTTGTTCTGGAACATTTTGGAAATTGTTTATGCAGTTAAAAAAAAAAAAAAGCAGGATGCTTTCACTTTTACCTCCAGCCTGACAAAAAAATTCTAGACTTTTAGTAGTTTCTCTGTGTATAAACAGAGATGAGCTTCAGTATTCATTTCAATTTAGTTTTCTAAGTATCATCAAATCAGTTATTGTATCAGTTTAATTTATTTCTTTGCAAATATTCCCAGTAAACGTCCAGATTTTTTGTAGCATCTTGTTTTCTATGAGAAATGGCATTTCATCAAAACTTTATAAGAGAAACTTAGAGAATGTAAAGTGGCTCTCTTCATTAGTAATTATTAACTTATCTCAAATAATTTTGCTAGTTTCTTAAAATTGTTGGAATTATGTAGAACAATAAGGTCTGATTTTGTTACAAGTTTCCTCACTTGAAAATAATACCCTCTTTCTTTTTAGAAATAGAACACCCCAAAATATTTTTACTCATTTGATTCTCAATTCAAACTTTTTTTATTCCTTCAACCCTTTTTTGTTAATTTCCTTAATACTTCAGGCATGGACATTGATTTAAACAAAATGTTAATGTTAATAGAATGAAAAATACCAATTTCTGATTTCATAATACCTGCATCTTAAATTATTTGCATCCCTTGACCTCAAAATACTCTAAAATGGGGTAACTCATTAAGAGACAAGTGAATGATTTTAGGTCTGAAAATATGGAAAACAGTATCTTTGTAGAAGCTCTTCAGCGATATCTGCTGGCTGAATTGGCACTTGCAGTGTGAAACTGCCATGCAGTAAAACTAATCCTGGATGGAATCCTTCCAGTTCTATTTAATTCTTTCAGTTTCTGATAAATAATTAGTCTGCTCTGGCCATAATCTGACAGAAGAACATTTCTGGAAGTCATACTATCACAATTGGACTTCTAAATAGAGTACAAGGATGAAAAAGGTTATGTATGGATTTTAAAGTATAATGACAAGTTGAAGAGGCATCTTTTTTTCCACTTGTGCTATAGCACAAAAGGTGTTAATGGGAACAATGCTGTGGTAGGTGTTCAAAGGACAAAAAAGAGTGAGATGTAGACATGTAAGACTTCAGATAATGCTTTGAAAAATCTTCTTGCAAGGGGATATACCCACTGTGAAAGAAAATTTCTATATGTATTGAAGAATTCAAAAGTAGATGATTTTTTTAAAAAGACTAAGAATAGGGTTACAATAGTAATGATGAAGTCTTGCCTTTCATGTAGACTAGAGATAAGAACAAAGTCTTACACTTGCCTTATGATAGAATAATTTTTCATATGTTTATGACATTTTCATTGTTCAGGGGGAAAGTGTGGAACATGGACTCTGCTTTTCTATTCTTGTGAACTTTTCTATGATTATTGTAATATTACAGTAGATTACTAATCCATAATAAGTCTTCTGGTCATCTCTAACAGTATATGAGAAAGTTGAAAATTCTTAGAGGAATTGCAAATACTGCATTTCTTTGGTTGACAGTTTTTCTAATTGTATTGGATATGCTCAAGAACTTCTTGTTGTGCCTTCAGGTAAAGTGCAGAGATATTATGAAAAGGAGGAAATTATTTCAACTGAGCTATTTTATGCCACTTTCCTGAGTGCCCCCGCTTTTTCAGGGGCTTATCTCACTGCATTTAGGACCTGCTCACTGAAATGAACTGCTAAGAAAAGGTGGAAGGAACCTTTCTTCTGGCTCTCCCACCAAACTACTCTGCATGTGGGCTCCCTCCCAACTCACTTGGGAGAAGCTTCTAAGTTGAGACTCTTGTGCTTGAAGATGACTTCACTACAGATAGTTCTGTGTAAACAGTACTTACAGGAGGCTATCTAAAGAAAAAACCCCCTTTTTGAAAGGGGCTTAGATGGCATGCTGATTCAATAGCAGCTTTAGTTTTTTAATTAAACATCTGTTGTATTAATTAGTTTACTGATCCTGATCATTGAGCCCTGTTTCACTAAGCAGAGAATTTGTGTTTTAAATGTTGAATATGCAAAGTCTGCTATATGCCTTTGCACTTCATCATCTCAGATGCAGTTGGCAATCCATTCTGTAACAATGCCACAAAAGGAATATTTGTTTTTCTTCCTTTTTTATTTGACTAACTGTTCAGTACTTAAATAATGAACTACTTTCTTCAGTTAGCCAAATTATAGTTGTCTAGGTGATTTCTTTCTGAGCAACTGGCTCTCTATCTTAGCTCTTTTTCCTTCCAGTTGCCCTCACTGTTTAGCAGAAACACAGTTTCACCTTTTCTTTAGAGGTAGAGAACATACACATGCTAAGCCATAAAGCTCAGATATTGCTTTTCATCCTGTGTATTTTTCACAGTCAATAAAAACACATAAGAAGTAGATTGGTCCCATGTAGTTCTCATTCCTTTCCACATTTTGCCACATTTGCAGTTCAGTGAGTTTTAATCTTTTAATCTCACAAAGGGAGCTCTTTTATTTAGGAGACACTATCTGATTGCCTGAAAAGCAAAGAGCAGTGTTGAGAGTAGTTAAGAAATTGGACTTTCCACATCAATAGTTGAGCCATATCAGCCTGTGACTGGCATTTGCTATTCAGAAAAGGTAGGAGTTGGGTATTCCTTCCATATTCCTTCTTTCCAAAAGTTTGACATACCACTAGGACTCTCCTCTGGAAAAGATCTCTTTGGCTCTTGCTACAGCTTGATCTTAATTTACTTTAGCCATAAAGAGCTACATTTTTGGGTCTTGTTGCTGCTGATTTAATTAAATTGTACAGAAGACCACACATTGGTCTGAAACCTATTTTGTCTGGAGGTTTTATTTACAGCCTATGAACTTGAGAGTGTGAACAATCTCTTTTCTGACCAAAGAAAATGGAATCAAACCCATTTCTGTATATAGACATGTTGGTTGAGACCTAACATGAAGAGAAATACACACATCCCACACCCTGCATTCCCTTCTCCTGCCAAGAGTCCCTGAGGTCAGCAAGATGAGACAAGGAGGGTGCTCCTGTGCCTATCTGGTAGAACAAAAGAAACAATGGGGGAAGGCATAGGAATATTTGGTCTGCATATGTTGTTTATTTTTCTCTTTTTTTTTTTTAAGTGCTTATATTAAATATGTTCTTCTGTCAAAATGTTTGTATGAGCTGGGAAAGTGTGTGCTCAATGCTAGCCATGTTTTTTTCAGGAGATGAAATATTAAAAAAGTGGAAATCAAAGCTGTCAAGGTTACATAGAGCAGCTAGGTAGGAAAGTCCCAGCATAAGTCAGAACTGGAGGGAAAGATGAGGAGGGAGAAGAGTAGAGGAAAAGTATATCACCAGCCAGTTCAGCTTTGCTGGGCCACAGCAAGACTAGTTATTCATTCCAAACTGCAAATGAGAGATACTACAAGTAGAGAAAAATACCCAGGAGACCCAAGGCATTCCTCAGAAGAAAAGAACATCAGGTAGTATATTTAAAATTTTTAATATTTCATTCTACCTTATTAGTAATTTTTGCAATATTTAATGTTTTTATTTAGTTGACAATGCTTGTTAATAATAAAAACTATATTTTAACATGGCAAATTTAATTTAGCTTTACTGTTCAATTAACGTAAACAATAATCTCAAATTCCATGGAATGCAGCTTTCCTTTTCTATAGATGTTACTGAAGTGCTCACAGTTCTTGCTGCCTTGCCCTAATGGTGTTGACCATATAGTAATAGAATGCTTTGTCTTCAAAGGGACCTTAAAAGTCATTATTTCCATCCTCACTTCCATAGGAAGGAACACCTTTCATTAGACCAAGTTGCTCATGGTCACATCCTGACCCTGAACACCTCCAGGAATGGTGCATCCACACCTTCTCTAGGCAACCTGTTCCAGTGTCTGATACTGTGTGGAGTATCCAGGCCTTTATAGATGCCTTTTCTTTTTAGTAGTCTTTTAAGTACGTATTTTTTAGCTTTTGAAATACAAGCGTTGTATTTTTTTGTTTGACAAAGATGCCATCTTGTGGCAGAACGTTGGAAGTTGCATCAAACAGTGAAATGTTGGTGGAGAAACTATATCAAATTTTTAGCAATGTTTCCAGTATTGTCATACCATCATACGTTGAACCATGATCCTAATATACATACATAACGAAGATATCTGATGAGCTAGCAAGTGAATATTTAGTCCTTAAGAGAAGTCACCTAAAACAAATACCTGATGGCAAAAAGTGTTCAGCATTGGGAAAATTGTGGTTATTCTTTACTTGAATAAGAAGTCAGCTTACAGTCAAAAGAAATTCTTTATTAAAAAAAAAAAGAAACATGATTGTTGCCTTTTATTTTCAGAGAAGGGGTTGAATTACTCATATATTTGTCTTGCATCTAAAAACTGATAATAATATTGGGAGATATATTAGTGACTAGATGAATAAAGCTAATACTATTCCTATTAATCTTTTTTTACCATGCAATTTTCTCATTTACAGTAGCAATTTACAAATGTTGCAAATATATGACCTCTATAAATAAAATACACAGACTAACTACATATCACAATTAGGATTTGTTAGCAAGACAGACGGTTTCTAAACAGCCTAAAAACTGAATAAAATTTAGATCAATAATGTTTTGAGATTAAGATTTACATTTTATATTATGTGACTAAAGGAGAGGTGAAAAAGAAAAATAATTGGTGCATCGAATTAGTATCAGAAGAATAACAGTAATTAATTGTGCACAGGTGGATTGAAGAAAGAGGCATCTGTTTCACGTTGCTGAAGCAGTAGGGAAGCCACACAGGTGTGACAGCCCGTGTAATCACAATATGTGTAAGTACCAAGGAGTCAGCTTGCTCTCAGAATTGTTTTTCACTGACTCTTGCCAGCTACTTGCTGCCTTTAACAAAAATCAGTTTAGCATTTAGATAAATTTTTGGTGTGTTTTATGAGGTGGATTGCAATATAGAAGTAAATAACAGGAGATGGTAATTTAAATATTATTTCAGTAGAAACACTGTTATAGAACACTGTCACCTTGAATTTTTAAGCCTTCTGATAAGTTGTCGTTTGGAGTCAGTTTTCCTATGGTTTTTCATGTAAATAACAGGTGTTGTTTTCTAACTAGCTTGGATGTTTACATTCTTCTTAGTGGGATGGATTTCCTTGACAAGCATGTGTATTAGCCAGTGTGTGTGTAGAGGTGGGAATTTTCTCACCCAATTAGAACCTTTTCCTCCTCTTGTATAAAAGGTCCTTGATTTTGAATAAATTCCTCTTTCTTTTCTTTTCCCTTGTGATTGCTGTGTTGTGCCATTCTTTTGTGTAACATTGCGACAGAACACCAACCTTGATCTTGCTCTGACTTAAAAATAAGGTTAATCATGGAGAATATAAAAGTAGAATTAATTACTAACAAATCTGAAAGTAAGAAGAAGTTACCTCTGTACATTAGGCTTTAATCTGCAGAATTTGGTAGTTATTAATACTGGACATAGAGTAATCCATATATTATAGAATGATTAATATGATTTTGATGATAATGATTAATTTCTAATGCTTAAGATATGTAGAAATATTGTGTTGACTGAGTATGGCATATGGAAACAGTTAAAGTCCTCAGAAATCTATGCAGATCAGTCCATAATTCTTCATACCTATATTTTCAAGATCTCACTTTTCCATATAAGAAATGTTCACTTTTATTAAGCAAGGACATGGCTTTTTATCAAGCAAGGACATGGCTATTATACTTTCCTTTAGTAAAGAGGTTGCAAAGTAATAAATTAATAGTCTTATGTTGACTGATATGCCTGTCACTTGTTCATCCAGAAGTATAATGGAAATACTCATACACTTCAACAAAAAGGAAGAGAAGTTGGGCTGTGAGTTGCTGGTGATTCTGTCAAGTGAACACCTTATTTTGCCACTTTAAACGAAGCTCCTCTGAAAGATCACTTCTGCCACTCTTCTGCAAATAGCGGCACAGGAGCTTCTGTTTATCAGCCGACTTTGGAAGGGTCTTTTCCCAGCAGCAAAGCAGCTCATGGATCTGGTGTGTTAAATTGTCAGGACACTTCAGCTGCACAAGCTGAAGCACGCTCCGTCGCACAGGTAAACGTAAAGCAGACAATGATGTATTATCTTCTGCAAGCCCCTCTGCAAGCCAGAACAGCAAGCGGTCCCACAGGGCTTCTAAAGGGCAAAAATTAGTGAAGTAAGAATAAATCTTCCTTTTTTTGAAAAGCTTTAGAAAACTGGAGGCTCAGTGGATAAATTCCCCAACTAAATAGGGTGTGTTTTCTACTTTGGTGGAAACATCATCCCATCTCATTTCCAGTGCTGTTTTTGGTAACTGCTGTGCCGTAGGAAGTGAATTTACTCAAGAGCAGATTCAGCAAAGCTCTATAATTTTTGGAACTGAATGGGGAAAGTTAGCAATAAAATAAAAGGGTTTCAGTATTTACTGGAACTGATTAATTAGTTATACTGGAGCTTTCCAGTACAAACTGAATTTCCTTATACTCAAAATTACATTCTGTTCAAGCATACCACCACAACAGTATTTTAAAAGAGCTTTTGCATTTCCTGGTAAACAGATCTTTTTTCCTTTGACTATCTCTTAACACATTAACTATTTCCTTCCTGAATATGGTACTGTCAAGTGTCAGTAACAGCTGAAACTAATCTTAGAAATAAAAAAAAAAAAAAACAAAAAAACCCCTCTTTTTTATATTGATATTAATTTAATGATTGTTTTCTCACCTGATGAATCAGAAAAAATTCTTTTTGTACTTCGTGGATGGTGGATCAATTTTTCATGCTATTAAAATGTGTTGAGGAAAGAGAAATTACAATGAGTAAGAGGTGGGCATATGATTTTACTAATTTTTGATAAATAGCATTATGCCAAAAGTGATGTATAGAAACTGGGTGGATAGAAAATCTGTATAGAGCTTACATAGATGCTACAGATTCTAATTTTGAATACGGCATTAAGTTTTCCTTCCTTTCATGAAAAAGAGCAATTTTTAGGTATGCAGTAGCTATTGTTAGGTCAGGTAACCACACTGTATTTGTAGCTATAGTTATTCATTTTACATAGTTCTGCTTTTAATAAATATCAAGAAAAATCATCAAAGTTCAAAAGATAAGTTCTATTAGAAAGTAGAAATTTTTTCTTCTTTCTTCTTCTAAACACTGGGGAGATTTGCCTGAAGTTTATTCGCTGATCTTCTGTTTTTCGTTTGGGAATTAAGAGCATGAACTCTGACTGGAAGAGTTATTTTTTTCTTTCTGATATACTGAGCATTATGGAGCTTATCTTAATCACTTCTATAATACAGACTTTAAATATTGTTCAATATTTCAAGTGTCTCAAATGTACTGAGCTGCACAGCCATAAGGTCAATATGTTCATAACCATTACCTATTGTGAATTAAACAACTTTTCACCAGGCCTGTATGCAGTCATCCTGGGTGGTGATTTCAGTGAGCACAGGATGCATACATTATGTGCTGCATGGCAGTGAAAAACCATCCTGTGCTGTACTGCTCTTGATGTCTTGGGGGTTGGACTAGGTGACATTTAAAGGACCTTCCAATCCAAAATATTCCGTGATTCTATGATCTGAATCTGCCCCGTTTTGCATGCTTCTGCAGCAATTCTGTCATTGGATGTGCCCCAGCGTGAAGATAGAATGACATGGATAAAAAACTCTCAGAATAAAGGGAATATAAAGCCCTTCCAGAAGGGGGCATTGCTTTTCTTCCAAGACTCAGCTTTTTGTTTAATTGGACATTTGTATTTAAATTTATTTTCATTCATTAATGAGAACTTACCACCTCAAAGTTCTGTATTACCTTTTCAAAGCTTTTTTAGATGAACTCAATTACCCATACATTGACTTTAATCTGAACCACTTTATGCTACTTAATGTTAAAATAGTAGTAAAAATTGTAAGAATTGAAAATTAGTATTGTCTTGAAATAGTGTAATAATATACAATGCATTAGATCTAAAACAGTAAATTGCCTTTAAAGATTAAGTGTCTGTGGTGAAGTGCTAAATTCACCCTCAGTTCAGCTGCACTGGCATGTGGTCGTGCTGTTCTGGTTGACAGCTTAAGTAAAATACTCTTAGAAGCCAAAGGAGTTTTCCAGTCTGGAAGGCCCTCAATTAGCCAAGTGACTGCCTTTCTGAAGTAGGGGATAACATGCTCTTCTGCTGTTAGACGGTCATTAGACATAAAACTTCAGCAGAATAGTAATTTCATAATGTCGATATGTATTACAGCAATCTATTTTTGCAAAGCATTCCCAGCCAGTAACTTTGATTTGCTCTGTCAATGGACATGACCAGACTCTAGTAGAATATCAAACAGGACAGACAGAAAAGGAGAAATTAACATTTTTCCTCCTTAGCCCATTGTGTCATATAAATATGAAATCTTGGAAATCAGTTGATCTGCAGACACATACTCGACATCAGAACCTAATGCATTGGATCTGACTTGTGTTGAACATAATAGGTTAGAGGAACAAGTGTTTTCTGTTGCTGAGGAAAAGAAAGCGCCATAAATAGGAATCATTAGTGAAAATCAGATTAATTCTGTAAAAATATATGTTTAAAATAAAAATCAATGCGAATGTTTGCAAACAAAGTAAACAAACACTCTTGACCACTGTAAGCAATATATTTGTAAGTGGATAATGAAGGCATATATGTATCAAAAATGGCTTATGATTGTACAGTTACTGCCTTCTCAATAAAAGAAATTTGGGTGGGAATTTGACAGAAATGAGTGAAAATGTAGTAATCAGAATGGTTGCTTTAAAAGGATTCCATCTTTCTTTGTCACAATCAAAATCAGACATCCCAGATTCTTTTAACTACCATTTAGAAAAAAAAAAATTGTTGAGAAAAGTGTGAAAACAATTAAATTCAAAAAGAGAGATTTGCTACTGCTTGTCACCAGAGTTTTAGACCAAGTATTTCTGTAGATATTTTGATATTAAAATCTAGGTAACTTTGTTAGTAGTAGTTTAGTGGCAGCATTTTGTGCAGTATTGTGTGCTGCTTATAGGCTCTTTGAAGAGTTTGCAATAGGGTTTAATTGCAGGAATATGAAAGATTAATTTATGTAGCATTAGCTTCACCAGAGATGGAGATAATTGCAGAGATAAATGGAGATGGAGATAAATACAGAGGCTGTACTGCAGAGGCTAATAAGGACTAATAGAATAATCAGGTGATAGGTGAAAGATAGGTTACACAAACCATTTACTGATCCCATAATTTGCAATTCTGTGCTCCCAAGACAATGAAACAAGAATGACATAACTGAAACTTCAGTAATAATTTCACAATGCCATAACACCTGGGGAGAGTAGATAGATGAAAATTTTCTGCTAGAAATTTTTCCATGCTTATACTTGGATATGGGTCCTTCCCTAAAGCTAAGAGAAATTCCGAGAATGTTTGTACATTGATGATGCACCAGAAGTCCACCAGTGACTCCTGTGTATATCTGCAAATCAAAAATCATACTCATATCCTTTTTCTAATAAATATATGGTAAGGCAGAAAGGGAAATGTCTCAAATATTATCAAGGGAGAAACACACCTTTGGCAATGTTAATGCTAATTTGCACAGTGGAGACTGGTGTTGATATTCATCATATGGTAAGGTTTGTTCCCATTTCTTTGGTATCATCTCTTTGGTAATTTTATAAAACACTGCTGTTCCTTTGTAATGAGGTGAACTGTAGTTACCAAAGTCATCCACTACTTTAATTTGGAGCTCTAGCCTTGCTTGTCTTTGTGAATGAAAAATCAGTTTGTAGACTTTCCTGGTGTCTTCTCCATTCTCTGCAGTAAATAAAATAAATTTTTTTAAATAATTTTTTTACCCTGCAGGGCATCTAAAATAATTCATTAGCATGAGTCAAGTAAAGGTAATCACATAACATTTGGTTGTTCCTTGGTTGTCATAATTATTATTACTTTATTGAATGTCTGAGTTCAGCCTGCTTCAGTAGGCATATGTCACCAGCTTTCTAAGCCCTTTAATAGTTAGCTTAAACAATAAGTGATGAAGGCAGTGCTACAAGTTGAAAATAAAGGAACAGAAAAGGAGGTATGTACATAACATAGAGAAGAATAAAAATAGAAGTGTTGTGAAGGGAATTAGAAGTATATGCTTTCTGGTTATTCAGGATGGATGTCTATCTGTAACAAAATGGCAGCAGAGGAGTAGATGTAATTTTTAAGTTTTCTAAAGCCATTTATTTGATATGTCTATATACACTCTCCTGTGTGTATGTGAGGAGACATTTCTCAGGGGCTGGAGACCTCTTTTTCAGAATATTCCTTTCTTTAAGGTACATGCAGTTTTCAATGGGAGAGTGTATGTACAAAATGATCAGAGGGCCAAATACGTATTTATATATCAAATCTAAGACAGAAGAGACTGTATGCAATTTTGGGTGAAAACCTTTAAAAGGCTTCTTATCTCTTTTCCCTTCAAGCAAGTCTCTGAATT
Source organism: Alaudala cheleensis (assembly GCA_013398995.1). Taxonomy (NCBI): domain Eukaryota; kingdom Metazoa; phylum Chordata; class Aves; order Passeriformes; family Alaudidae; genus Alaudala; species Alaudala cheleensis. The sequence continues at coordinate 754,086 of VWYE01012408.1, forward strand.
GTGGCAGCCGCTACATGGAATTTTCTAGGCTGCTAGCAGAAATGGCATAGCTCGCTCTCTCACCACCCCAATTCACAGTGCAATTTACTACAGGCAATATTTTACCTTGGTTCCTTGCTCACTCTAAGTGAACTTACACAGACAAAACAACAGACAGAAACCTGTCCTTTTAAATTAATTCTTAAAATGCCACATGTTTCTGAGGGACCAGGTTTCACAGAATTCACTGGGGTTTTAGTGATCTCTAAGGATCATCTTGTCTAACTCTGCTGCTCAAAGCAGGGTCACCTAGAGCACATTCCTCAGGAGCTCATTCAGGTAGTACATTTTCTTTACAGAAAATGTTTGCCATTAAGCTCCACATTCATTTCTTTGACAAGAAACAAAACACTGAAATAACTAAATGTACTGTGGCTAACTTCAATCTATCAGTGTCCCCATACAGCATTTTTTTAATATCTGAGGTAATTTATAATGTTCATACAGATGCATTAATTAATTGCCTTACCTGAAGCAGAAATATTTCCTCTAAGTCTAAAATGAATCTGCTCTCCTTGTCTTAATGGGAACTGCTGTGTAGGTTCTGGGGGACCAAAATAACCCTCCTCATGGAGACTTTGAAGTTCATTGGTCAAGTTTTTGGATGCAGACAGCAAAACTACTATATTATATGGGTTTTCTCTTTTCTGATACAGTATCACATTAGCCATGGTGCTACAGAGAGCTTCTTCCAGAGCCTGAGCAAAGAGGAGAAGATACTTGTTTTCCAAAAGGAATGAAAGGCGAATGATCACAAAGCTGTATTAAGGGGGAAAAAAAAAAAAGAAAATTAAAAAGCTTTATTTTATATAACTTTATCAACTGCAAATAATTTATTCTTAAAAAAATAATATGGGGCTCAGTCTCCAAGGGAACTTTTACTACCTTGCATCCTTGTTTCCAACACATGAAAAGATGGAAATTTGCTTGCATTTGTAGTGTAGAGTATGTTGACTATGTAGGTATGATTTAAAATACATATGAATTTTATATGAACACAAGATAGTATTTTGTAATAAGAATACAAAAAATTTTGATTTTTTAGTAAGAGTGCTAAATCACATTTGCCAATTAGACAGATATCTGCATTTCCTGTTTCAAATTTCTATGTACTACATTGTGTACATTCTATAAATGAAAAAGTTGGGGGCTTTTTTTTTGAATTATGAACAACAAATCCAAGAGCAAGTTAATGGCTAAAAATGGATGATTTCTTAGCACTACTAGTTTCCACTTATTTGTAAACACAGAACTAAATATTTCAGTAAATAATTTTTTTAAAATTGTTCATACATTACCTTTCTAAATGCGCATTTAATTCAAAAGATACAAGCCCATTCTGTGCATTCTGGATAATAACATCATCAAAGACCTTCCACCCCTCTTCTTTATTTCCATGACCTAATAATTTCAAAGTATCACTGAGATTGTCCCCACTTTTTCTCATAAAAGCACTCACAGCCCTGGAAAGCCAAGTGATTATAGAAAAATTAATGTAAAAATAGTTCTGCAGAAAGAGTAAGCTTGTGTTTGTAGCTGTTTTCCCCTCTGCTTTCCTTGATGATTTTTCCTGGTTTACCCACCTTGCTTAAAATTGGTATCTGGAAATATACTCCAGAGTATGTGAATGATATAATTAAGAGGATTTTTTTTTCAATTCTACAGAAACTGCTGAAACTTAGAGATTATCACTTTTTTTTGGAGTCCTCATGTTTAATGCTTTTTTAAAGACATGCCAAAAAGTCTAACTTTTAGAAATACTGTGCTGCATACTTTGGAGAAATCTGGACCTTTATCTAGTGCATAAAACTGACCTGCTATAAAACATTGCGCCATGCATTTTGATTCAGGTGACCATTGAAATGTGTAGAAGTAGAGATAAGAAAGTTCAAAGGTCAGACTCATATCAACTTGGTGTGTTATGAACACAGCAGCTTTGAGTTATGTCTGTTCTTTGTGTTCAATGTTTGGCTTTGTCAAAAATGCCTGAATATTTCTGCCTGAAAAAACCTCACACAGTCTTCACTCTGACTCCTGCTAGAAATGTAGTAGTCAGCATATTTTAAGAATATACATTGAATACTGTATTAATTTTTCTGGTGAAACTACAGCATGAAAATTTTGAGAGTTTGCTCTAGTGTTTCTAACAATGCTCGTAAATATTGCAGTCTATATTAAAGAACAAACACATTTTTAATACAAGAAATTATAAAACAACAACTGTTAAAATTGATTGATTTGGATGTTTTAAAAAATGGTGAATTGGAAGTGGGGTTCTTACCAAGGATGGTGTGCTGCAGCAGCCCTCTTTGCTGTAGCACTAATGGCTCTTGCATGCTCTGTCTCATCTCCTTGCCTTTTTTTGTCTGGGCTTGGGGGACAGGGTAGAGTAATAGTGACTGAGCTGTTGAAAGGTTGGGCAGAAGGATGCTGCACATGAACCAGTGCACTAGTAGATTTCACTGAGTGATACATATCATGTCTTGCTTTCAGTGCTGAAACCAATGATGGCTCAATTGGCTGAATCTAAATATAGAAAGAAATTGTACAATCAACTTGCAAGAAAATACATCTTCTATTACATGCTTGGATTTTTTTATAAATTGGTTTCTCTTTTGGAGTTGGGTAGGCTATCATAGAAGAGACAGTCCTCTCTTTAACCCAAGAACAACCTTACCCAAGAAACAGCACTTTATACAAAGCACAGGAAAATGCTTGAAAGTAATCAAGAACTGGAACGTCTATTGCCTAAAATATTTATATGTTTTTGTTCCTGATCTGAGTTTGTTTTGAAACTCATGAGCCTTTCTCAGATTTTGAAAAATTTCTGAGATTTTTCTAATCCGTATTTTTTCATAATTTTAGTTTCTCCATACTTCTAAATGAACATCTTAAAGGGGAAAAGAAGAAACATGACTGAAGGTCAATTTGAGACTATACTCAGCCTAAGAATAATACATGAGAAAAATCTTTTGTGCACTTACTGGCACCAAGGATGAAGTCAGGTGAGAAAAATGGTTCCCTTAACTTGACCACTGGACCAAGCAATAAAAGTTTTGAGTTGACACATCTTTATTGAAAATGAGTAAATTTTCTGAACTATGTCAAACAGAGGTAGATAGATCTTTTTAGCTAAAGATATCCCTGACTTGTGGTTTTGACAAAGCTGACAGGAAATCCACGTGCACAGGATGTGAAGCTGCAACCACTTTTTGTAGACTTCTGATATTGGGAGAGATTGCACTTTAACACCATTGGCATACTCACCTCAGAACTGAGCAGATAACAGACTTGTGAAACAAGTATCATGTATTTCAAGCTTACCAATCACTGCATAGGCGCTGGAGAACTGAAAGCTTCTGGATGGTAACAGAAAGAGATTCTAGAATCCACGTTCAGCTTTTGTAAGAGTCCTACCTTTGGAACAGTAAATGTTTCCTTCTTTAAGCATGACAATACAGAAAAAACACCCAAATGATAAATTTTCACTTCTGCAAAGCTTTCCTGAAGAAAGAGAATGTGGAGTCAGAGTATTGGAGGGAAAGGAAGATGTGTTTCACAGTTTGAGAAAGTAACATTCTCTACAGAGCAAAGTATGAAATGAAAGTGAATTGGATACTATTGCCACCTGCATGCCCAAATGCCTGGTGATCTCTAGTCATCATGTGATGTCATTCATATTCCAGTGTATGACTGGGGTGAAATGAAATAAACTTATAAACTGGGTGATGAATCTGGTCCAATACAACACTTCTGTGTTTCAAAGAGAACCATCCTGTGTTCATTTGATATAGAGTTTGTACTTACATGTATGGAACTGTGTTACTTTGTTGTGATCTAAAAGCACAACAATTCCCCCTAAGTTTTAATTTTATTAAATAATGCAAGACATTACACTTATTTACAATAATTATGGAACATTACTCAACCATTAGTATTGAGAGATCAAGCATTTGCTTAACATTCTAAGTGAAAAAAAGAATGTTATTAAATACCAGTTTTCAAATAGAATTAGCGCTTGAGAAAGCAGAAAGAAAAGTTCTGTTTAACCACTCAGAGTGGGCAACATGATTTAATAATGACAACTTTACTTGAAAAACTCTAGAGAGACTTAACTGGGAACCTCAAACGATGCTTTTACAATGCTTTGATGAGAGTTACTCACCTTATGGTTTCCTTGGTATCCTTGCAAAGAAATAGGAGTCAAGTAGTTTGACTGAAAGTTCGTATCAGTCACCTTCACCATGATCTCCCGATAATTTCCTCTGAAGGATGACGTAAATGGGATTGCAATGGTGATAGGGAAAAGTAGTTTTGCATAATCATAACATTCAATACTGATGACATTGCTGACCAGCTCCTCAGAATCATCCACCACCAAGGAACTACTGTCGTTGAGTATATTACACTTTAGATTCTCCAGAACAGTTGCAGGGGCTTTAATAAAACAAGCTATTTCCTGTTTATTTTTACCACTCCCTTTGACTAGAAATCTATTAAGAAAAAAAAAATTGTGTTTTGAGTGGGATAGTGTCTTGTATTTTTAATTAAATACTTCAATGTAATGATGTGCTATAACAAAGCATAAGAAGGTAATTCAGAAAAATAGTTTTATGAATAAATAAGAAAATAATGAAAATTTTTACATTTAGCCTATTCCAGAACAGGTTAAAAATTACTTTAAAAGTGGTGAATTGTAGTTCTTTCCTACTAATTTCCAACAATTGGAGGATTATTGACTTTATACTGGCTGTGACTCAGTCCCCCTCTGGCATAAAAAAATATGCAAATAGAAACTTAGAGTTTACTTTAGACCAAAGGGACAGATCTTCATTGCGCATGGTCAAATTGTAAACTGCTGTTATGTGCACAACCAGCAGCTGTTCAGTACACATATACTGAGTTTCTGCACCCACAGGTTTATAAGTTAACAAGCAATAATTATGTGCATCTGTTCCAAAAAGAGGAAAAGAATATGTGCTTACTCTTTGTTCATCCAATCTCTAGATTTTTGTACTTCTGAATCACTCACTGAAGGATTCACACTGGTAAGATCATAGGTTTGTACTGAAGATGTGAAGGTACTTGGGTAATTTCTAAAAATCTCATCATTTTTTTCCATTTTACTGCCTTCCATTTTCTCTCTCAGTCTGTGGTCTTCACTTTCTAGCCCTTTTAAATTTTCCCTTACTACTTCCTTTTTCTCCTGCTCAAAACCACTTGTGATGCTTCTGTCATAAATGTCTTTCAATGTCCCAGACAGAATGTCTTCCTCCCTGCTTGTAAGAACATCCTGAAAAGCCATTTCTGGAGGCTTTTCAGTAACAGAGCTACCTCCATGAAGTTTATCCTTTCCATTGCACTCTTTTTTCTCTGTAAAAGAGACGATCAGTAGTTGGTTTTCACCATCTTCCCTTTTCATTAGAGATTCTCTGCTGATGTCCTGTTCTTGAGCAGATTTGTGTTCAGCTAAAGATACAATTTTTCCCACAGTTTTAATTTCACTTATGTGAGTTTGATTAACATTTTGACTTTCTGTCCTGTTCAGGGAAGAAGTTCTTTGAAATTGCTGACTGGAACTGGAAGATGTTGCTCCTACTTCTGAAAAATGCCTATCTGTTTCTCTAGAAGCATTTTCACCAGTCTGGTTCTGGGAATCACCATCTTGTCTGCAGCTTGCAACATAAAATCCATTTTCTGCCTCTCGGAGGTGTGAGGTTGTATTTATTAAATACTCCTTCACTTTCTGCAGGTAATCTATAATTCCATTGTATTCTGAGGAAAAAAAAAACAAAAACAACCAATTAAATTTTGCTATGAAAGCTAGACAAAAATGTGAAAACTATTATTCACATACATGTTGAATTCCACATAATCCCATAGTACCATTCAATACATGAAGCTCACTCTATTTCCTGGCTTCCATTTAATGTTTTTGCATATATTGCTGTTCAGGTGGAGTCAATTTTTAAAGTACTGAATATAGAAAAGTATATTTTTGTACTTATCTAAGAACAACTGTGTGTGTCTTTGTTAAAGTTTTACTCTGGCAAAGCTAATGAACACTTTTCTAATGATCAGACACCAGCTAAATTCTTAACGACAACCAATCCAAAGCATGGTATTGGTAAAATACAGTCAAATAAATTTGGGAAGATGTTTAAAAATAAACATTACATTTCCTGAAATGGAATCCTGCAAAACTCTAATGCATAGGTCTCTAGCAAGGCTATTATACATGAACCTAACTTTAAACTCAGACCTTAGCAGCTCTGAATTTTTTGCTCTGAAGAATAGATGATAACACAAAACCACCAGCCCACATATAATACTGAAGCTCAGAAGTTTGTGATGTCCAGTTACAGGAACGGTGAAGGTTGGCCTTGCATGTAATTAAAACGACTTTGTGAAGAGGATTGCACAAGAAGCACACAATCACTATGTGCCATTCATGTAAGATTTTAATTTACATATTTTATGATCCCTTATTTTTCTTATTTTAAATCTTTTCTTAGAAATTATTCCAGATATGCTCTCCAAGGATTTCAAATGTATTACTTAAAGCTCTTCCCACATCTTATGCTGTCAGCCCCTATAGCTGGAGAAGTATCTTCATTAGTTAGCTATATTGCAAACCTTGGAAAATGTTTTACTTATTTCTGTTTGCTGCATGAGATCCTGGACAATTTTGTTTTGCAGGTTAAATATTGTGAAAGTCAATGCCAATAAGACTACAGTACCACACAGTATGGTGTGCTTTCCACTTACGATGTACAGATACACACAAGGAAAGGAAAACAGAAATGGTTGACACAAGTCTTACAGGAAGCCTTTGCCTTTTCACATTTTAAACAATATTGAGGTAAATAAATACCTCAAGGTTTTCAGCTTGGAAAATAATTTTATTAAGAATGACATCACATATCGCTGAATGATATTATATGATCTAGATAGGCCTCTCATCTCTATTTACATCTGATTAATTTAAACCTTGAAAAAGTATAATTCAGCATAGTTTTTTTCTTATTTAACTTGGTCTAAAACTTATTCCTTTCTAATAGTTCTTCAGTTTCCAAGTGACTTATTAGACTTTGACTATATTTGGAAAAAATAAGGAAAAAGGAAGCAAATACATTTAAAAAAACATTATTTACACTGGTAGTTAAAAAAATATATTACTTTACTTTTTTTCCACAGGCACTTTTACAGTAGTGAAGAAATTCTAGGCAGTTTAACAGGACTGAGAAAAAACCAAAGGATTGGAAATAAAAGCTTTGTTTGCAGAAGAGGTTGTAAAAGACCACTTCCCAGTTTCACTGAAAGGCAAAGTTCAAGCTTAGGCAAAACTGTGCAAATTTACATTTCCCCCCTGAATTTTGCATTTTCTAAACAAAACAAAAAATCCTCAAACAAATTGTACAGCCCTTTAAACTTCCCTAAAATCAAATTTGAAGATAACAGGGTAATTCAAAACAATGGCATTTTCCTATGCTGTAAACGAGGCTTTTCTAATATGGGCGAGATATGGCCTTGTAACCATATACTATCCAATTGTGTCACATGGAAAGACACTTTTTGCATTCAATTACAAGGTTAACCATGAAATAAGTCTTCTTTTGTGTTTTTCCCCTCCCCCATCTCTTTTCTAACACTTTGCTTTCTGTGCTTTTTCTGATGTTTGATAACACAGCTTTAGAGCACAGGGGTAGTTTTTATGCAACTGTCTCCAAACCTCTTTGCTGAGTGTTTTAAGGGAATTTTTCAGGTGAGGAATAGCAGCTTTTTGGACGGAGAATTATTGTTGGAAACCTGACAAAAAAAGAATTAAAAAAAAAAATCCCATAAACCATGAGGCCAGCAGTTCAGTTAGCTTGCTCAGAGCACAGAAGGAGGCTTTTTAAGCCTAAATGTTATTACTACAGACATTACAAATCTGTAGGTTAAGACTCAGAAACACAAGCATAGCTAAACATTTCTGTCTGTTATCTCTTTCTCTCTGCATCATAGAATCATCGTAGAATGACAGATTGGTTTGGACTGGAATGAAATTATTTTTAAGGTTCTTTCCAACCTTCATTCCTGTCATAGGGAGAGACACCTTCTAGTAGACCCAGGTTGCTCAAAGCCTCATCCAGCCTGGCCTTGAACGCTTTCAGGAATGAGACCAGACTGGAGCAGATCCTGCAGCCTGAGGAGGACCTGATGCCAAGAAAAGTGTAGATATTCCCTGAAGGAACTGCAGTCTCTTTAGAATCTAGTTTTTCCTGACAGGAACTGCAGACCACAGTGGAACATGGAAAAGAATAAGCAGGAAGGAGTGTAGAGGGAACTGTTATGGACAGACTGCTGCCCTCATTTGCCATTGCTCTGCAGTCCTCAGGAAGGAGAGGAGGTAAAGGAACTGGGAATGAAGGAGAGAAGTTGAGCGTGGAAAAAAAAGAAGGTGTGGAGGAAAGGTTTCAGTGTTTCACCTTTGCTTCTCACTATCTAAATCTATTTAAATTGACAGTAAATTAAATTAATTTTTCCCTTAAATTAAGTCTATTTTGCCCATGATGGCTATTTTAAGTGATTTTCTCTATATCAACTCAGGATTTTCTTCCATCTTATTTTCTTTCCTTTTCCTGATGAAGAGGGGAAGTAAGTTACTGGCTTGGCATCTGGTGTCTGGCCAACATAACCCCACTATAGTTACATAAAACTTTGAACAATTCTGTTTAGTTAATTTTACTTTCATAATTTTCTTGGTCACATAATGAGAACCATGCATCTCATACTGAGTCTTATGGAATGTGATACAACTGTGGGAATATGAATTAATTTGGTCTAATGAATTACTAAGTACTGAAATACTAGCAAATGAAAATTAAAATCCCCCAGCATCATCCGACAGCAGCAATCATCATCTAATATACCCAGTGTGTCTGCTTACAGATAAGTCCTTCCATACTTGCCTGGACTTCCAGTCAATTTCTTGTGTTTATCATGGAGAGCACTCAGCAAATGGCAGGTGTCTTGAATAATTTCTGTAACATTCTCCAGCTGCTGGCTGAGAGATCTGCTCAGCTCTTTTGCTGAAGAGGTCAGCCCAAGCACATACTCCTCCAAACCTCCTTTATCCAGATCACTTTTCAGAAGCACACCTCTAGCTAGAAAGTTCAGGTAACAGATTTTTTCTAGGACTTGTTCTGATTTCTCTGAAGATGTAATCTTATTTTCAGCCTTATCCATTTTATGTTCAGAATATGCTACAACTATTTTTTTTCTGCTCCATCACTTCCACAAATTGTTGTCTTTGGTTCAGGCTACTATACTACCATTTCTAGCATAAACAGAAATTTAAAAACTACTGTATTCCACAAACCAAGCTCTAGCTGAGAAACTCTGAGTTGATGTTGACTATTAAAAAGTTACTATGTGACAGGAAGGAGTGGCTGTTCTGTAACAGGTAAGGATTGCCAGGAGATGCCCAATGATACACCATGCACTTTTAAGGGAGATTATGTAACTCAGTTATGTAGCAGTGACTTAAAATTTCAGGATTTCTGAGCAATTTCTTACTTCAGTGGCTACAAATGAACAGTCCTTATGAAATCAAGTTTAATTGGTTATTTACAATTACATAGTCACAGATGACACACAGAATCACTAAGTCGGAAGAGACCTTTAAAATCATCGAGTCCAACCCAGCCCTACCACCTCAACTAGATCATGGCACTGAGTGCCACATCCAGTCTTTTTTTAAACATATCCAGGGATGGTGACTCCACCACCTCCCCAGGCAGACAATTCCAGTACTTTATCACTCTTTCCATAAAAATCTTTTTCCTAATATCCAACCTATATTTCCCTTGGAGCAGCTTAAGACTGTGTCCCCTCATTCTGTCAGTTGCTGCCTGGAGAAAGAGACCAACCCCCACCTCACTACAGCCACCTTTCAGGGAGTTGTGGAGAGTGATAAGGTCACCTCTGAGTCTCCTTTTCTCCAGGCTAAACAGCCCCAGCTCTCTCAGTCGTTCCTCACAAGGTTTGTGTTCCCAGCCCCTCACCAGCCTCGTTGCCTCCTCTGGACATGCTCAAGCATCTCAAGGTCCTTCCTACCTGAGGGGCCAGAACTGGATACAGCACTCGAGGTGTGGCCTCACCAGTGCCAGGTACAGGGGAAGAATGACCTCCCTGCTCCTGCTGGCCACACTATTCCTGATGCAGGCCAGGATGCCATTGATCTTGGTCACCAGGACACACTGCTTGCTCATGTTCAGTCGGTTGTCGACCAGTACCTCCAGACATTTTATTTTTAAACACAGGATTCAATCAGATCTCATGACAGCAAATGAGGCAGTAATGGCCACTTAAATTACAGTTGACTCTTCCAGGTTTGTTACCCTTCAGCAGTCTTAAAAAGAACATATATTTAGGCTGTCTGATGATCATCATTTGAAGGTCTTTAAATTCAGTGACTCATGTAGGAAAACCATTGTTTTAGTTAAAAAAAAAAAGTAGGTCCCACATCCTATCTTAATTTCAGTGCCAGTGCTGGACTATGAAAACCTATTTATTATATTTTGTATCAATCCGCTCTTTCTCCTTAGTTGAAGAATAGTGATAAATTACGTAAATGGAATTTCTTAATCTTTGATGCTGTTCACTGAATAGTCTTATAATTTAAGGCTCATGTTTATGTACCATATTGACAGGCATTGGATAATGTAACTGTAAAATCATTGGGAACAATCATGTGGTTTTTACTTGACACAAGCTCTTGCCCAAAGAGATCCAGCTGGTGCAGTAGGAGCTTTCAGGGCTCTGTATGCCCTCATGGGATTTCATGGTCCAGATCTGCCTCACCTGGTGAGTGCAGGTGATTAGCTATGCCACACTTTGAAGTTTTCTGAATATTACAGCTTGTAAAAGATTATGTTGCTGCAATTAGAATAAATGGAAGACAGGAAGGGTAAAGTAGGCAACACAAAGTTATTCAGATGTACTACAGTCTATTATCCTCTAAAAATATATGGCTGCCTATATTAATATAAAATATGGAGTACACTCAAGAAAACAATATTGTAATATCACATGTCAATTCAATGCAATGCAGTAAATAATTTAGTATAAAGACTATTTAGATAGAATAAAATTTGTATCATACAGTAAATGCTAGAATCACTTTAATCTTATACTTTTGTAAAGTAAATGCAGCCTGGAATAGTTACTGAGATGGTGTTCTGTGCATCTCACCAGTTACAATGAGGACATTGAGACTTCAGGAATAAGCAGACTTGGTAAGTACAGTATTACTCAATTCTCCAGCAGCCAAGTTTAACAGTGAAACTACACTTTGCTCTTTCAGCCTTTACTATAGAATATCTAAGCAGAGGAAAACAGACACAAGTACACAAAGAGACACACAAAACCAATCCAGGGATATCTGATCAGAAGTAACTCTCGAAGTTTTGGTCACTGTGGATCCTCAGCCTCACTGGAAATTCCTGGCTGAAATACATCATTTAACTGAGAAAGAATCAGGCCCATAGTGATAGGATGAAGACACCAGCTATTGTGTTACCCACTGCCCATGGGCATGAGTTAATTATTTTACAAGACTCACAAGAAAAGAGACATGGGTGTCCAGCAACCCAACTGTTAAAGTAAAGGCCCTATGTCAGGTAGGTAATGTAATGCAAATGGAAGAAAATCAATATCATTTGACTATCATATATGTAAGAAATAAAAGTGCAAAACCAGTTGTGATAAATATAGAATTGTTATTAGATTTTGTTTCTTTCAGGTCTTGTGATGTTATTTATTTATTTATTTATTTATTTGCTGTGAAAGAAATAATGACAAAAGACCTGTGCACTCATTCTCAAAGTCTACCTATCCACTGAAATTTGATTTTTTAAAAGAGTGATCTTCAGCAAAGCTACGTCAGCTACATCAGAAAAAAAACAATTTGGAAAATTGACTCTGTACTTGATTTTGTTTTAAAATAATTCCTATTCCTAGGTTACATTCACATTCAAGTATATTCTCTAAGTATTTGAAAAGTTGTTTTAAAAAGAGCTTTTTCATCCATAATAAATAATAGCCTTGGATGTAGAAAGAAAAAAAATATCCAATTTAGAAAAATGGGGATAAAATAAGAAATTTAAATTAAATTACGCTTTAGCAAATATTCATGTTCTTTTCAGAATACTTTAGAAGTGTTGCATAGCTGATAACAAAGGCAGTGGACTTTGTTCTACTAGGAACAGAGATTAGAGTGTGTGGTGCAGATCCAATAAGTTCTGCCTATATACTCTGCATATAATGCAAAGTTCAGTATGTGTCAATAAATGCATTTTGGTGCGTTTATTTATCCATTCATATTTGAAAATACATGTAATGGTTATTCTTTCCATCTCTGGTATTTTAAGGCCCAAGTTAAAAAGCAATATAAGGAAAACTAAGAAAGTGCTAGAGATACACTGTGCCATATAATTTATATCATATGTTCATGCAAACGCTACCTTTAGCATTCTATTACAGTGACCAGTGCCGGTCACTGAGAGAATCCCTTTAAAATACATAATTATGAAGCAACATGGTTTAAAAAAGGTATCTGTCTCTGAGTGCATTCACAACACTTGACTTTAAGCAATTTTAACTATGAATCAAATGTTCAAGAGTCTCACATCAGGAAAAGCAAAACTCCAGAGCTGAGGAGGGGAGGAAATCTGAGCTACCCATAAAATATAGTGAGAATGAAGAAGATAAAAATATCAATACTCTCAAATCAATATACGGTATTATCCTATTTACAGTCTTCTACAGGAAAGGATCTTGGAAATCCATCTGAAAATCTACTCTGCCTGAAATCCCTCTTGAACTGTAAAATGCATAAGTAATAACCTAAGTATAAGCTTTAGGAAAAACTAATTCTTTAAAGAAAAATGCCTTTTTCATGTGATCAGCAGTAGAATTTTGTAGTTATTAAACACAGAAAAACTGTAGGCCTTTCTATCCAATATTGAAGTAACACTATTTAAACTGCACTCTTTAATTAAATTTTAGAAAGGGAAAGACTGTAGAGGCATGACATGAAATGTTGTTTTCACTTGACAGTGCTTCGTCCCATAATGAGCAAGTCCCAGTCCATTATAGTGCTGTCCTCAATACTGGAGTTAGATCTTCAATGCTCTTAAGAGATACCTTTGGTACAAAGAAATGTTTGAATGAAGCATGACATTTTCTGTACAGAATAAGGTGAAAAAGAACTATCTAGATATAGAATATTGTGCTAGCATCAATTTCAGTAGAGTTTGTAATATAAGCTGAACATTGAATGAGGTTTCTTAAATGGCAATCAAATTCAAAATTGTAGGCAGAATACTTATGCCATCCATTGTTTATCTGAAATAAATAAGGTTACTGGTAGTTTCAGTACCACCTGGTACTACCCAGGTAGCTTGTCTACTTTAAACAGTTGGCATTTTACAATTGAGGCTGTTGCTCAATTTGCTATGTAGGAAACAGACAGAAACCTAAGCTAACTGGGAAGTGGTATGTATACAGTAAAACTTCAAAGACTTGATACTACTCACCCGAACCCTAACCCTTTACAATAAATTATTCATGGACAGATGGGATATCTTCACTTTGAGTTTATTCTATTAAAGTGTTATTTGTATATACAGTATGCTTCCAGTTCAGCACCTTTGATAACATCAGAATACTGGGAAGTGAGTCAGCTAAAATGAGTTGCTTTCTTTGGTTGGGCAGAGAGCAGTGAGGAAAAGAGAAAACAGATGAGAGAGAACAGGTTGTTCAGAGAATTTATTCCAGAGAACACTAAAGTGTTCAAAGCCAATTGGAATGGAGTTCTGAGCAACCTAGTTGAGTGAAAGCTGTTCCTGCCCACAGCAAGGGATTGGGACTAGACGATCTTTGAAGTCCCTTCCAACTCAGGCCATTCTACAATTCTATGATAATGTGTTCCATTAGACCTAAATAACAGTGTGAAATTGTATTTAACTTGTCTTGGTTTGAAAAGACAGGTGTCTGCTAGGGGAAGCTGGTGCTCTCCCCTTGCAATGGAGACTGCAAACCCCCTCCCACCAAATTATTATAAATTTGAAATTAAGGGGCTCTCAGGCAAAAAGATGTGGGAATGGGAATAACAGGGTTTTTTTACTAATATATATATATATATCAAACGAAACAAGCAAGCAAACAAACAACTACAGCATTAATAATAAGACAGAACCAGGAACCTCGAGGGACCACAAATCCCAGGGCAGTCTGATCCCCAGNTCTAACTCCCAACAAACTACAGACAATTTCAATTGTGATTGTACTATGGAACCTTTTTCCTCTAATTCTGTGATGTCTATTATATTTCATAGTTCATTACTTTCCATGACAAATTTGCTTAAGCAACAAGAAAAACGAAAACGAGAAGGAAGTGCCTGAAATGGTGACCTTTAAATCTAATAGCATCGTTAAAAGTGTCAAATGTGGTTTCTGTTGAGTTTGAATAAGCCAATGCTGTGGAGATAAAATCTTAATGATGTGTGATTCATTACAATTCAATGAACTGTGCAAAAGATAAATATGGGAAAAAATGTAGCACTTTGATGTGCAGGAAATTTCCTCAGAGGGGTTTATTTTCAAATAAGTTAAAGAATGCTGCATTAAACTTCTCAAAGATGAGAAAAAGCTATGTCAAGGTAACCAAATCCCCTAAATGAGGGCAATAACAAAGAAACAAAAAAAACCCGAACATGCCACATACTTTGAAGATGCATTTATATTCAAAAACAACATGGAAAGCTTTAAAAATAAATGAGAGACAGAAGTGCTAGGGAAAGGTCCCACTTGGAACACAGGTACTCCGAGAAAAAGTATTAAAGCCACTAGATTTATATTTTCTAGTGACAGATTTCTTGGAGAAACCCTAGTCAGCAACTAGAAACCTTCCATTTACAGCAGGAGCTTAACTCCCTTGCATTGCTGGAATAAATTGTCTGCTTTCATTTCTAGGCTTGTGAATTCAATAAAGCAGTACTGCAGAAAATATAGTACAGCTGGTCTGTAGGTTAAAACATCTACCAATACATAGAGAAGTGGGAGATCACCAGCCCATAGGACTGTATCTAGAGGACTAGGACAGGATTTCGAGTGGGTGAGTCCAGGCAAGTGTCTGTCTGGTATTGTGTGCTTTGGCAAAAGACAGCAGATAGAACCTTCTTAACTCCCTGGAACCTCATGTTGTCCCAGAGAATGTATTTTGAATACCTCTCTTTGCAGAATTGTGTTGAAAGTGAAGTCAGGCTGAATGTTTCTAATTCACCCATCACCCCTATTTGAGAGCTACTAATTAGAACAAATTTTACTGTTGGTTTACATGTAGTTTTATGATAATCGAGAGTATGTCAATTAATCTAATAACTTCTTGAGAGAATTTTGCATTTGCAGTTGAGTTCTATATACAATATATAAGCCAAAAAATTCATTCAGACTTAACTGTCACTGTAATTGGTAAAGGAAAGAAAAACATCAATAGGTTGTAAAAGTACTTAGTAAACAGTCCTGTGGGATCACTTTCACACATTTGTTTCAAAAGTCATATATTAGTATCAAAATTGCAAAAGGGACTATTTCATGAGTCCATCAGTAGTTTTAACAAAACACAGACTGCATTAAGGTCAAATTTATAACCATTAAAAGAAGATGGCAAAACTGAATATCATAGTGTTATCACACCTGTATAAAATTACATTAATAGCTTATAAAAATCCATCATATGGTACAGGGAACTATTTTACAAGACTTCCTGGAAATCAAACTGACTGTTAATTACATTAAAATAGGGGGGTATGGGTCAAACTGGCTTACAGGTCTGAGTAAAAATAGAGGCTGATATCCAGTTTTATATACAAAAGTAACTGACTTATAATACATTGAGTAAGTAGCTGAGAGGAATCTCAAGGACATAAACAGATGATAGAAAATACAAAAACTCAATTTAACTCTAGTGCTTATAATTATCTGCAGACCTATCATTTTTCTGAAGCCTTGTATCATTTTGTCTATATAATGTTACCTCATTATAGAACCCTGCTTATGAAAATTTTAATGCATTATTTAATTTCCAAGGTTAGTTTTCCTGATATTTTATTAATAATAATATCAATGTTATACCATAACAATAATAGTGAGGTTCAAATCATAAAAGGCCTAGATATTCACCTGCTGGTTGATTGAGGTGTAGCCAACATTTAATTTTTTTGCTAAAATATTTATATTTAACCTTCTCAACACTTTGAGGAGACTGGTGGATAAATTTTATTACCTCTGCTTTCAAGAGGAGCAAACGAGACTGAACCAGTCACAGAAGACCAAGTTCAGAACTTAGACCTTGCTTGGACTGTGTTCAATAAGAATATGTGGGTTGCTTGGTTTTTTCCCAGGAGAAAGTGAAATGACCTCATAAAAGTGACAAATAAACTCAGGTCTCCTGTGCATTCTTAGGTGGCTGACAAAGTTCATGTAAATATCAGAGCTACTTGTAAGCCACCCATAAAGGAAGGAGTAACAGTTGTTTCCCCTATTTTGTCTTACCAATTGGCTGTTTGTGCAGCAGGATTTGAAGTTCTTAAATAGAATAAATATGCAGCAAGTAGAAGTGATCTATAGTTTTAAAAATATACACATCTAAAAATTACAATATTTGAATTTGGAAAATGTCTGGCTAGTTTGAATCAGTTTAATTATAAGCTTAATGAACAATAAGGAATGTGGCAAACATCCATGGTATGACAAACCACAGAGTGTGGAAATTTGGGATATGTTTATATCCTAAGGATTAGTTCCTGTACAGTTTGATGATATTATTCCATCTTTATTTAAACACAGGCTTTCAGGGTTATTCTTATGGACTGATGTTAAAAACAACAAAAAAAATCAGGTCAATATAAATCACTGGAAAACAGGCTTTTTAAAGGGTTTTGTAATGATAAATATGAGCTCGAAGGTATTCTTAGCATGTTGACTATGAACGACCTTCTTATTTGGTTAAATGTATTTTAGGATGAAAAAGTCCTAATATCTTTCAGAGAATATGGCAGAAGTCAGGCAGCTCCTGTTTATAACTAATTTCTAGACTGAGATTTTGTCTTGATCTACAAAAAAACCTGCCTACCTAACACTTATTCACGATAGCAATATTGAAACACAAAGGAAGAGGAAATTATCAGATAACAAAACCTCTGCAGATTTCAGGCCTATAAGCAGATTTTTCACAACTCAGACTTATCAAGAAGTCTTAAAATAGAACTCTGCCTTATGTCATATCTCAATTACACCAAAATCAGTAAGATGCAACTTCCTGCTAGATTTTTGTAAGACTTCTTTACTGTAGTGTTAGAAAGCTGCCATTCCATGCTCATCAGAGAACTGTATGCTGTAGATAAATTAGACACTTGAAAGCTTTCTTAAAAATTTATATATTATGCAGCTTGATTTCTAATCAAGAGTAAAACATCCTATGGGTTTGGTACTGATAAAGTAATTTAGACATACAAAAAATGTCAAGAAAAGCCCCTTAACCCCTAATAGCACAACATGACTAAAAATGATCTTGTGTATATTGCAATTTTTCTGGACATAATGCAAACAGAAAGAAGTAAGCACAACTGGGTATGTGTTTAATGCTCATTTCTTCAATTCCTTTCCCTCTCCCAGAAAAACACACTGAAAAAAATTATCTCAGTTCTTGTGATCCAGTATCGTGGCCAAGAAAACGAAGTTATTCAAACTGTGGCTGAGACACAGTGTGCCAGGGTGCAGTGTCATGCTCAGCTCTGAGGTTAGATAACACTGCTGTACGGGTATAAATGTGCTGAGGGCAATCGCTTTCTGCGAGTTCCACGTGAGGCTCTGACACCCGTTTTTTAAAGACACATGCTGAGTGGATCGTTATCCACAGTCTCTGCCACTGGCCCCAGACATGGGCAAATCACATGGGCCCCTGGAAGAGGCTTGGATGCAAGAAAAGTGGGCTTTATAGGAGGGCTTAGAAAGTTCTTGACGGAGAAGAGAGAAGAGCTCAAGGGTATTAATCAACGACCATAACCTTAGACTTGAGGAGAAAGAAATTCTAGCCCACCACAAACTTCTAATTAACTGAATTTTTGCATGGTGAGGTAAGCCTTGCAAAGGAGGCTGATCTTTTGTTGTCTACAGGATCTGAATCTTTCAAATAGTTTAAGTTACTGTGGTTAAAATTCCTTTTCAAAGTCCGTATTCATTGGCATTCTTAGTCTTCTGAAAAGAAGTTAAGCTTAGCTGGAAATGTGAGGCAAATCTGTGATCAGATGACCCTGTGAGTCATTAGGTTACAATCCAGAAAGGCTATGACAAAAAAGGGTGTTAGTATACTTACCTGAATCACATCTGTGCACTCACTTGGTTTGGACACATATCAGCCCCTTAGAAATAACTGGGAATGACAATTCCTTGTCTGAGAGAGATGCTACAAAAGCATTAATAAAAAGACAAACAAGAACACAATAAATTTCTTTACATTGTCAAAAAAAGGGAAATCCAAAAATTTGCTTGCATAATAAAAGTTTAGGAGATAAAATTAATGGCAATTTGTTGGATACATAGATAATTACGTATTTAATAATTAGAACTTGCAGTTGGATTTTCAGAAGTGCTTGGGCACTGGTGGGATTGATGCTGTAATGCTGAACTGCAAACTTCTAATCTGGAAGTTTTGACTGAAAGTTGGAGAGTGAAAAAGCTGTTTGCATTCAAAATTGCGATCCTGAAACCTCACTTTAGTACCATGGCACCAAGAGTTTTTAACAGCCCCTTTACTAGTAAGGCTATTAAGTGTGTAGGAAGCAGTCCTTAAAAGAACCCAGGTTTACTTGCTCCTAAATTAGCACTTTAATTATTGGCCTCTTTTTGTCAGTGAATCTTTGCTTCTGTTCTGCTTCAGTAGGGTGAGTGGCAGACCTGAGACTTCAGCTGCAGCACTGTAAACCCTCTGAAACCTCCTTGTATCTAATTAGAAAAGATGAGAATTGACACTTCAGGAGGAAGATGTGCATGTCCATCCCACCAGTGGACTACATTAAAGTACTTTAAAGTATCATTTTGTGTAACAAAATACTGGTTTCATCTGAGCGACAGTTTTTCACAGACATGGGGGAGTTCCAAGAATTGGGGAATTCTTGGAAATTACTGCAAGCCTAATACTTTAGTTTGTTTTTAAGCAAGTGACCACAGCCGTGTCGCCACTGGCAGGCTGTCCTGCTCCCTCGCAGCTGCAGCGCCTGCCCTCAGCGCGGCTCCGCGTGGTGGCAGAGGTGGCGCCGGGGCGCCCTTTGCTCCCTGGCCGGGCAGGAAGGGGACACTCACAGCCCGGGCTGGCAGCACGGGACTCCTGAGAAGCGATGCGCTGGGGCACACAGCGCTCCCGAGCCGAAGCCTGCCTGCGGGCATCCCAGTGACTCCCCAGGAAATATGTGGCCGGGCCAGATCGCCCTGAGCCGCGGCGCGGGCGCGCAGGGCGCGCCCAGGTGCGGCCGCCTCCTGCGGCAGGGAGGGAGCTCCGCGGGCGCGGCCTGCCGGGGAGCAGCGCGGGGGTGGGGTGGGGTGTGGGGCCAGCCCGGCAGGAAGGAAGGAGAGAAAGCAAGCAAGAGAGTGAGCGAGCGGGCTGCAGGGGGAACTGAAAGTTGAAGCAATCTGAAGCCCTGCGCTTCCTTCCTCTGCCTCCCTGTTCCCGTCAGCCGCTGGCTTTTGCCAAAGGTAAGGCGGCCTCGGCGGGCGCGGGGCGTGCGGGCTTTGGGCAGGCTCTGCCCGCCCCGGCGGGCCCCTGCGGGCCGGCCGCTGCCGGCGCTGATGCTGCAGCGCCCGGTGCCGCCTGCGACGAGCCCTGCGCTGCCGCTGCCGGACAGTGCCGGTGCCTGGGACGGGGCATGTCCCAGATCAGCGACAGGTACCGACATTGGGATCGGACTAGAAACGTCAGGGAGAAAATAAGGCGTTTATTGCTCTCTGTTTTCTTTGTAGCTTCAATTGTTCCAACGATTTGCATGTAAATGTCTTGCTAAAGAACAATGCTTTACTATTGTGTCTTTATTTACTCTATGATTTTTTTTGTGAAGTCAGACATGAACAGACTTCATGTTAGCTGCCATTATATACCTGGAAATTTTATCAGAAAATGTAAGAAAGTCAGAGAAGCTGTAGTATGTCCTGGATCGAGAGTGCGAAGTGAAGGGTACAGCACCCGCGTGTTGGCACAGCAACTTCCCAAAGTTCCAATAGCACCTTCAGTTTGCTTATTCATGCCGTGCAGTTCCTTACTCCAGCGACTCTGCAAGTTGTTCCACTGGAATTTCTTGCAGTATGGGGTTTGACTCCGAGGTAACAAAGGTTGCTGAACCTTTTTCTAGAAGGCAAGTTCTCTGAAATGAAAGAAAACAAACAAAAACCAAACAAACAATTTGACAGAGGATGTAATTAAAGTTATTTTGTAATTATCCACTGGGTTGACCTATGCTTTGTAACTTCCTTGTATTGGTAAAGGCAACAGTTCTATCGGAATTGTTGCAATCAGTATCTTTTTTTTTTTTTTTAAGATATCAATATGCTGATTCTATAATGTAGGTATTGGAAAAGATCTTTAATCTGCAATGTTTTATATGTTAATCTTGTCAGTTTGTATGGAGTCAATTACAATGTGAAGATGAAATTCACTACTTGCAGATTCCATTCTGCTCCATGGTAAGACCTGTTATATTGTTTTCTTTTTCTTTCTTTTTTTTTTTTAACATATTTATGAGGATCTTAATCTAGTATGTGGTTTAGCAGAAGCTGGGAGCAAGCCTGAACTTGCTTGGGTTTGTTGAACTGATTGCTCACAGTGTGATTATCCTGCCATGTACTTTTAAAGGTTTGACAGTTTCTTCAGGCTTGTATCTGTATTGATATTAAAATGGGAAAAAAAGCCTAGTCCCACTTGAGTGTTTTTGTGTTCACCTATAACCTACTGTTCACATATTTCATTATTAAAGTTTCAATTGGTTGCTTGCTTCAACAAAGATTTGTCTATCTCCCAGTCAATATTGTCTTCAAGACTTTTTAACTTGGTAAATCATAGAATGAAAGAACTTTAAAATTAGTGGATATTGCTTCCCAGAATATTAGATGCCCTTTCTCTGTGTGAGAAAGGGTTCTGAGAGTTAGCATTGCCATTTTTCTTTGATGTCCATTAGCTGTCACTAAAAGAACAGAACTGTTAGGCCACTCCTTGTATAAGTCCCTTCCATAATATGAGTAAAGGAAGAAATTGCCAATCAGTTTGTGAAGAAGTGTGAGAAACATCTTTAATGAAAGAAAGTTTGGTGATCCCATAGAAGGCTTGGGATGTGCAACATACATTGCAATTCATCGCCTGCTGAAACATTTTTCTTAGAAGAAAAGCCCAAATGATTTTCCTTGTATTGCTTTTTTCACATAGCAATTTAGGTGTTTTGTCCCTATTTTGATAAAATGGAATGGTCAGATGTCTTCCAAGAAGTTTGATTTTTTTAATAACCATTCTTGTGTTTTCCTGTATAGCAATTTCCATGTTGAAAATGGTGATTTCTGTTTTGGTTACACTACTTAGGAGAATATAATATTATAACAAGAATTGATTTTATTTCAGCAATTTATTTCTAAGGAGGGAAAGTCTATTTTGCCTTGCTTCTGAGAGGAGATCTGTTTTATGGAACATATGCAACCATGTGCATTAATGTTGTGTACAAATGCTGAATTTGTAGTGGTAGAAATATGGATGTGAAAAAGAATGAATGTATTTGTACAAATGTGTATATGCTCCATTTCTAATACTTACTAGGACTTTGTAATCAAAGCTAAAGAAGAGATGAAATCCTTTTTAAAATTGATAACAATTATGTCAAAACAGAGTAATATATTGAATAAGGTGGTCCTTGAGTTCTGCATTTTGATATACTTTTTGAGTTCAAACCTTATAAAACATTTTAGGAAGAGATTACATATTTATGCTCTGGCCTGCAAAACACTCACTAGCGTGTGTAGATTTGTTTAGCTGTTTGTTACATTAATCTTTGTGTAAGTAGTGAAACCAAACCAGTTGACAGTGTGTGTCTTTGCTTAGACCCACAAAATAAGATGTGATCTTAGTGGTATTTAACCAGTTGCATAGCTAGGCTAGATCTATAGCATGTCTTCAGAAATCTTGATGGATACGCTGATAGTTTCTGCACCTACAGAAAGTGGCTTGGGCTTTATCTTCCAGCACTGTTGGCATTTTGTGGTCAAAATGTCTTCTCAGCAAGCAGTTCCTTCCTTCCTCTGCTACATGCTTTGTTGATAAAATACACAGCAAAATGTAATCCTTCTTACAGATTTGGAAGCAAAGTTTGTCCTTTGCTAGGTAACCCTTTGCATTGGTATGTAGCTTATACAAAGATGGGTTGGAATCCAAATAGCTGATAACACATGGCTATTTGAGTTCCTGAAGTAATAACACTGGAGGTGTTCCAGAAAAGGGTGTTAGGCAAAGCTATTGCATGTAGAAAAGACAGTATTAAGATAGAGAAGAGAGAACATGCGGGTATAAAGATATATGTTTATATATGACACATATATATTTATTTATAAATATATAGCTAAAGCTGCTTTCCCACGTGCATTTTTTGTTATTATGAAAGGTGGAGGGATTGAGAAGATGATACTGTCTAAAAATGAACACTAACACCTCAGGGGAAAAATAGCCACGTGCTGCCGTGAAACCCAGAACTGTCAAGGAAGGTGGAAATGGCTGAGACAATCAGCTGCAACTGCAACTTTAAAAGCCTTAGACTGATATGCTAACACTGTAGGGATTTTATATACTTGAATATGTGTGTGGTTTGGTTGGTTTTTGGTGTTTTTTTTCTTTGCTTGTTTTTTTTTTTCTTTTGTTTTTAGTCTGTTTGATTATGTTTTTTATTTAAATACTGGTTATATGAAAGACAGTTTTTCAGGCCCAAACTGTACCTGTAAGTAATATCTGTACTTTTTTTTTTTTTTCATTCTGTACTCAGAATCTGTGAATATATATTCAACTAGTTAAGAGACCATATATTTACATTTCCCACGGTTTAGAGATGGGTGGAGGCCATACTGTTGAATTTTATTGTTTATGACTAGGAGCTGCCATGAAAATTTTGAGGAATGCTGAGTTTTCAAATTTTTGGAGGAATGATGGAAGATACAAGCATGCAGGTTAGGATGGGACAAAGGTAAATACAAGAGTGCATTGTTAATCAGTTTAGATCAATCCAAGGCTTTTTGAATTTAAATGACTGGGGACTCTTTAATTGAGGGTTAACTGCATAATAAAGTTATTCTCCCTTGAGAGGTTGATTTCTGATTGACCTATAGAGTTGTCTCTCTAAAAGGTTTTAATTCTATCAGTTTAATATTCAAGATAAGTCACTTCTTAGACTTGTGGGTAGTAATCAAAGCTCATAAAAATATATCCAGAAAAATGACGCTAGAGACTAGAGAGAATCCAATGATTTATTTTAAATAAAGGAACATTTATAGTGAGTGTACTATGTTGATTTTTACATCTTCCAGAAAAATGTAGGTTTGCTCATCTTTTTTTCTCATGTCACATACATGTTTACATGGTGTAAATATGAAGAGTCTATTTTTTTCCTTGGTTTTGATTACCACTTTATGAAAGTGTGGGAGTAATGAAGATATTTACAAAATTTGCAAGAAAAGATGTCCAGTGATTGAGGTAGTTATTTAATAATTTATTTTGTATTCATAATAAAGTACAATCGCCAATAGCAGTGATAACAGCTCTGCTTCATACAGTACATTATCTTAAATTTAGACTTATCTGTATGTGGCTTTGGGTAATGAGGAGAAGCATAAATATTTATTTAGCTATTTATTTATTACTACTTTTCTGAATAATGATTTAGATATTGAAAAGACATTGGAGGAATCTTGGAGGAAGAGGGTTTATCCTTCATTTAGAAATTGATACAGTAAAAATGTAGGCAATGTTTTAGGCTTTGATTCGAGATCATAAGTACTGCATTTTTGCAATGAAATACTTTGAAGAATTAGGTATCACACTACCACAGACAAATTCTGGCCATAAGATTTCTACTCTTTCTGAATGCTACTTAAATCTTAATGCTCTTCCACTGAAGTTGTTCTTTCTTTTCCAGGCTGCTTAAGGCTAGTAGCTGCATGCCAGGACAGGTGCTAAGTCAGCAGGTTTCCCTAAGGCCAAATTATTCTTTATTTTGAACGAGAGAGATGAAAAAAACCTGTTGAGTGTTGTTGATCCTAAACCTTCTTTGAAGAAATATGATTTCAGGATGTTTCAAACATCTTCAGAACAGCAGCATCTGGATTTTGTAAATTGTGAATTTAGATATGGCCCTGAAAGAAAGAATAACTCAAGCAGATGAAATCTGGAGTGTAAGAGCTGAGTTGGAAAATACTAAGGAAAAACTCATGGACAGCCAGAACTTGTCTATGGGGTCATGCCTTTTCTCTTTGTGGCCAAGGGAAAACTGCTTCCATGTCAGAGTTGAGATGCTGGTGGTTACCTGTTTCCTTTACTCCTGCAGGACTGTAGGTTTGAAAGGCTGGATCTGCTGTTGCAAACCACGTTATTGAGGATAGTACTTGTTCAGTTGGATTCTCAGTTGAAGAGGGCTTGAATGCACAGTTCACATAGGATTCTCTAGACAGTCATTTTTCCTTTGTTCCGTTTCAAGTGTGTTTTCTGTGCTAAAAGGATTTTGGGATTGGAAGATAAGGGAGTAGAAGCCCTGTTCCATAATTAATTGGTGCTAGTGTGGAAATTACCGTTCCAGTTGTGGTCTTGGATGACTCTTTCTGTCCCTGATATCCAAGTATTGTGTAATAAGAGTGTGTGTGTAGACAAGTGGTTCATCACTTAACTGTACATCTTAATGTTTAACTACGAGGAATATGTGTTTTAAGTTTCTATTACTTGTGCTGAGACTTTAATTTAGCAATTTTTTTTAATACAGGTTAAAATAAAAGAACAGGTTTGCCATTGTTGAAATTATTGTTCACAATTAAAAAGTATTACTGTTCAAGTGACAGGGAGTCTTTCATAATTTTATTCAAGGTAAATGTGTGGTTCAGGTGAGAATTCTTTTTAATGTCCTTTTTCTTTTCCATATATTTGCAGTCATTAAAAAAATCAGTTTGAACTGAAGAAACTTGAAGAGGTGTTAGGAGGAAATGGTTATTTTCTACTGGCTGGTGGACACCAAATTCAAGAGAGTTTCCTTGCTAGTGAACATGCCTGCAACCTGACCATTTCTACATGACTGTGTGGGACAATATATGGAATGAAGTCATGACATCCACAGGCAATGGCACTGATATTGAAGAATTTTTGGTCAACATTAACCTTGCACAGTATCTTCCTAACTTTAAAAAATATGGCTATAACACTGTGATGGATTGCATGGGAATAAATAACAATGTGCTTCAGCAAATGGGAGTGTTGCCTACAGGGCATCGTCGAAGGATTCTTAAGCAGTTAGAGAGTCTTTCGAAAATTCAAGGAAATTCTCTTTTCCATGAAAATCTAAAATGCAAAGACTTGAAAGGTTTAGAAGAGAAGCA
Organism: Alaudala cheleensis; assembly: GCA_013398995.1. Classification (NCBI taxonomy): domain Eukaryota; kingdom Metazoa; phylum Chordata; class Aves; order Passeriformes; family Alaudidae; genus Alaudala; species Alaudala cheleensis. The sequence goes on from VWYE01012408.1 coordinate 779,826, forward strand.
GCATTCATCTTCAGATCAGGAGTCTCCTGTAAGCAATTCAAGTTTAGATGGGACTGGCTTGATACCTGCAACATCCTCAGAACAACGTCTTAAAAAATCTTGCATTAATAAGGAAAAGTTCGAACTTGCAGAGGAAAACTCAGTGGAGGCAAATGATGCTGGCTTTACAAATTTGGATTTTTCCAGTTTATACCATAATTCAGACAGCATCCTAAAAGCTGTCAGTCAAAGTAGAACTATCAAGATGAATACTCAGCCAGATGCATCACTGACAGAAACTGCTGCATACCAAGCTGATGAGCACTTGACTGGCCCTTTGGTGTTTCGTGATCCTCCTTCATTTGTTCGTTCATGCGAGACAAAATGCAAGGAAAACAAACATCAGAGGTTTGCAGATGAGGTTGATTTATCTGATAGTAAACCAGATTCTCCATTCTATAAGTTTAAAGGAGAAATGATAGACAATGACTTATATGATTCCTGTACGCTGAACTGCATGAAAGTATTTCCAAGAGCAAGCCGATCTTTTATCTTACGGCATCGACCTGTGCCAGAAATTCCTGAATCAAGTAAAGTTCAAGCTTCATCAAGGTAATGGCTGTTCATTACTAGTGAGAAATTACTACCACGGTAGAACTTACTGTTGGGGGTTTCTTCTGTTTTTTTTTTTTGGTGGATTTTTTTAATATGTGCTGTAAATATACTGGATCTGATATAAATGTTGCCAAATTAATTTAAGGATTAAGCTTTAAAAGCAAAAATGAGAGTGTAAAGGGAAATTTTAGAACAGAATGTCCTTATAACTTCCCCAATTTACTCTGCATCTACATATTAACAAAGAAAGGAATCTTTATTGCTTTAGATATCACTCTTAAAAACAACATGCATAAACAAGAACTTACTTCAAGATGGATTTGGGGTTAATTTCTGAACTGGGAGTCATTTAATTGTTAACTTTGGAGAATGAAGGCAACCATGTATTCATACTATGTGTTGGCTTCTGCTGGTGGTATCATAACAACAAAACCTGAGTTTTTAATGATATTTCAAGTATAAAAGTAGGTTTGAGACATTCCAGCGGGGGAAAACAGCAGTGGAAAAAGGAGGAAAAAAATACGATAGATGTGAAACGTTTTCAAAGTTTATGGAATCTTTGAATTTGTTTCTAATTATTCAAGTGATCTGACTGTGTATTTTTCTTCCTTCAAAATAGTTGAGTTCATAATTTGAATCCACAAATTACTGAGTGGCACTTATTTTCTTGAATATACATTAGTTGTAGCTTGTTGTGGAAAAATATGATAGAATATTGAGAAAAATATCTGTTATTGGGACTTAATTCAAGACCTATCTTAATAAAAGTATTATTGTTTGAATGTTAAAAATAATACACAATTAATATGTAGTCAATCACAATACAGTATTACAGTCTGTAAGCAAAAAAATATCTCCACACAGGTAAATTTGTAATATTTTTGGATCTGTTAAGTGAGTTTTAGTAGTCATGCTGGCTAAGTGTCTTAAACAGAAGAAAAATTAATGCAAAGGTATGTGCAAAGTTTTGTTGGGGCAGCCATATCCAAATCATTAGGTTGCATTTATTTTATTATTTTAAATTTTTTGAACCACAAGCTCTGCCTGGAAGGGACATGTCTAAAAATGTTTCTTATTTATCTTGGGCTTTTTATCTGCATATCTCAGCACTTAGAAACATCATTGAGTTTATACAAGCTCTAAATGCAGGGGTTTCCCAGCATTTATAGGTTGTTTTAGAATACTGAAAGAAGTCAAAATTAATCAAGTAATACAAATGTTTGAACAGGTGGAGAGGCAAAGATTCTTTGCAACAATTGGAGTTTCTTTTGTGTGCCTTAAAAACTGCATTGTTGGTGTCTTCTAAAAGACAAAAAAAATTGTGTTCATAGAAACTTAAGTATACATGTCTTTCAGTGAGGAGCAGATTTATGTGAACTTTGATAGAGTGATTATCCCTACTTCATTTAATAAAGCTATCATTCATTCCGAGATAAAATGGGATTCTTAACCCAAAAGATAATAATAACTACATACTTAAAGAGTACTCTCACTGTCTTTTGAGAAACAATCATCCATTTGAGAGAATATGCTGTATTTGTAGTTTTACCACCACTGGAGTAAATCCCCCAAATACCAGTCTGTTAGGGATTGATACGTGAATGGGTCACTAACTTTATTACCTACCATTTTGATTTGTGAGCTCCAGCTTCTTTTCTTGGTCTTTATGCTCCAGTTATAGTAATATGGAAATCCTGAGGACCAGATTGTCTGCTGAAGATCAAGGCTAAAGAAGAACTTCACAGCAGAACTTAAACTTTGCAGAAATATTTTTAATAACCTTTCTGTGACAACCTTTTCAAAGGGGCAGAGAACTAATACAGAACCTTAACATAGCATTGTGCAAACATCTTTAGTCTCCAGAAAGATTGTGTCTTTCTCACAGAATTGCACAGACAAACAACCTCAACTGGCCTCATTGGCAGGTGCTGGTTTCATCCTTATTACATTGTATAAAGGCTGTTTCATAGAGGCAGAGAAATCCTGCTGAAATCTGGGAAACTCAGTATTTCCTTCTAGTTAGTAATTTATGGATTATAGTCAGTACATTTTCATGCAAGGAATACTTTTCTCATCACCTCCTATGTGCCTTTAGCACAAAATGTTCATACAGTGGGTCTCCCTGTGCCCCATGGTAGGGCTATGACCATGTAATCTATTATTGCTAATAATGCACTTACCTCCCTTGCAATTTGGTCTGCTTCCCCGTGCCTCACTTCTGCTCCTGGCTCTTGCCTGTAGCAAAGCATGCTGGCAGCTAAAAAGATACCGTAGTATTTTGGAGTTGAAAATACTTGGGGTTTATTTCTTTTTTGCATTCTGGCACTACAATGTGGCATCACTGTAGTATTGGGGGGGGGGGGGGGGGGGGGGTGGTGTGGAGAATTAAAAAAAGAAAGAAAAAAAGGAAAAATTGACAATTACACAATTTTCTTAATAGTGGAGTTATTGTGCAGATTTTAGTACTGGTTTTATTTTATAGCATTGATGTGTAATTATACTAGAGTATTTTCAGCTAGACTTTTCCTCATTGTGTCTTTATGAGCTCTCTGTTGTTAGAGATCTAGTTAAGGTTGGTCAAAAGGTGTTTAAAACCACAAAGTCAAAAATTGAAGGTTTTTGTAAGACGAAATACTGTGAAAATATTGCAATGAATGGAACTAATCACTAATGTGTCTTTAGGACAAGATTAAAGAGAATTAGTTTTGAAATAGTTTTAGAAGCTTTGGATTCTTTGGATCATGTCAACTAGCAGTCACTCTTCTATGAGATAGTTACCATTGCATCATTCTGGGAAGCAATTTGTTCAAACAAAAAGCTGAAGCAGATTTATAACATGGTAGATGTGAATTTTATACAGAGTAATACAAAGATAAAATTTCAGACTGATGAATGGTATAATTTTTTAGTTTTTTTCACATCAGCCATCTTTGTTACTTGTGTTGTGCAGTAGTGGGGTTGTTCTGATTCTTTATTAAGAGAAGAAAGAAAAGCTAGACCAAAATTCTGGGCAACATCCTGCATATGGGGGAAGATATAAATAAGTAAAATAGATAATGGTGTTTGGCCCAAGCAGGCACTATTTGTTTTCTGCAGTTGACAAATCCTGTAGTTGGAATTTCTTGCTTGGTGCTGAAATCTTTTAGACTCCATTTCTTAACATACAAGTGGTCAAGATTGTTAATGAGGTGCCAAGCCCTCTACCGTGTTCTGCCACACAAAATAACTTTTGTAGAAGAGAGAAGCTGCTCCCTCTCTTTTCCTGTGCTAAAGTATCACTATTACTTTACCTCCACTAGCAGTCTATGAACCCCAAAGCTTTAACACAGCATGCTAGAGCAGTTTTGATGTGTTTGCATTTATGGGAGGGCTAGGTCTTGAGATAGATAGAAAAGAAAACATGTCTTGAGTTAATTTGAAATTGAAAGCTTCTTTCATTTAAAACACTCAGCATATGAATGCCAGTGAAGACTTCGAAGCCCTGACTGCTTGCACTGACCTCCTTACCTCAATTTATTTACAAGGTGACAGGAGTATATTGAATAAACCAGCTTGGTGCAAAGTTCTGTGCAAAGTTGTGGCATTTAGCAAGACCAGTCACTGCCTCATCACATCCTTTCATCCTGTTTATAGATTATATGGGTGCTAGAGAAGTGTATGCAGCCTGAGCTGCATCCGGTACCTCTTTATGTGTGAAAACAGGGAGTTTAATCACCATAGCTGTAACAAAGTCAACATTGAATAATAATTGAAATTATTATGATATCTTAAAAAAATTGGTGCACTTTGCTATTGGCAGAGTGCTTGCACTAGCCTTCCATTAAAGAGCAAAAGAAAAGAATATAATCTATTTTTTTTGTTCGAGGTACTCAATTTTTGAATTGAAAAAATTCAAGAGAAGAGGTATTCACCTTCTGCAATGGCTAAGAAAAGTCATAGATTGATGTAGTTATAAGATTGTTTTGAAATTTTTTCCTTCAAAAGACATCTTCAGGATTTTTCTATTTTAATCCAGGTATTTAATTTGTTATAGTTTGCTATTTTATTAAGCATTGACAAATTATTATCATTTTAGGGCTTGCACTGTAGGTTTTTTATGGCACATAATCTTTCAAGCAGATATTCAAAGTGAGCTCATTTATAAATTCATTTTATAAATTGAGGCACTTTTTAATTTATATAAGTTAGAAATTTGCTTTCCAAAAATGACAAATAGGTTGTATTTTTGAATGCTGGAAAAAAAACCCTTATGGTTTGTTTTTTAGCAGCATTTTGTGCCATGTATACATGAATGTAGGTGCATGATCAAAAAGAATACACAAGTCCTGAAAAGTATATGGATTAAAAAAAAAAAAGTATGGGGTATTTTGGCATGTGTGGTTTTTGTTTTTTATTTAACTAACTTATTTTTAATTACCTGGTGAAATTACCCACCCAACCTGAAACTAGAGCAAATGACTCACTGTTTTACATAAGGAAAGCCTCCATAATTTTAAAAGCTCTTCAAGTTTATCTGTAAGTCTTAATTTAGTTTAATGCTGCTAAAATCCTTCAAAAGATACCAACTAAACAACAAAAAATCTGATCCGTGTTGAAATACACTAGGTTAGGTTTTGGTTTTTTAAAAGCATATTAAGTTCTTTAAAATTAGGTTTGTACAAACATGAGGTTAATTTGCTAATGGAGCTTCTAAAGGTTTAACTACATGTATTTTAGTAAAATGTATGATGAAACACAGACTTTTGAAGTATTTGCTGTGTATTTTTTGTAATTATACTCTCTCCTACTCTCCTACTTGGGAGAGTAGGCAATTATATATGGCAAATAGGCCATGATCCACTTTCACTGGCCATACTCACCCTGTGTTTTTTCTAAGTCTTGGATTTTATAAAGAAGTTTTTGGGAAACTTAGTTTATGTAACCTGGATAACATTTGAAATGACAAGTAACTTTATAAAGTGTGGCTTCTATCTTGAATTTATTCCAATAAAATTTTTGGGCACATTTAGGCGTGGATTAAAAAGTTACGTGGAATAATAGTTCATTAATGTCTCCCTTCTGTCACCAAGAAACACCATTTTGTAGTTAGGAGTAAATCAAGTTGGACTTTATGGGACAGTATGTCTAAAGTTCTAATGTAGCTTATCTTAAAATAATAAAATTTCTCAATATATTAAATGTGGAAACAAAAGTTAGGAGATTGATCTTTTTAGCAGAAGATAATTGCCTATGGCTTTGAAGGATAGAGGACCCGCAAACTGTTAGGAAATCTGACAAGGATCTTACATGGCATTTACCAGTCTCATGTTCTATAAGGATGCATGAGAACATTTAGTAGTCTTATTTTAAGCAGAGAAAATGAAATTAAGAGGAAAAATTGCTAATTATGTTAATGGAGTGATTCAGAGCTTGATTGAAAAGACCTCTAATATAGACTGCTGGACTAGTGAAGGTGGATTAGAAATTTTCTAATTCACACATTTTTCTTCCTATGTTCTGATGATAAAGCTGTCTTGGTTTGAAACATTAATAATAGCAATAATACTGTACTATACATGATATTACTGAAATACATGGGGCCAGCACACTACTAATAAAATACCTTTTCTGCTGTGCATGGAAATACATTTTATATTCATGTATAAAATGTGTGAGAGTTGTCACAGGCAGTTGCAATGCAATGCCATTTATCTCTTTGTTTTAAAACTTTGTGGGGGGAAATAATTCACCTTAAGAAATCAAAACTTTACATCAATTTATTTTTTCAGTGATTGGTAGCATATTTTGGCTGGATTCTCAGGCCCCTGATAGGTTTAATTTTAAACTAGATTTTCATAGCACATCCTTTTAAAAATACAGTCATTGGTAATCATTGTGAAGGAGAATGGAAGGAAAAGGTTGGGGAAAACTCTGGGATCTCAATTCTTCAAGCAATCTAAATGTCTTTAGGCGCAATTTAGAACACCTCCCTCCCCCCCCCGCCAAAATTTGGGGTATCTGCTAGGATCAGAGTGGTATTCAGTGTCATAAGGGGAGGAAAACATATTGTTGTGTGACTCTTAAAATAAATCAGAAAATTTCACTAGATTTTCAATCTGTTGTTTCTATGTTTGTTTATAATTTTAATTATTTAACTGCATGAAACACTTTTGCTTATTTGCTTATTTCTGGGAAATTTCAATTAATGATTTAATTCTGTGCTTTGTTTTGTTCAAGTTCCCTTCAGAGAAGAAGAAATATGGACCTTGTAAATATTTCTTGCACTGGGAGGCAAATTTCACAAAACAGTGAGTTAAGCATGTTAATATTTACATCTTGAATATTAAGGAAAAAGAAACCTTGGACAGGTTGTCTAAAAATAAGTATTGCTTACATATTTTAAGAAATATTTGGCATCCCAAAGGTCTAGAAGGATTGGTTTATGTGATAGCAGAGTATTTGCTCACTTCTGCATTTTTACTTATTTTTTGATTATGACCAAATAAAGTAAAAATTTAAAAATCTAGTATTTAAGCCCCATTTATTTCAATATACTTTCTTTTTAGACTAGTGTTTTAAGTTTCTAATAATAGATCCAGATTTTTTTTAAGCAGACTTAACTTCTTGAAAGATATAAGGAGTATATTCCTGACTAATGCTGCTTAATTTGTTTATAAGTGCTCATAGCTCCAGGAAATGTATTGTACTAAATAGTTTACTGAAGCATTTAGAAGTCTTGTGCTGTCAGCAGGAAACTTCTTTAATATTTGAAAAATTTGCCTTATTTGAAGTTATGTGTATTTATTTCAAGCAAATACTTGGTGACAAAATCAAGATTGCGCACAGTGGGTTTTGTGGTGGTGTATTTTGGGTATTTTTTTTAAAGTCAGAATAAAGAACACTTTGGAGCCATTGCTTCTTAGACTAGACAGCTGCAGGTTATTTTATTTTAACTAGATGCAGGGTAGGAAAGAAGAAAATGCCTGTATGCAAATTGTATTCAAATTACATAATAATAGTGATAATGTCTGTGGTGAAAAGAAGGTATCTGGAGTTCACTTAGAAATAGGACATTGTTCCTTGTTCCTCAAAGCTTTTCCTGGGATGGACAGAGAAATTACAAGCTGAAAAATCTGTGTCCCCTGTTGATTTTATTATGACTTAAACAGAGCATTTGTGACTCATAGTAGAACGCCGTGTGACTGTATCTATTGATTTATTTGCTTTAAGATACTTTTGTGGAAGAAAAGCCACCCATTATCTCTCCATATGGGGAAACCTTTATTTGTGACAACGCTAAAGATGCTAAAGTAAGTTGAGAAGCCTGAATGTATATAATCTGTCTTCACTTTAATCTTCATGCTAGGTATTTCATACTGACCTTAATTCTTCTTTTTTATTTTGTACTTCTTTTAGTTGCCAGTACTTTTTCCGTCTTTTTAGGTATATGCAAAGGGCTTATGATGTAACTGGATGAGGTCTAGTGACTTCTGTAAATCTCCAGAGACACTTTGTATATTAACTAGTAATAGGAAGCTGCAGTGTGTGTGTTGGTTGTTTAATTTTTTAATTTTCTTTTCTTTTTTAAAACAGGACAGATAACTGATTTTTTTTAACCCCATTGCCCAGAGCTGCTGTATTTATGCTCCCAGGCACAATCCCTTGTGCATAATTGAGGTTAAGCTATTGAAATTTGAAACTGTTGGAATTTACTCTAAAGGGTAAAAGTGGCTTTTTTCTCATCTGAGAATTGCAGATCAAGACTGGGCGTTTCTACACAGACTTCTGCATCTCCTGTGAAAGCAGCTTGCACATTGGGTTAGGTGATATTGATGGTCACATTTGGCCATACCCTTTTTCAGTTCCTGTATATGAATGTTCTCAGGACTTTTTAGTTCTTGCATGATATTTTTCATGCATCTCCTAAAACTTGCTGTATACCCTGAAAGTAATTTTTCTTTAAAGATTCTCTGAAGTAAACGTTTTTCTCGGGGTCACTTCTTGATGGTTTGAATGCCATAGATGACATTTGGACAGACTTCTCAATCACGTGGAGGGAGATATAGGAGGTAAATTAGCTTAGTGAGGCATCTGCCAAACGCCGTGAATTCAGAGCTCCTGCTTCTGTCTCAGCAGGAAGCAGACCAGAATTCGCTGATTCTGTGATTACTTATACTTTTCCCAGCCAGTCTCAAGCCACAGAATTTAAGATAATAGAAAATTCTTCTGTCCTGATCTTCAATCTCATGTTTCATTTTTAAACTGTTGTAAACTATTGACTAAAATAAAAACTACTCAAATGGATGTCTAGGGTTTTTCTTTCTCCCATTCTTATTTCTTAAGAATTTATCAACAAGAGTAAATGGTTCAAATTTCCTATTCTAATGAGAGTAGTTTTATAGGAATAAAAGTCATCTCTTTTTTATATGTACTTGCTTTTGGAAATATACTATGTTTTTCTGTTGACTTCTTAGCACAGTACACATAAAATCATACCTTGTCTTTCCTTCTTGTTATGTGCACGCAAAGCTGACTTTTGAGTGTTCATTTTCTTTCCTTGAATGCAATGTCTTGTCTGTGCTAGTTACTATTGTCTGCGCCAATGTCTTTAAAAATTCAAAATTTAACTTCCTTCTAATTATTTCAATGGTTTAAGCTGATTTTCTAGACGTTTCCTGGCCCTCTTGTTCTTTCTTAGCATTATTCTGTACATTTCACTGAAATGGTTGTTTGTGAAAAAGCATACCTAGAAAGGTTGTCAGCACTCTTTCTTATCTTACAAAGGCACAAAGTACAAAAATACCATGCTATTAAACTGGGTTAACTGCTTGAAACTAAATTGCTATTTTGCTGTTTGTCATGAAGAGTCATGATTAATGCAGTATTTTATAACATCCTTTACACTGATATGAAGATTTGGATTTTAATATCACTTTCATATCTGTGAACAGTTTCTTGTGTTATGTTTATCACATGCCTGTTGGAAACTTCATAGCTGATTTAAATTCCGTTAGCACTTAATTGTGATCAAAGGTCGTAAAGAACTATAAAACAAACGTCTTGTGATACATTTCACTTTCAGATTTTTTTCAGCAGAAGCAAATAGCCTAGGAACAAATAAGAATATTTAGATAACACTGTAAAGTATCTGAGGTTTTAGAGCTTGTTGCTGCTGCTTCATGTTAAGTCACGAGAGTATAGTTTGTCCATATAGAATAAAAAGGTATCAAGTTGCTACACTTACTGACTGAAATTTGTTCTAAGGGCTTGTAAGTTAGCCATCATCCTTCTTTATGTTTCATTGGTGCAAAGAAAAGGCTTCTGATGGCTTTTATGAAGGGAGTGCCTGTAGAAATAGGTAATGAGTCACTGCAGACTGGAAGCAAGTGAGCATGAGAGAACAGGGAAATGAAGGTTATAAAGAAAATATGCCTTGGATTTGGGTCAGGAAGAAAGATAAGTAGAAAAAGAAACCTCTAAAGGGCAACCTGAAGAAGGAACCATTTTTTATAATATTGATTTAAAAACAACACAAAAATCCAAGTGCTTTAGAGACGTTTTGTTGTTGTGTCTAACTAAAAGAGTGAAGTATATTGGAATTCCTTCAGAGGAAGATGGAATTCTCATGAGTGAAATACTGGCTTTATTTCTTGCTGTAGACAGACTGAATTAAACATACAATCTGAGCTCAGTAAACTGTGTGAGCTCCTGAGCCCTGGGATACTTCAGAAGACTGGCCGCATTGCAAGTGTTACCATTTTAACATGAGAAGCCTTAATATTTTAAAAGGAGGAATTTGTCTTCATGGACCCATTACAAAGTTGTATTGCCAGACCATGATTCAAGAATCAACCTGAGAACTGTGTGACATTACCTTTAATTAGGAGACTTAGGTGGTATCTCCCAGGGAAGATGCCTCTCCTCAATGGTGTTGAATCTTCATTTAATGTAGGCTCAGTCCTGATACCCTTCCTGCAGTCTGTGTTCTAGCTTTCAGGCTTCCTGTCTTGCTGTTGAAATCAGAAAGACTACCTGTTAAAAAAAGCTAAAACCAGAAGTGTATCTGAGTGACTTCCTGATTAAAAGTAGAGGGGTTTTATACAGGCCTGAGAGTAGGCAGTTCCATCTATCTGGGATCCAGGAGCCATATTTCTTCCTTAAATATAGGTGCTTCCTATGCATAAGAACAGCGCCTATGTAGAAGAAATGCTTTTCTTTGTAACAGTGTCTGCATGAGAAAAGGCTACTATCTTTGTATAATACTTCAGAGACTTGCAGGAGATGGAAATTTTGTCTTGTGTTGAGCCTGAGCATCTTCCAGGGTATTTCTGTAAGCAGCACAATGCAAGTGCTTGGGCTTTAATTTGTTTGAAATGGATTTTTTTTTGAGCAAATAGAACTTCTTTACCCACAAGCTGTCTTCATTTGTCGACTTTTACATTTTAAATTCTACTGCCAATAGAAATGCATTTCTTAGTTATTGCTTGGAAGTTACCTGGCTCTCTGAATTCACTTGGTCAGCTACTTAAGATTATGGAATGAGCACAAGCAGGACATCGAACTGTTATTGTAGTGGTTCATGACAGGCAGGAAGAGTTACTACCATGTAGCTTCAATGGGTATGGTTTGTAATTGTAACCTGATAAACAAATTAAGATGAAGGATACTGACTATTTTTACTATGAAGATGTTTCATGCACTGTGATATTAGCCTCTTGACTATTGTGCAGAAGCGTGGCAATTTCCCTTTCTTTTGGGAGGTTCCAGGCAATGCGCATATTTGATAAGCAGTGGATAGACTGCATTTGAGTTACCTATTTAATTTGTTTACAAAGCATATTGATGATTTTTGTTCAGTTTTTTGTAGGGTTTTATTGATGTGTGGTGGAGTTTGTATTGTTTTTTGTGTTTGTTGTAGGTTTTTTGTTTTTGTTTTTTGTTTTGTTTTTTTTGTAGCCCTTGGTGCTATGGCATACTACTGAGATGCGTGGGTAGTTAGGTTTTAGTGGGTTTTTATTTTTATAATGGGCTCAGTTGGCAGAGGAAGACAGTTGACCTAGATTTATCCTAGCATCAGACTGTGATTTCTACATTTTTGCTGCACACTTCCTCTGCTTTGACTTTTTTTTGAACTATGACTTTTTATAAGTCTTGCCTTTCCCATGTTGCCAAGGTACAGTCCTCAAGTACAAGATTAGATGCTGCTACTCAGAAAACAAATGGCTATGTTGTGACAGCTTACCCACTTTGTTTCTGCCGTTGTTCAGCTTCATTACAGACACATAAAAGCTTAAATTAGTTAATTAAAACACTTCTATCAGAAAGCATGAAGATGTTAATTTTAGGGGTTTTTTAAAGGAAGGAAGACACATTGAAAAGCTTGTAGTGCAATATGATTGTCAGATTAAGTTTAGGAAGTGTGAAATGCGATGTTCACAAGCAGTGGTTTACCTTGAGATTTTGTACACTGCAAGCAGTTTGTGATAAAGGTTTCTAAGCAAAAGTTAATAGATGAGCCTTTTAGGAAGAAGATCTTGGCAAAAAAAAACCCCAAAAAAACGCTGGAACAAAACCCAATGAGATATATTCATTCAGTAGGGCTGAGTTCAGTGTTGCTTTAGGATTTTGAACTTGCCATTAGTTTTAGTGTTCTATGAAGGCTGTACATTTATTCCAAGAAGAAATATTAGTAGGCTAGCAGTGACAAATCATAAATGGTACTTAGGTGCATGTAACATGTGGCTCTTGATCTTAAAAAACATTCAGTGTTGTAGTTGAACCCCATCTGGTAACTAGAACACAGCTGCTTGCTCACTCCCTGTAAGGAGAACTGGAAAACAAGTAACCTCTTAGACAGTGGAATAAGACCAGTTCAATAATTAAAACAAAGCAAATACAACAACAACAACAACAACAATAATAAAGTAACTCTAGTGGAAAGGAGAGAGCATGATGCTCTGTGGGATGGAACATCCCTTTGGCCAGTTTGGGCCAGCTGTCCTGGCCATGCACCCTCCTGGCCTCCTGTGCATGTGCTCACTGGCAGAGCATGGGAAACAAAATAGAAAGTCCTTGACTTAGAGTAAGCTGTACCCAGCTACATCAGTGTGTTATCAACATTATTCTCATTCTCAAGTGCAAAACATAGTCCTGTAACAGCTACAGGGAAGGAAATTAACTATCCCTGCCAAAACCAGGATGTCAGTGGTGCCTTGAGAAAAACCAGCATTTCAATGGTACAAATCAGTGGTATTTCTAAACACACAATTTCTTTATCTGATTTGTTTGTATCAGGTGTTTTGGGCCATGCTTAAATGTTAAAAATAACATTTCTTACAATACAAAAATCAGTTTTCAAGTGCATGTTTGAAAATGTGGGAAAGAGCAGCTTTTCTAGTTAGGCTGTTTGTATGTGATTTGTATTTACAGTAATTTAAATATCATTCCTTCAGTACAAACCTTAGTTACCATATATTTCTTTTCTAGGAACTTCATGGAAATGACTTCCTGGCTTGTGAAAATAAACTGGATCTAGGAATGAATGAAGAATATTCTTCCAAGAATCTATGGTATTAAATAAGAATTCCTGAGAAACTCAAAGTGTAAAGAATAAAACATTATTTACTGATGTCACAAGTGGATCTCTAGCTCTGAGGGCACAACCATTATTATATTTTTGCTTCTGTTTGAGGCTTTGCCCCCATCCTATATGAGGCAAATCTGGGCACTGTGGCTGTTCTGAGACTGTTCAAACCAGCTTTCAGAATCTCTTGTGAATTTTGAGAGTGTCCCTGTTTTCCCTAGTCAGAATAAGGAAGACCAAGTTCCATTTTTGTATGTCTCACAGCTGACTGTATCTGAGTGCTCTCATAATTTTCTCTGTCAAAAAATGCAGCCCATCCAAACAAACACAAAACTTAAACACATTCACCACTCCTGTTATGAGACAGTGGCCTGTGGCTTTATGAAGTGGGAGCTGATGTGCTTCTGAGATATCTAGTCTGTACCAGGCTTCTGTTGGGGTGGGAGAGGGAAGAGGGAGGTGATACTGCAAGTCATTGAAAGTATTCAAAAGAGCATAGCCAGTTTTCTAAGGAAGGAGAATTTAATTTTAAATTTCTGTTCAGGCTTCCAAAGGAGTGTTGTTTTGGTACTATTCCTGTTGAATGGAGAAAGTAGGATTCAGGACAGTCATGATTGTAAGGCAGATTGTGTTTAGAATGTCTGTGGTTATCACAGTGATTATACAAGTTATAAGTTTACTTTTAATATATCTTACCAGTATTTGTTCTAATTAATAATTTTATGTATTTGTGCATTGTAGTAATACATTTTAAGAGTAGAATTAACTTTCTCTTTCCAGTTACTTTAATAATCAGAAAGAGAAGACAAAAGAATTTGCAAAAAATGAATCCGCATCTCAGGAAGACCCATCCTTAACACCAGAAGAATCTGAGAGTGAATCTGTATATTCTATTGTGGAACAACATTCTTTGTCTTTAAAGAAAAAGAAAACCAAAACACACTTGGCATCCTGCAGTAAGATGCAAAGTGGAGATCCTGATCGCTTGGCCAGTGAACAAATGAATTTTTGCCAATTTGGTGGAGATCAGACTTTGATTGGAAATGAATCAATAACACCATATGCTTGCTTTTATGGACCATCAGTTAAGAAGGTTAAAGCAGGATGGCTGGATAAATTATCCCCTCAAGGGTATGGTATTTGCAGTGGTTATTGTGTGATCGTGACAGTGTATGTTTGCATGAGAGATATTACGTTTGCATTTAGTCACTGTTTAATATTTGCAATGGAAGGGGACAGGGAATTGCTTTCACTGAATGAGCACCAAGCTTTTGTGAATTAAAAGGTTTTAGTGATGTTACCTATCCTAAAGTTTCTTTAGGAGATGCACTCAGGAAATAATATTTTTCTTAAAATTGTTGATCACCACTCATGAGCTATAGTGGAAAAATACAGAATGAATTTGTACCAGTATTTCCAGTTGCTACAGTTTTGCTGATTTTTTTGTGGGCCACAAAGTAAGTGAAAAACAAACTGTTTCTGAAATATGACTAATTTGGCCATTGATTGTAATTTAATAATTAGTGTGACCAGAGGCTCTGTTGCTTTCTGTCTGTGTTACTTGAGCTTTGAGTTCAGAATTCACCTGGGGTGAATTCTTCCTAGTTTAATTTTTTTTTGTGCCTAAAATTTGATGGGAGAAATCTGAGTTCAAGTCTTAAGATTCCAAATAATGAAGAGAATAGAAAATTAATTCTCTCTGTTACATTGGGAAGTTAAATGACAACAACAAAAACAACAACAAATCTTATATTTGATTTCTGTTACAAGTTTTTTGTTTTAACTGCTTTTAAACTCCAGTTATCATTAAACTGTTTTTCACTAAAAATGTTTCATTAGCAGATCTTCCATCATAAATACTTGTGAACTCTGATGAAAACTCTTCTAGCTTCCTCCTTTTAAATTGTAGTTTTCAGTTTCCATTTGTTCTTATGACTTATGTTTTTATTAATTCTATTAATTCTTTTTTGTATTGAAAGTGGCATGATTTTACTTTTATGTCTGTTTCTGATCTTCACTAGGACTTAGCATCTAGAAATTAAAGCTGTTGTACTTGTTAGTGCTATAATACATCTACTGTACTTCCGTTCAAGCCTTAGTAGTCCTGCATTCTTTGTTCTTAGGACTGTATATTGAGCTGTGCTGAAAAGTATTGAAGTGTTTGGCCTGTCCTTTGATTATTTGTCACCATAATAATCATCAGCAATATTATACCATGCCATAACAGCATTCAGCAATATAATTCAATATATAATTTTTTTGTGAGATATTTATGGAATTAACTTGTTTTAGAATACAATCTGATTTGAACTTACTGGAAGCAGCTCTGTTGTATAGCAGTTTTAAATTTTTTTCTTGTTTCTTTCTAGGGAATCTGATTTAAAGTTGTATCTTTTTAAATTTTGTTTTTGTATTGATACAGTGATACATTGTTGAAGGCAATTAACAAGATGGAATTAATAGGTTTAATGAAACTCTTTTACCATCGCAGAATGACAAAGCTCAAAACTGTTTTCTCTTCTTTTTAAATTGTTTTGTAAGTTTTATCCACATTTATGGATTGCCATTGTTCAGCTTTGCTAAAGAATCAAAGAATAATTATATACAGAGTATTTCCACATTTCTTTATTTTAAATTTTTTTTCAGAATTATTAGGGTACTGACTTCTTGGAGAGCTGCAGTTAATTGTATCTTTTATTTTACTTACATGTTTTTTTTTTTAACAATTTTGGCAGTTGGCTAGCAGAGTGATGAAAACTATAGCTATTGATTCCATATGGCTAAAGATTCTATATTTGAAGGGATAGAGTTGAGAACAAGCTATGAAAACTTACAGAAAGTGCCATGTGACAATATATTGTTTGGAAAAGGTAATGAGTTAACCACAAAATCAGTAGTGGTGAGTACTGAGTAGAACAGTTCCATGGTCATTAGCCTTGATCCAGTGACACTGCACAGCTACATTTCAAGGACTTTTTCTCAAGGATGGTTCAGTGAATGATACATTTTTTGTTTCTTTTTCTTGCAATACCATTCCTCAAATATCTGAAGAATTAAAAAAACCCAACAAATTAAAAAAAAGATTTTTTTTTTCAAACTATTGAAGCACTGTCATATTTTATTTCACTTCCCATCAACAGAATATTTTGTTCTGTTCTACACCTCCCATTCTTTTTAGAAAGATCCAATTTACACCTGACACTTTGTGACTCCTTGGGGGGAAAAATATATAATGTTTTCTTAAATTGCTACAAATCATGCAATTAAAGTACTGCCTCTCTTTTTTTAGGTAATTCACTATAAATTGTACAGCCATTCAGTTTGCTCACATTGTATGTGGTACTTAGGTTCACTCATCCCTGTATAATCTTGAAGCTTATTGACATTTTAGTGCAAAATAGATGGTACACTGGCCTTTCCAGGTTATGAAAAATGATGATTTATTGTAGTCATATAAGTTAATTAAGCCAGAGCTGCTATTTGATTAAAGTTCTGATAAGCTATCACAGTATACTAATCCTAAAGCAGAGCATTCATTTAAAAGGAAAAGAAATAATGTTGGGAAAAGATATTAGTGGGGTCTTGTTCTTGCTTAATTAACTTGTTTAATAGATTTTAGAACTGAGACATTTATAGATGATAAGTAACAAGCTGTCAGCATTTTTAATGAGTGTAATGGACTACTTCAGGTTGCTGTAAAAATATATTTTTAAAAGGTCTTTGTAGAGCATGAGGTAATGGCACACTGAAAGTTTCTCATTAATGATGTCCAGTTGATAACACACATTGGAAGTTAAATTTCATGCAGTACTTGCTGGGAGATGTGGTGTGTTGCTATTGATTCATTGGCCAGAAAACAGAGTCTTGGGGAGATGTGTTGGCATTGAATGACTGCAGGTACCACAGCCTGTGAACAGAGATGTCCTTGTCATAAGCAAGACAGTGAGATGGTCATTTGAGGTTCTCAGCTTTCATTTTTGGGAAATATCTCAATAGAGCTCGTAGCACTTAAAGTTATGCTCTTTGTTCATAATATTCATTTGAACAGAAAGCTAGACGATATTTGACTTTTCTATAATTTGTGATTGAGACATTCTTAAAACCAGTGTTAGCTGTATATTAATTGTGTTAATTTTTGGTTCACAGCAAACGTGTGTTTCAGAAGCGCTGGGTTAAATTTGATGGAGAGAGCATTTCTTACTACAACAATGAAAAGGTAAGGGTTTGGTCATCTTTGTAACAAAATGCATCTGTGTACTACACAAGGTACTATAAAGAAGTTACTGAATAATTACCAATGAATATTTATCTTAAGTTGATTTTCAATTCTAAAATACTAGGGTGAGAATTAATTAAATATTGTAATGTGTCCTTGTCTTCATGTATTTTTCATCCTTTTGTTTCCTTGAAGGGCTTGTAGTACCTTTCAGGTAGATACCATCAGATGTTTTGTTTTTACTTTAGTGAGAGACTGACACTGCTGCTGTCTTCAGAACAGAACAGGATTATGGTAAACACTTTTTAGATGTTTATTTTGATGGTGTTTGCAAAGTATCTGATCATGGGAACTTAGCATGCTGGAGACTGTGAGAGAGCAATTAAAAGTAGCAAGGAAGGCCATTTAAAAGAAAACAACCCAAACCTATGTGCTTGTTGACTCTGATTAAAAATGTTTTTTTCCTGTTCATCTTCTATGAATAATTGCATGTCATGGAACTAGGTTAGGTTTCAATGGGAATGTTCAAAAACAGCACAGTACTTCAATGTATAACGCTGTTTTTGTTTCTGTACCTGAGGACTGAATCTTGCTGAAATATTTTCAGACTTATGAACTGCTTTGATTAAAGTAGTTCGCTTCTTATATGGGATACAAAAATGCATTTGTAGATCATGGTTTTCAACAAAGTCTATATTCCTTGGAATTCTCTTGTAATTCCACGTAATTACTGTACAGAGCACTAAAAAATTATTTTTCTTTTGCTCTGTGTTTTACTAATTATTTTTCCTCTTGGAAGTAGTGAAGACCTTAGACTTAAAAGTGATAGATAGATGATTGTACAATATGCATGTTAAGGGAAATTGAGGTTGCCTTCCACATCCATATGTGTTATTTTAAATGCTGGAAACCATTTCCTGTTGAAGATGCATATTACTTTAATAAGAAAATACAGTTTCAGGTAAAAGATCTGATACGGTATGCTGATTGGTGGTAAGAGACCTATAGATGCCTTATGATGGGGTGGGGATTTAAGAACTGAAGGAGGATGAGACTATATTCTGACAGGCTGGGGATGTAAGACCTAGCTCAAAAATTTATTTACATTGATATTTGTGCCTACTGACTGCAAACTTGAAACGATCTGGTTTTACTTGCTTAATTTGCTTAACTTACAGCAGAAGACATGATTTTATAGGGGGAGGGAACAATAGAATAAAGAGAATAATGTTTGGATTGCAGTGACAAAAAATGGTACCCCTCTGCAGTATTGATCCCATGGCTTCAGAGGAGCATAAAAGCAGGGCTAATCATTAGGAAAGACTTGAAAAAATACAGCAATGGGATTTGCTTAACACTATCGGTAGCATAATTAGGGAAAGAAATGCTAATAAAGAAATTACAGTCTTGCATGTGCACTGGGAATTTCTTTTTTTTTTTTCTTCTATTTGAAAGTTACTGAAAAAGTTACTTGGAGGTCAGTTGTGCTAGAAAAGCACTTCTTATGCCTGCGTTTGTCATAAGAGATTCCAGAAGCCTTCCCTTCTACTGAAATGAACGTTTAGTGTGTCACATGACGCATAGAAGGCTGCCAACTCTGCATCCTCTATTTACAAGACCTGTGTGGTAGGTTAGGCTATCAGCAGCTTGGCAAACACTTGTGTTGAAGCCTCTTTGTCTCACTTTTCCTGGAATCTGAGTCCAAGCCTCACTCTGGATATTGAAGGAGATGCTGCTTGGTCTCTGTATATACAGTTTGACCAAATCTGGGTGTCTGATTTGTTAATTCAGTGAGTCACATATGTGAAGAAATGTTACATATGAGAACTGCAAGGCCTGAAGCAAATTCTGGGAACTGAGGATTTGATGAAACTCAAATTAGCTTGCAGATTGGAGGTAAACATAGTTGGGTACCAGTGTTTCTTAGTGCCCAATGGGATTGTGCTGAATCAGCAGTGGTGTCACTCAGGAAAAATTGTTTTTGGTGCAGTGGTCTCTGCTGCATCACTGTCTCCACACCTGTGGTGTTCATATTTCATGGAGATGGATATCAGCATTTTCCTGCTCTTGCTTGTGTGTTTTTATCTTGACATTGTAAACAACTGTTTGCAGACCCATCAAGACCTGCATGCAGCTTGAGCTCCTTGCAAGGCCTTGCATGTCCCCCTTCTTACCTACATAGCTGGCCATTTATATGCTTAAGTGGGGAAGTTGTTGTTTTAATTTTAGAACTTAATGGCAAGTTCTCTATTTTAATGTGTGTTTGTCCTAGGGCATTCCTACACAGACAAGCAAGTTAGAAAGAAATTATACTTTTGGTTTCATGTATCAATTAAAAGTAGTTCTCAGAAGGAAACCAATCCATACTTGATATTTTTCTTCTTCTTACAAGCAGAGAAGGTTAGACTCAGTGGAATGGAACTGGAATTTTACCCAGAAACACTACCAATATTAAATAGCTCTATTTGTCATTCAAATTAGGAACTAGAGATGAGTGAGGTTCTCAAGAAGGGGAAGTGTACTACATGGCTAATGAAGAGTGAAATAACCAGAGACTATAGAGGGGAAACACAGAGAATATTATTCCTGAAAATGCCCATATGAATGCTTTTTTGAATGATTTAAACACCAATTTTATAAATATTTTTCTAACTTGTTTTAGCTGTGTATCAGATTCTACTTGATAGAGATCTCTTCTTTACTTTGTATCCGTACACATGAAAAAAGATTCAGCTTTTAATGGACAGCATTTGACCTAGGGAAGGTTTGGGGTTGAATCTGTGTTGCTCTCATTTCTTCTGTGTTCCTGCTCCTGAGAAAGCTGATGTAATCAGAGCAACATCCCATGTGGCTTTGTCCCAACAGAATGTGATTAACTGATGAGGGGGAGGTAGAATTGGAGAATTTTTTTCAGCTACCCTATATTCAAAAGTTTTGTTTCAAATTTTTCTTACTTCTGGCAGAACTCTGGTCTCTTACCATGCACTTTATAGTAAGACAAAACCTGCTGATTGTGTTAAAAGTTTTTATTTAAAACAGCTTAGCATCCCTGAAAAATATATTAGTCATTTAGGAAAAAGATTCTGCCACAAGATTCCACTCTTCAAGTGGAGAACTTCAATATTTTATTGTGTCGCAGTACAAGTGAACATTATAAATAGCAAAATTCACTGCAAAACAGGTGAATCACTGTCATTCTTGAAACAGGTCATACTTAAACTGTTGTGGAAGTAAAACCAAAGTAGTCCGGAATGGTATTTTCCAGGTTCCGTTAGCTCATCTCTGAATCACAACTGTCCAGGAGTGACATGGGGCTTTATTTGAAAAGAAATGTTTCTGTCAAACTAGCTGATATAAAAAAAACCCACCCAAGCATTTTGCTTTCTTTGCTAGAAAATTTTTTCCCAGAGAATTTTTATCAGCTCTAAAACTAGTTTACACCACTCAGTAACAGAATAAATAGCTGTGAAGATCTTGACTGCATTTGTTTGGGTTTGTTTTCTCTATTCTTAAATAATTCACCTTATTTCTAGTCTGGAGTATTTCAAAGAGAGATATTGTATCTTGATCTACAAGAGCTTTTTAACAGGCATTATTTTTGCACATGAAAGAAAAGCTGCTCCACAAGAAAGATAGATTGATAAATTATTATGGTTTAAACTGTATTTGAAAATATGTGTGCCTTGGAGAACAAAGCTTTAAGAGGGATGATGGGTGATTGTTTAAATAGCAAAGCAAAACTATGCTCAGCTTAAAAGGAAATGGACTTTTTTTAAGCAAATGGAATAAAATAGTTGTGACTTCCAGCAGTCTGTTATTCTCTTGCAGTAGTACCAAATACAGCCAGTAGATGCCTGCAAACACCATAACATATTTATAACTGAACAGCTGCAGAACCAGTATATCTAAAAACTTTGTTTTACTGTGGAAGGATCAGAAGTTAACTCAATATTCAACCTCATTAAAAACTATGTTAAAATAACTCTTAACAAGTATAGCAATAATGCAAATAGCTATGCAAATCTATCTATGGTCATTCTAACTATTGCTTGTGTGTAACTATAGTAACATGTTTGCTTCTACTGTATTTCAGTATTTCTATTTATTTGTTTGCTAAACTACCTTCACTACCATGTATTAGTACCTCAAAGTGAAACAGCATTAGTATATTAAACTCAGTAAACAAAAAAAATGATCCAGTGTATCCTTCCTACTTTGTATTCACAATGTTCTTCGAGTGCTTGTATGAAGTCTGTTACAATAATTTATACTTTGGGAGGGAAGTTATTACAGCACAATTTCTTTATGGGGAGCTGACTCTTGGACTATTGCTGCTTCTGAATCATAAATTTTATCAGTATATCTGAGTTGTCTTGGTCAGAAAATGAATTGATGAAAGCATAGTGGAGACAAGAGCAGCATTAACTCTGGAATCCAGAAATAATGCAGATGTATTTCTTCAGCTTTCGTTCCTGTCAACCCCCACCCCAAACCCTTATGTTAATTAGGTTAAAAGGTGAACTACTTGAAGGTAATACTTGTTGTAGTTCCTTTTTCCTATCCTGCATTTGTGTTCCATTTAGTTGTCCTTATACCTGGTTGGAAATCTAAAAATATTGGGAATATTTGTGCTGACCCCAAATTGTTGTGGTTTAACCTCAGCCAGCAACCACACCCCACACCCACTCACTCTTCCCCCAGTCAGAATGGAGAAAGAGTCAGAAGAACAAACATGAGAACTTGTGGGTTGAAATAGAGACAATTTAGGAGGTACAGCAAAAGCTGTGCACAAGCAAACCAAGCAATTCATCCACCACTTCTCATGGGCAGGCAGGTGTTTGGCCATGCCCAGGAGAGCAGGACTCTATTCTGCTTAATAGTAACTTGAGAAGACAAACTCCATGACAGTGAACATCCCCCAGCTTTGCATACTGAACGTGATGCCATGTGGTATGGATGTCCCTCAGGTCTGCTGGGGTCAGCTGCTCAGGCTGTGTCACCTCCCACCTTCTTGTGCACCCCCAGCCTCCTCGGGGGCAGGGTGGGGCAAGGAGCAGAAAAGGCTTTGGCTCTGGGTCAGCACTGCTCAGCAATTACTGAACATCCCTGTGGCTGTGAGCCCTAGTTCCATCATCAAACATAGCCCCCTACTAGCTACTCTGAAGGGAATTAACTGTATCCCAGCCAAAACCAGCACACACATACAGCAGAGAAGCACCTACCTGATCCAAGTTAGAGCATTCATGTTAGCACTGACAGGACAGTGTATTTTTCCAGTGTGATGGGTGATACTTTTCTTTGTGTTCAAACTTGGGGATAAAATCAGAGAATTTACTTTTCTTATTGGCTACCCACTGAAATGGCAAGGTGCAGGGGAAACAGCAAACCTGTTTGGAATTCCCTGCCTGGAGAAAGCATAATATTTTTCCCATGTCTGATTTTATCATAGAAGTATAATAATTACATACTTGTAAATTATTTTTCTGTGAGATAGTAAATGTAATTTACTTTGGCATAAAATTGTAAATTAAAGTGTAATGTTTTGCAATATTAATGCCATGAGATAATTTACGAAGTTGCATCTCAAATATGCACCATCTATCTCATCATGGGATTTTATTCTATTTTAGAAGGTAGTAGAACAGTTAAGCTAGTGATTGGTAAGTAGTGAAGAGGTTCACTTATTTAGTTATAGTAAGTGTGGTGAACTAGCATTGCATCAGAGAAATTTAAAATTCCATGAGAATTTAATATTTTGGCTACCTTTCTATTACAGGAAGTGTTCTCAAAAGGAATAATACTGCTCTCTGCCATAGCAACAGTAAGAGTTCATGGGGAGAATAAGTTCGAAGTTGTCACATCCCAGAGGACTTTTGTTTTCCGTGTGGATAAAGAAGGTAAGTAGAAGATGTGTGTTTCTAAAATTTGCCAAAGAGCTGGGAAATCGCTGTTGAAAAATTCTGTTTGTGAAATATAGCTTGTTATATTGTGAGAAATATTTCTGGAATCCGGTTTGTTTAAGCCATAAAACGAAACTGGAGATAACTCTAAACTTTGTAAGAACAAAGGAAATTGCTGGATAAGGGCTTTTTCAAATAGCAAAATGAGAAGACTATTTCCCAAACTCTTCTGCCTCCTCCCCCATCCTTCCTTCCCAAAGATTAATTTGTCTGAACAGTTCTCAAATCTCACTTGTAGCTCTTACAGCCTGTGTGCTCTCAGACATCTCTGAGTCACCACTTGATAAAAAATTGACAAAGAGACAGTGAATGATGTCTGGGATGTGATGCTGTGATCAAAGGAAATTCGAGGTTTTCTGTCCTATATAGTATTTTCAGCCAGGTATTGATAGAGGTCACAAATGTAAATTGTAGCAGGAAGTTAGTATGCCTTCAGATTGAATGCTTTACCAACCTACAGCTGTAATATGTGGAATCAATACTGGTACATGTATGATTTATTTATGGAAACAATCAAATAAAAATGCCTTGAAAAAAAAAAGTTATGCAATATGTATTTACAGCAGTACATGCCAGAGCCATTATAGCTAAGGGTCTCTCAGCATTTCCATTATCAAATCCCATTTTTATGGGTTATAGTTGGTTGTAAACATTTGCTGCAGGCTGGAACAGGAGTGCAGCATCAGTGAACAAATCCTTCTTATCAGGTTTGGCTCAAATAATTTCAGTCATTTTTATGCTCTAAACTGAGTTTAAAAGTATGTATTTCTTTATTATTTTTGCTTTTATCTTCCAAATATATATATTTTTTCATAAATTAGAATATAACCATCTTGGTGCAATACATTTTGGAGGGCTGCATTTTGTTTTGTGGACCTTTGCCTTGGATACTACAAAAATGTTAGAAACTTACACTGACTTGTAAAATACATTCAGAGCAACCACTTGTTAAACATTAAATGAATTCCATTTTCATGTAATAGATAACCATCTTTGGACATAGTAACCTGTCTGAAAAGCTGTTCACTTAAGGTTAGAAATGCTTACTGTATAAGGAATTCAGCCATTACTGTATCCAGAACTGAATGATGTATTCCCAGTAAAGCATGTAAATAACCCTGCTTGATTTCTGTAATGTGCAAAAAACAAAATTGTTACTTGATGCTATTACTTCTGTCAATTTGTGGTTGGGAATTGTTCTGGGACTATTCAAAGGGAACTTAGCTTCTTTCAAAGATTTTGAAATGGTGACTTTCATATGTATTTTGAGGTACCAGAAATGCATTAATTTTGGATAGATTTAAATATCTAGAGGGGAAGGCACTATATATAATGGTTTGGAAAGTTTAGGGGCTTTTGGGGGCAAAATAAATAACCAGACAAGGGATAGCAGTGAATTAGAGCATAACTTGCTCAGATGCAGTGAGATTTTGTTTCACCAGAGTGAAATACTGTTGAAAAAAGCCACTTCTACAATAATTGGATGCCCTCAGCTATACTAAAGTACTTTGAAAAGATTACTGGAATATTTCAAGACAGCATATATATATTTTAAAGCAAAATTCTTTACGGGAACACTTGGATCACGTTCTCTGTGCTAATCTGTCAGGCTGCTGTCTTCCTTTTCTACCAAGTATTTTATGATAACTAAATTTGCGTATTTGTTCCTTCATGTTGCACACATGCCATTTATGATGTGAGTACATTATTATTTCAATGGTGCTCCCTGCAGACTTCCATACTTCCATGCTAATTTTACCAACTTTATACATATTATGTATAGAACTTCCAATCCTTCCCTCTTCATCCCCCAATATATTTTCTGATCTTGCTCTTTCAGAGCAAATAGTTGAAATATTCATGATATTCCAATTGTATAAGGCAACCTAATTCATTTGGACTACTCAGCATTAAAGTATATTGATCTTAGTCTGGTGAAATGTCTGAACATAGTGAATGAGACTGAGTGAAACTTTATTACTTCACCTTCTTGTGTTCATGTATTTGTAAGATGTTACATTAATAATGCATGGAAAGATGCTCAAACACACATTTTCTTAATTACTCGGTACCCTTGACAATATCAAGCTTAACCACCACACCTTAATGGAATGGATTGTAAATACCAAGTGTTTTTTCTTAAAAGCATGGCCAAGCATGGAATAGCACTGTTGCTGGTTTGCCCCTTCCATGACAGATGATATTTAGGCTCCCTGGTTTCTGCTTACATAACTTCTGTAATTCTTTCCCATTGGTCTGCCTTCCAGAAGGTGAACATACCACCTGTCTGCCACCTCAGTCTTTAGGCTTTCTGGAGTAAAGTATCTCAGAATTAGCAGTCATGATTTTAAGAATATTGGTCATCAATTTGTTTGGATTGGTGTGTTGATTGTTGGGAGTTAATTGGATGGCTGTCCTTCTTACACTTCCACTGATACAGATTCTCATTATTTTTATTTACACCTCCTCCTCAATGTGGATGTTCTCTCTTATTTGGCATAGCCATATCATCAACCAATGTAGCAACAACATTGGGAAAACCAATGTGTAAAGATTGCAGCTGCTGCTTAACTAACTGTCTTTGACCAATTTTTTTTTCTTGTTTAGAGGAAAGAAATGACTGGGTTAACACGATGCTCAATGCCTTGAAATTGCAGTCTGATAATAACTCTCTGTCTCGAACTTCTGTCACCCCTGAGAAAAGCGGATATCTGGAGCTGAAAGGATACAAAACCAAAATCTTTATTCTACTTCAGGGGAGTACTGTATGGATCTGCAAAAATGAGCAGGTAAATTTTTCATGTGCCTTTTTGTGAATGAAAGCTTGTAAAAATGGTTTAACTAGTGAGTTGGAAATTGATGGCTCTTTGTGAATAGGTGCATTTCAATATAAATGCATATCTCTTGATATGTACTACTTTATTGCTGCAATTCTCAGAAGGCTTCACAAAGCAGGCAAAGAATCATTATGTCTGTTGTACAATAGAAAAAAGTGAATATATAGTGAGGTGAAGTGAAAAGCTCTGGGTGTCAAAACATGTTAGTGTCAGGGCTGGGATTAATTCTCTCTTAAAATGTGGGCCATAAGCACTCAACTTAATCAGAAGGCTTATTTTGTGCACTGAATTCAGTGTTTTATAATACACTGCCCTGGAAAGTATGCTATACAGAAACACATCATGGTATTTAACTGATACTTTAGGGAAATGTTCAGAAATGATCTTCTTTTTGTTTCTAAGAACAGAGACTGGCCAGATTCTGTTCTGCACTGTAGTATTTTAAACAAATCCAATATTAAAAAATGTGAAGTAGGCCTATCTTTTCAACTTCCAAAATCTAGGGCTTTTAGTTTTGTTTTGGGCATGTATATGATAATATAAAGTGGAACTCTAAGAGCAAACATAGGCAGGGTATAAATGGGGATAATTGGGTTCAGTGAATAATTGTGTGAACAAGTGGATGAAAAATGTATTGCAGGGCATTAAATGGCAGGTGCTATTTCTTTGTGAGGCAATTGATTACCCACAAGTAGCTGGAACCTGGGATGGCATTGGGGGAGGTGTTTCTACATGCTTGCCTTGTTCTGTTTTTTTCAAAGTTGTGTATAGGCAAATCCCTGTCTCAAAACTCTCTTGGAGTTGATCTCACTTCCTCTCCTGTTATCCTCCTCTCTGTGAAATTAATTAAATGTGCTTGAGGGTCCACATAATGTTGGATATTAAATCTTACCATTCTTTCCCAGGGTATGGCAGGAAATTAGAGACTGAGAAAGACCTGTTTTTCTTTCTACTTATTGTACTTCAAGGAAGATTTACTTGTTAGGTGCATTCATTGAGGTCAGTCAACAGCCAACAAGAATGTTGTAATTGGGTTTGCATGGCAAACCTGAGGAGGGAGGACCAGCAGAGAAAAAGTGTGATGACCTAACTACAAATCCCCATTCCCCATACCCCTAAGTTGCTGAGTGGGGAGGAGGTAGAGAAAATCAAGAGCAAAGGTAAGACCAGGAAGAAGGGAGGGGTGGGGGAAAGGTATTTGAAGATTTCAGCTTATTTCTCATTACCCTACTCTGGTTGGATTGGTAATTTAAAATAAAGATTAAACTGATTTGCCCAAGTTGAGTCTGCTTTGCCCGTTGCAGTACCTGGTGAATAATCTCACCCTGTCCTTACCTTGTCCCTCAGTACTGCTGTTATATTTTCTCTCTCCTATCTAGTTGAGGGAGGGAGGCAGTAATAGAGCAGCTTTGGTGGGCATCTAACATACATCCAGGATCAACCCACCACAAACATGGTACAGTTTATGCATTTATGCTGTTCTGTAAGTATAACAAAATTCCATAAAATATTTAGACATATGGTATCAAAAGTGTATTTGCTATGTGTCATTTGAATTTAAGCCTGCAGCATATGTTTTGCTGAATGAGCATCAAGGAGAGAAATGGGTCTTCATAGCTGGGCACAGTACTCTTTACATATACTGAAATTTTCAGACCTGATTATTGTAATGAATAAGGTGACCTGTCAGTTAGTATGGTTTATTTAAGTTCACAGCTCATCTCTAAGGAGGAACAAAACTAAGATGAAAACACCACCCCTCCTTTCTGAGACCCTGTATTTCACTGAGGTGCTGTTGCATTTAGAAAGAATGAGGTTGACCAACTTCACAGCTGTTGCTTGTGAGACTCGCACAATGAGTGTGCTCATTGTTACTCTTCTGTCATGGCATTTCCAGGTATTTTATCAATGAGGGTCCATGGAAAGCATTCTTATCCATGAAAATGTTCTTTTTGTGGATGTTTATTGTTAACGAGCCCCTTTTCCTTTCAGAAGTTATGTCTTTTCAATCTTATGCCCCTGCATATTTTTGAGTGGTCCTTGTGGATGTTCTGAGCTTTTTGACTGAGGAGCAAAGATACCCAGGCTTGCAGAAGAATTTCTCCTCCAGAGTGATAAGTCATTTTAAATTAGTCCCTCTTGAGAGTTGCAGTGCCAGGCAACAAATTTTTTCTTTTTTCTTTCACTCTTACTCTAGTTGAATATAACTGTTGGGAGCATCCTTCTTGCCTTGAGTAGTGCTTTGAACTTCCCCTGTTGATATGGGGCACACCCAGCTCATCCCACTGTGCAGAGTCAGTTTTTATGACTGTGTTGATACAAAACAGAGCCATTTACTCTTGAAGGGTTCTTGATTGCTCTTTTCTGCATTTTCAGAGTGCAGATTGTATGATTCAGATACTCTAGGACTTCTCCCCTCCTCCATCACTTTCTGTTTTTACAGATTTTTTTAATTTTATTTTTTTGTGTGTGCACATATGTTGGTTCAATTGCTTGTGCTGTTGTGTGGCAGGTTGGATATGCTCTGCCCTTTCAACATCATGCATTTCAGAATTGCTTTAGGTGATCATGAAAGCACTTCCTTATACAGCCCTTTTACTAGATATTTATTCCCTCTACTACATCTATGCTCTGCAAAGATCACTGACTGCAGTGCAGCAGAAGGCAAACCAAATTCAAGCTCTGAAACAGAATGGTTAGATGTGCTGCCAGCCTGTTAACTCCTCCTGTGTATATGAATATTGCAAACAATGGTGCAATACCATCTTCTTCCCAAAGCGTACTTATCTAACCCCCAGAAAATTCAAATAGTCCTAAGATGTTTTTTTTCAGATTCTGTATTTGAACAATATCCCTTCTTCATGCAATTTCGGGATGCTTGTGAATCAGAAGAAATAGCTTCTGTCTTTAGGCTTTCAAAGTCTGCAATTCTTTGTCTACCTCTTGGGTATTAATTTCAAATGGGAAACAGGGATTTTTACTGCAGTACTGAAGAAAACCATCATAATCCATTAGAGGGCGATGTTGATCTAAAAATCCTTCCCTGCCTCCAGTTTGCCATTGAACCAGTAATTATCAGGCAAATCTGTCCAGGGATGTCCTCAAATCCTGCTCATATTGGAATTCACATCCATACTAGACTCCCGGAGAGCCTTAGAGGGGTTTATTATAACTGCAGTGCTAAAAGACACCTATTTAGACTTCTTACAATGTTGAAATGAGATTGGATCGAGCTTATTCATTGATTTCTAATAAACTTGATAGAAGAGAGTCTGCTGTTACTTTAAAAAAAATTTCTTCAGTGCTAAAAGTGGAGAAGATCCTAAGCCAAATGCCAAATCGTAGCATAACCACTATGAACTTTGTGAAGTTCAGATTGAGATCAGAACATCTTGTCTCAGGCCTCTTTCTAGTTAAAAAGTGATTGGTTTAGCTTGAACTTGTGGCAGTGATATAGTGGTAGTACTAAACCATCAATTTCTTTGACTCATGTAGTGTAAATTTCTTAAACTTCCTCTCTTGAGCAAAAGTGAAAAGAAAATTGTACGGAATCAATTTCTTCAACCTGCAGCTTGCTGAAATTCCCATTTCTGTTACAAAGTCATTTGTGCTTAAATAAAAACACGTAATCTGATCATTCACAGCAGTTCAAACACTGGCTTGAAATGTCAATCTGCACTGGCAGTGCCAATGACAACCTTCCCTCAGTTACATCAGAAGGGCTCTGAAAAATGCTTGTCTGTCTGCTTGAATATATCTCCTTTGTTAGGCTGTATTTAAGATATTTACTGGTATCTAATGTCAGGGAGGGCCTAGGTGTCATAGTGTTGGTGCTAGAATTTGGCTTTGAAAAGAGAAATCAGGATCTTCTTGTTACTGCTTTGGGTGGCTAGATGTATTTACCTGGGATATTTGAGGAAAATTTGCCAAATATAAAGATGGGGGACTGGTATGGCTGTGTGCTGTAGTTATTTGTGACATGTTTTCTTCATGCCTTACTCCAAGTTAAAGCTAGAATGGTGATGAGTATTCTCTTTGTTATGGATAAGCAGTAATACATATTACTTATTAAAACCCTCTTGTTTTATTTTGGCTTTATGTTCCTGTTGATTTTAGAAGGTGTTTTGTTTTGTCAAAGATTGAAATGATTTGCTGTGTGGCAGATGGAAATGTTTATTCATGTCGAGCAAACCAGTAAGGGTGCCTAGTAATTTTAATTTCCTCTGTAATGCTAATGGTGCATCTAAAGCAAAACTGGACAACACCAAAGGATGTGTTATGAGAAAGGATATTGAATAGGCAGAAAATGGCAAAAGGTGGGATAATGTAGAGAACTGATACAAGGATAGCTCAAAGGACAAGCCAAAGCTGATGCTTGAGATTGGCATCTTGAAAGAGAGGAAGTGATGTGAATGTCGGTGGAAGGAAGCAGAAGGGATGTGTGCATTAGTCTCTGTCTGCATAAGGGCAGAGATAATGTTCTTATCTCTGTTAAGAAGCGCAGGCTTAAAGGGGAGTGTTTTTGAGCAGCCTGCTATTGAAAGATGCCCCTCTTGGATACGTGTTTCAGGGGGATTGGATTAGATGATCTTTGGGTCCCCTCTAACCCAAACCATTCTATGGTATTATGAAATACATTGCCAGAGACATTGTGGTTGGGATTCAGGAGCAGACTTGGAAGTATTTTGGTATACAGCAATGGGAACTTATAATGATACTCTGCAAAGGCGACTACTCATTAAGAAATACTCTGGTTTTACCCAGAGAAAATGGAATCCTGATTAATAATCAAGAACATGATGAATGAGAGAGAAATCCTTTTAAAAAGAAAGGCATCTATTAAGAACAGTCAAAAGTGTTTAACAATGGAAGGTTACCAAAGAAGAATGGTTAAATGTAGTCCTGTAGATGAGTAGTAATAATTGGTTGTCATGCTAAAGCATCATGTGAAATTTTTTTTAATGTACGTAGATTCTTTGTTGTATCATCATGATTATATTTGTGAATATAATGAGTACAAGGTGATGGAAACAGCAGTACAAAAGAAAACTGGGGAGAGGAGTTGAATGCAAGTTGAGCAGAAAGGAAAATACTCACAAGTTTTGAGATCTAGTGAGGAACCCTGAGAAAAGCAACTGGGTTCTGAAAAGGAAGCTAGAGAAAAAGGGGAGTAAAGGCAACAAAAGGAAGCTGGAGGAGGAACAGGAAGCTTCAGATGGCTGATAGAGGGTGAGAGGAGAGAGAAGTGCCTGGTATGTATGGGGTGTGGCAGTGGAAGGAGGAGTTATTGATAATGAGTAAACAAGAAGAAGCACAATCCTTGTAATTGTGTTTCTCCTGTTCCTCACTGTCATCCTACATCCTCATCTCCCTTGTCCCAAGAACATGTGTGCTTTTAGAAGTTTTCTGCTGAAAAACTGTTGTTTGTAATAACTGGGAAAATCTAAAGAAACTGAGCTGTACTTGATTGCTAGTGCAGACCATGATCAAACATGGTTACAAACATAAAACTGAGCTTGTCCTGGAATGCCTTAAATATGTGGAGGTAACAAAAACCCAAGAAAACATTTGCTCTTTGTTGTTTGATTCACTCTGGCTTTGCTCTTCCTTCAGAACAGTACAAATCTGTAGCAAATGTTAAAAAGCAGAAATGGAACAATTAAAAAATATACCAAATAGATTGGAGGGGGTAAGACTAATATGAAGAACTGTTTTAAGGCAAAATATACTGATATAGTGGAATCGAATGATCCAGCCTCTTTTAAATATAGTTGTTTGCACCAAGCTGTAGTTGGGATGATAAATTAAGGTCATATCCCTAACTTCCTAGCAATTCTTTGCAAGAAATTAATTCCCATTTTCCACACTCAAAAACATAGCTATGATCAAGTGCTGTGCATGACATAAGAAACAACTGAACAGCAAATAACTTGAATTGTGTAAGAAAGCTTTAAATCTTTTGTTTTTGCTTGTTATAATACAAAAGTAATGATTACAAGAAATCATGTTGAGTGGGGAAAAGGTTTGTTGTTTTTATGACAATTCTTCAGTTTTAAACTAATTGCACCCCTTCAAAAAAGATTTTAAAATAGATTTAAAATAATATGCTGCTAAAGTGGCTCAATCAGAGATGAAAAATGTGTCAATGAACACCTTTACAGGGAAGATCTGCATTTTACATTCAAAAATAATTTTGTGTGGTGTTGTTCTAGGTTGTGGAAAATATTAACATAGAGAAAGTTAAAACATAAACAGGACTTCTATGAAAAAAAAAGTAAGAGGTATTGTTAAGTTCTTCTATGTGCACCTAAACTTTGACTTTGAGGATTTTTTTCCTGTTCATTTAATGTTAAAATCTTACTGAGATGTAAGTACACCTAAAGCAGTCATGAAACACGGGAAAAAGCCTAATGTTTCCATAATGATAAAAAGCTTCCTGATTAATCTGATTTGGAGTAAAGTTGTCAGTTTTTCAGTTACGTTCTGTCAAACTTTATAGATGACTAATACATATGTAGCCAGCTACCTTAATCACTTAAAAATTAACAGTGAAGAAAATTGGGATTTGTTTGACTATCATGAAAACTTTACATAGTGGCAGAGCACACATGTAATCAACTGAAGAAGGTTTCAGGTCTACTTGCCATAAGGCTGTAACACTATTAATGTAATTTTGGGGAAATCCATTTACTTCTAAGAGTATTGGAATTTCCCAAGACCGTTGTTCATCACTATATATGTTCCTTGTTTTTAAGAACTATTAGTTTGGCTTCAAATCCCATGGTAAAATAATGTATTGGATAAAAGGCCCTAACTAGATGAACCAGAGCATTGTTATGGGAACTTCCTTTTATAATTTTAGACTAGGTTTGCATTTATCTTTTTATTTTAAATCACATGAAATACTATTTCTGCAGTCAATTAATCCAAAAGGTTGTATAATCAGCATATATGTATACATATATGCACTTAAATAACAAGGTCTTCTTTTTTTTGTATGTGTGTGCAACAAAAAAGGTTTGAGGTAACAATGAAACTGAAAAAAAAGTGTTTTTCAAGAACACTTGTATCTCTCTTCTTTCAATAGCTTGATAAACTGTAGAATTAAATGCAGCTAGAACACTATTTGATTTCTGTTTAATTGTAAGTAGCTCTCACAATAAGTCAGCTCTCATAGAAAACATACTGAAAAACCAGTCAGTAGCTTTGGATGGCTTTTTCTCTTTTAAATTAAAGGCAATGTAAAACACATTTTCCCC
Source organism: Alaudala cheleensis (assembly GCA_013398995.1). NCBI lineage: Eukaryota > Metazoa > Chordata > Aves > Passeriformes > Alaudidae > Alaudala > Alaudala cheleensis. The sequence goes on from VWYE01012408.1 coordinate 813,254, forward strand.
ATTACTCTGTTACTTCTATGCATTTGCCATATTTGGTTTAGTTTACTGATTACTTTTTTTCCTCAGCCTTTTTTTCCTTTGCTTTATTTCAGCTATTAAACTAACTAGCATAGCTAAAATACTAATACTTGTTTAAAGTTACATGGCCATTACAACATTGAAGACCAGAGCATTTCTGAGGCAGTGTAGACAACACAGCTTCTCAGAAATATTTGTTCCACAAACTTAGGTACAAACCTATGTTAAAATCATCAGATAATCATCATAAAATGGCTTGGGTTGGTTCCAACCTCTTTGCTGTGGACAGGGATGCCACCCTCTAGACCAGGTTGCTCAAAGACCCGACCAACCAACCCAGCCTTGAAGGCTTCCAGGGATGGAGCATCCACAGCTTCTCTGGGCAACCTGTTTCAGTGTCTCACCACTTTCACAGTAGAGAATTTCTTTTAATATCTAATGTAAACCTACTCTCTTTCGGTTTGGCTCCATTCCCCCTTGTTCTCTCACTACATACTATTGTAAAAAGTCCCTCCCCATCCTTCTTCTGGGCTCCCTTTAGGTACTGAAAGGCTGCAATTAGGATCATTGTTGAGCCTTCTCTTCTGCAAAGAGAAGGCTGACCAAATTAAATTCTTTCAGCCTTTCCTCATAGGAGAGGCCCTATCCCTCTAATCAAATTGGTGGCCTCCTCTGGACTTGCTCCTGCAGGTCCATGTCCTTCCTGTGCTGGGACCCCAGAGCTGGATGCAGCCCTGCAGGTGGGGTCTCAGCAGAGCAGAGGGGCAGAATCCCCTCCCTGGCCTTGCTGTCCACAGGGCTCTGGATGCAGCCCAGGAGATGTTTGGCTCTCTGGGCTGTGAGTGCCCATGGCTGGGGCATGTCCAGCCTCTCCTCCAGCAGCATCACCAAGTCCTCCTTGGCAGGGCTGCTCTTGATCTGTTCATCCCTCAGCCTGTGCTGATACTGGGGGTTGTCCTGACCCAGATTCAGCACCCTGTGTTTGATCTCATTAAACGTCATATGATTTTCATGTGCCCACTTCTCAAATTTGTCCAGGCCCCTCTGGATGCCATCCTGTCTCTTGGGAGTTTTAACTGCACCACTCAACTTGATGTCATCCTCAGATTTGCTGAGCATGTATTTAAACCCTTCACCCTGTCATTAATGAGGATATTAAGTAACACTGGCACCGATACAGACCCCTGAAGGGCACCACTTGTCATTGATGTCTGGTGGGCATCTAAGCCACTGACCACTACCCTCTCTATGTGACTTTCCAGCCAATTCCTTATCCACTGAGCAATCCACTCATCAAATCAGGGTCTCTGCAATTTAGAGAAGAGATGTGAGGGACTGTGTCTGACTCTTCCCTTGACCACCGATGTAGTCATTCCATCATAGAAGGCTACTAGGTTATTTAGGCAAGACTTTCCCTTGATGAAGGCAAGCTGGCTGTCTCAAATCTCAGTCTTCTCCTCATCTGTTGTCACCAGACTTCCATAAGAGTGTATGTGAATTCCATGTTATAACTAGTTAAAAATACTGTAACATGCTATTGCAAATTGTTATTTGGTATATAAATTCTGTTATCAATTTGCCAGGGCTGAAATCCATTACAATTAAGTAGATGTGGTTTCTGAATTCAGCCTATACTTCCTGATGCAGAGGGTCAGACAAGTAATGTTACAAAAGGATATTTTTCTCTTTTGGTACATTGGCTATATGATAAAGGACTAAGTTGCATGGCTATCCTTCTGTGTAAGGGAACAGAGCTATTCTTTTGTCCAGTCTGAAGGGGAAATGAAATATTGCTGAAGACTAGGATTTGCCTAATCTGTGGCAAGTATCATCAGATGAGCACTGGCAGTCACTTTATGATGATTAAAATTTTCTCCTTGGTTGCAAAACTAAATAAAATGGATTAGTGTGCACCAGCAGGAGACCAAAGAATATGTCTGCAATTCATTAATGTGCCTTGTAGCTGACACTGTAATGTTTAGAACTCCAAGCACTTAAAAGCAAGTGATTGATCATAATGCATTTAGCTTGCAATAGCTGATCATGCAGGAAATGCACAGTGTTCATAAAGAAAACAGTTTTGGCATTCATGGATTTCTGTAGTTACTCAGTGGCGATTTTCAAGATTGCGTGGTCTTCAATCTCTGTTGGAATTCATCAGAGTAAGGATCATTGCGACTTTTTGAAAATACCCAGAATTTGTAGTACCCCCTCCCTTTTTTCCTCTTCAAGCTTTTTCAGCTCCCACCTCTTTTTACACAAATGCTTAATTCAAAAATAGACACTTGCTCCAAAACTATTCTTTTGTCCACAGCGTGGGCTGGAAATGGGAACAGAAGCTTTGATGGCAGTGCAGAGAGAGCAGGTTGGAGTTGCTTTTGGACTACTGAAATAATTAGGCCATTGGAGTTTTCATTAGTTATGAAAAATGAATGGTTTAAAATAATAGAGATGATCCTTAAAATACTAATATCTTTAATGTCATTGTAGCTCAAGTGACATTTTAATATTTTTGTGCCATAGATATTTTATTTTTCTTCATCTGTGCTGGTTTCTTAATGTTGTTTGGAGCAGTATGGTATTGTTCAGTTAATAAACATTATTTTTTCTACTCCATTATCTTATATCTGCATATTTAATTCTAAATGAATGAACCATCCTTATAGCAAAAGGAAGAGAATTTATGATTTACAGCTTAGTATAAATGTGGGGAACACCCCAGTGTACTTTCTCAGCAATGATTTCTATCCCTAGTTAATAAATCGCTAGGCCAAAAAATTTGAACTTAATCAACTCAAACTGAATTCTTACTACATGAAACACTTCAACATCATGGTTATTAAATTAAATTCTCCCTTTTAAATATTTTGCATACAAAGTAAGATCTTTTTAGGGATGGTATGTTTAAATCTCATTCATTAAAAATCAGTATCTTAGAGATATTTCCAGAAAACTTCACTGAAAATTTACTTCCATCTTAGTATGTGGGTCAGGACCCCTCAGAGATTTGTGAGAATGATTGATAGATTGATTGATTGATCTAATGCTTTTAAAGAAACATGTGAAAAATCTTAAATGCAGTGAAGAGCAAGAAAAAAATCAAGTTTTTTTACATTCACTTAGGATGTAAGGTTGTCAAAACGCTTTGCTGTGGGCATCCAGAGAACCATTCGAACAGGCCTGGACAATGGTTGAAAGAAAAATATATTCAGGAAAATATATGGAAAGCTATTATTCAGGAAATAAATGTAGAAATAATCTTGCTAATAATCTTGCTTGTATTGTGAGTCATTCCTAGTGATGTACATAAGTATGTTTTGACATTTTAAACAACCTTTCCTGGTTTGCCTTGTTTTTCTTGTTTCTTTTTTTTTCCCTCTTGGTACACTTTTTTATTGTACTTCTATGGCATTTTCAGTAAAATTACTTTGAAAAAAAAGCTGAGCCAAATATGTAATGGCTGAAGAGTGTATTTTATTCATAAAGATAAATACTTTCTTTGTTGACTTTGCTTATTCTTTTGAGGATTTATTTAATTATTATAATAAATAGATTAAATGTCCATTTCTTGTTTTAGCTGAGTTAGGCTATTAAAAAAATAGTACAAAAAAACTCCTGCTGCTGTTTGTGGATATGACTCTATTTCAGTTATTGCAAAATAGTTTGTCTTGTATCAGCCAGTGTTTCCTAACTGCAGAGGTTTCTGTGCTCCGCAGGCAGGCAGAGAGGAGTCTGTATCCACTATCCTGCATTTGCCCACATTTATCCTTGTCTGTGGTTTAAGACTGGTATGCAGACCTATGTTAGAGTTACATGAGGGAGGTTTAAAAAGGTTTGAAGGAGAGTGCATTGGTGTAATAAATATGGCTTTGTGTCCTGCTTCCTGGTTCACAGTCAGCTTGTCTGGCACTTATTGGAGAGGCTCTGCAGGATGGGTATGTATGATGTTGTTTCCAGCCAAAGGCTGTTATTCCTTGCCATGGGGTCATAAAGAAGTTCAAAGGCAGCTAAAATGACAGCAGTCAGCAACAGCAGCTCAGTTCCTGCAACACAGGAGTAATTGCAGCCCATTATTACAATTGGCTCTCCCTTCTTTCCCCTGGAGGAACTGAGCAGCTGCCAGTTCACTGGGCTGCAAGAAAACTGATGAGACAGGAGATGGGGGTCATAACAAAAGTTGAGAAACTGATCAAGGCAAAATTCATTAGTCCTGAGTAGCTGTAAGAGAAGAGAAAGGAGGGTGTGCTGCGACTGGTCATCACCGGGGCCCATGTGGGAGATGGATTCTGACTTCCAG
>VWYE01012408.1:817575-840554 GCA_013398995.1 Alaudala cheleensis
TTTTTTTTTTTTGTGAAGAGAAGCAAGGGGAATTCTAAAATCTTTTATCCTTTTTTGTAAAAAACAAAGCAGCCACACAGCACAAGGCTGGAACCTCTTTATGGGACTTACCTAGAAAGGCTTTATTTCAGCCTGAATAAGTACATCAGTTGGTTTTTTGTGTGTGCTGCAGCTAAAAAGGGATGATCTACAACTTGTTTGGTTTTATTTAACAACAGTGTGCAGTTGGATGATGCTTAGGTACTTGCTTATGGTAAAAAAGTATAATTAGCAGTGTGGAACTTGTGTGTCTGTCTTTACTGGTGTTCTTGGCAATAAATGCTAATGTAAAAATGACAGCGTTACATGTAGGAATAAAATGGTTACATCTACACAAACTGTGTTCCAGACTTTTTCTTCATCTGTCTCTCACTAATGTGGTATGGAATATCAGAAACACATTTCTTAATATATGCAAATGGAGATGTAGAGGAATTTTACAGGGAGAAGAAAAAGTAAAGGTTAATAGAGTGCAGTGTAGATACAAAACCAGAGGATGTTATCACAGTTCTGTGTGATTCTGTGGTGCTGTTCAGGTCTTCTAATTGTGCAGGCCTTTTATCCTCACACCTAAATTGCAATTTCCTATACTGCATGTAGATCTATTTTAAAAGGAACCTGAAGAGGCATGCACAGGTTTTGTTGTAGCTGCTTGTCTTTTTAAATAGAAAAGTTAAAGATGCATTCCATTTTCAGTATTTATGGGGCCGTATAAGGAAAGCTGTTTCGTGTAGGATCTATACACAGATACCTGGGGTGAGTTTCCATCCCTTTGAATGTCAGTTGGAGCTTTGCCATTCATGGCAATTGCCGGTTTTTCCTTTTAGTGCAGTATTTTGTTTCATTCCTGAATTCTTTTTCATCCTAGTTTCTTAAATGATATGTTCATGCTGAGAAAATATACCTTCTTGTAACTTCAGTGTGTTTCCAGACTGCAGCTGCCCATTCCTACTAATATAGAAGGGTTTTTTGATAGATTTCCTGTTCTTAAAAATCATTTTAGCATGTTACAACCCTCCCTACCAACAAATGATACAAAATGCTGCTGCTGGGTTTCTGAATATCCTAAATTGGAGTGATTTTGTAATTCTTGTTCTATTTTTACTTTTTGTGAAATTCTCTTTAATGTGTTATGTTGATCAAGTCTTTGCAATTTTGATGAAACTTGTTTGTGATGAGATGCATCTGCATAGTTTCAATTATGAGCCAGAACAGCATTTTTAAACACTGTGCTTCCCCATGACTTGAAGTGGGTTCAGTTTGCTGCTGTCTAGGTCAGGATGTTGCTGTAGGATCAGCCTGTAAGTCTGTGCTTCCCTGTTTGCTTTGGTCACTTTCCATGAACAAATTGCCACTACAGGTGCTGCTCTTCCCTAATCACTGATTTGAAGGCATCTTGACCAACCTGAATATAGTAATATGTGTTTCAGATTTTTCTCTTTTTTTTCTTTTTTTTTTTTTTAAATCACTGCATGATTTTGAAGGCTATTGTAGCACAACATTAAGGAAAAAAATAAGTTGTAATCTCGGCCTGTTGCTCCTACCCAAGAATGTGCTGAGGCACAAGTTAATGTTACTGTTGACAAATTTTGGTTTTTTTTTGGTTTCTCATTAAACTCAGGTGAGAGATTTATTTCTTACTTGTAAGGATTTGGGCATGAGTAGAGACTTGAGAAATGAAAAGAATGTAGTAGACAGGTGGAATCAGTATGCTACAAAGGAGCCATGTATCTGTAGATTACTGTGGGTCCTAAAAGACCTTCCTGTATTTTTCAGTGGGTGACAACAGGAAGCTTAATGAAAAAAAGCTGAAGATAAATGTGTAAATGTAGATAATTTGTAAAATATTTAATTTTTACTATTCTTCTTATTAACCAACCATCTAGATAGTAACAGAGTATAAAGGTTATCTGAAAGGTATTTGTGGAGGACATTTTTCAAGGATATTGGTTTGTTTCTAACTTCTAATCTGTTGAAGTACATTTTTTAAAGAATGATTGCTCCATATTTTTACAGGTAATTTGTCCTTTTCTGTTAGATATTAGCCTTTGCTCCTCATTAGCAGAAAACAATTTCATTGAAAGCTTGAGTTTATTTTTACATAAGGTGCTTCTAGCTCATACTTTGTGATGGGAGGCAATATTCACTAACAAATTAGATTACATTCCTTATGACAAAGACATTTTATTTGTTTGGAAGGGTATATTAATTCTACTCACAGAAACATGAGTATAGTGCAGCTATTTAAGAGGTGGATCCTTCTTTAGCTGTGATAGTTGTCCATCTTAGCTTTGATCATTGTAAAATCAAAATTTAAAGACAATTAACCACTAAACTCAAATGGGAATGGCTTTTACATAGACTCATAATAAATCTTATTTAAAATGGATTTACTAGGAATTCAGTAATCTAAGTATTTAATACTGTAACCATTCAGTATTTAAATTCTGAGAAGTAGATTGCTTGTTCGTAAACTGTATTGATTATTGAAACTCTCTTTTATATGTTTACTTTTATACTAACTATTTTTTATGTGAAATCACTACCTTCATGGCATAAAGGCTAGGCAAGTATGAAAGTGAATAGCTGCTAAGCAGTAGCTGTATGTGTATCCATAAGTGATTTTGCTTTACAAAAATTCAAAACAGTTTCTCTGCATTCATCTGCTGTTTTCATCTTCGTTTGTCACACAGAGAAAAATTAGTATGAGTGAATCTAAAACCATCAGAAAAAAATACTTTCTTTATAAACAAAAACAAAGAAACCAATCCCAACAAACAAACAAACCCTCAAACCCACTGCACTCTATTTTTGGCTGGGCTAAATGTAAGGAAGTTGTCTTCCCAGGAGAGGTAATGCTGAAATGACTGAGTTAGGAAAGATTCAGTTATAAAAAGCTGTGGTGCAGCGTTGCTGTTGTCATGGCATCAGCCCTCTCTTGGTCCATGCACAGAGGAATGTATGGCAAAACTGTTGGTGCTGCTGTCCCTTCACTGTTTTAGAATAAGTATTACAGAAGTGGGAGCAATTCACAAATCATAAATTGGTCTCTTTAGGTTTCTGTTTCTAGGCATTAGTGGAAAGCCTGTAATTTACATTGGCTTCTAGAAAATGTCTGAACCTCCCTGAAGTCTGACACAGTCTTCAAAGTTTATGAATATGTGTGCACACTCAAAATTTAGATCTATTAAATATTTATGTATTTCACAAGAAAAAACATTATCTTTTTGGTTCATGTTGTCCAAAAATTTCTGAATTTCAAATTTTAAACATATCTGAAATTTTATGGCATTTGATGTTTCTTTCCTGCAGAGGTGAACATTTATTACATAGATGGGAGTTCATGTCTGGCCAAAAGCTTTTGTGAGGGTCTGTATCCTCCTTTGCTTATTCTTTTACTTTTAAATTTAAGGTCATAACGTCAACTGTTAAAGTGAAACATTTTTCTTCAAGGCTCTCTAAACAGAAGGTGTTTAAAATCTCCCAAGATGGAAAATGTAGCACAGTACAGAGCTCTCCATGTGTCATTTAATTCATTCATTTATTCTTATAAGGTGTCTGGGCATGTGTGTTTTGTTGCAATATATACCATCTCAGAAGAGTAATTCAATTTAATAGGATCAGAAATCTAAACTCTTCATTTTATCAACATCAGCTGGAAAATCTCGTAGGGATCCAGTTATGATAAAATGGGGTATATTTGGAATATATTCAGACAGCCATAAATACATTTTTTTAAGATGTGAAAATGTCTATAAGAATTACTCCAATTTGTATGGTACTTTAAAAACTGTTGAAACTTTTTTAAAGTTAATTTCCCTTTGTAAATATTTTGAGTCATGCAGATTACTTGTAAATTAGGTTTGTGAGTAAAAAAGAGCTTTGGAAAATTTTCTCTATCAGGAAATTGGTAATTGAAATATTATTAATTATGTAAGTAATTAATTATTTCTACTTATGAAACATCACATCATACAATTAATTTTCGATTTATTAAAGAAGGAGGGAGTAAATAAAATGTCTTCATATTTACTGTGAGGAGCATTTGTCTTAACACCTTATTGTTTGTAATCAGTAACTAAAAGCACTGTGTTTGGTTAATGGTATTTTATTGTCAATATAATATTTGTTTATATTCATGGGCAAATTTTGGAGGAATGCAGACACTCCATTAATTGCAGGGTTTCTTGGTTCATTAGAGGAATTTTGCCAGTGGGGATGTAATAACAGTTTTCTCTCTTATCAAGTGACAACTGTACTAAAAGGCCTATGAAAAGGTTTGTCATTTCTGCGTGACAGCTCTTGTAGATTCTAAAGTATTGCAAAAATGCTCACAATTTGTCCATCCTGTAAGAGCTCAAACACTTTTTAATGTGTTTTTCTAGGTTATAAATACATAACAAAATCTTTGGTGTGTATGTAAAGCTTTGCTAAGAAGATGATAAAGATATGAATTCAGAAAATTATAGCTATATGTGGTATCTTACAATTCACAGATCCTTCTGGTCTCCAGAGAATGGGCTTGCTAAATCTAAGGAGGTTTTGTGAAGCACTTCCAAAGAAGAGTCCAGATCGCTTCTTAAAATTATAATAGTGATATCTATGTTGAAAAATGTCCTTATATGAACAGGAGCTGCTCTGCTTATTGCAGGCCAGTGTTTTAAAATGGTGTGTAAATTCGGTGACTACAGGAATACCTGTTTCACCAAAAGGAAAAAAAAAAGGTATAAGGGCTCAAACACTGAAGGGGAGGAAAACTGAGTCACTTCCATGTAATTTTAGAATTTGCATATGTTAAACTGGTATCCCTTTGGGATGAAAAAGATGTGAATTGAGTAGCAAGAAATGGGCTCTCAAATGGAATGAGTTTCTATGTGTCAGAAGTTGTGCATCTTAAGGGACATGATTGCCTCTTTAAATATGAGGCATGGATAGCTATTGGAATGAAAGTAAAGGTGAAAGCCTTGAATATAGTCTGTACTTGCTCCTGACAGGCTTTGACTTTTATTTACATGTCTATTTAGCTGTACCATCTTTATGTCATCTCATGATTTTTCATGAAGCAGCAGAAGTAATGATCATAGCCCAGGCAGCTGCAGTGGCTTCAGCCCCCTTAGCTAATAAGATGCTGATTTCTGAATGAGCTCCATGCTGCAGAGAAACCCTGCTGGAAGGGAGTTACTGTAATTGTTCAAATTGAAACTTTGCCTACACTTGTCTTTTTTGTGTGTGGTGGGAGAGTGGGCGACACAAAGCAGAAAGCAAGTTAGTCTCTCCTGCTTGGTACCTGTCAGGGTATTTGGGAAGATAGCAAGGAAGATTTGGTGTGCAGTATTAACAGCTTGCTTTTGATGCTTGCTTCTGTCTTATGTGCCTCAGATGTGATACTCTTGCTTTCCTAGTATGTTGAGTGACAAGAAAAGGAAAGCATGTGTCTGAAGATTGGAATATGGCCTGAATCACACCTTCTGTGATTCAGAAAGCTGAGCACTGAATTGTAGAATAGTTGAAGAATTCAGAATTCAGGAATGTAAATTCATATAGTACCTTTAAGTCAAGAAATCTAAAAACTTTAAACTGCTCTGTGTTAAAATGTACATCTTAATGTAGAATTCAGGTTCTTATATTGATGCAGCAACTTTCACGTGTTGTTTCTGAAGTACATAATTTCGATGCATACAAATTATTTGTAATGGCAAGGCATGGTTGCAGCGTGGATTGTTTCTTTGCCTTCCTTTTAGCATGTTTTAGTACAACTGAGAAACTTATAAATATTTGGAATTATGATCTTTTCTCTAGTCTCTGTTGTTTTCTTCTCTCTTTGTTTTTGAGGATTAAGAAATAGAAGCTTTGAATTTATGTGTTTATGTGTTTGTGGCTGTTGACTTCAAGCATCCCCTTCCAGATTGCATTATCTTGTCTCAGTTCACTGTGACCATACGCTAAAGCCTTTCCTTGCAGGACTGGACAGTAAAGAAGTGGGGAAATGTAGACTCTGTGTTCCCTGTTCTGATCTACTTTCCTTAAATCTTGCTAAGACCTGAAGATTCATTAGCTGCTATTATGTTGAAATCCAAGGATCTATCTAGAGTAAGAGCTTACTTGGGGTTACATGGGGAGACAGATGCCCCTCTGTTATGTAAACCTAATTTTTTTGAAGACCTTGGCTAAAAACCTTTGATAACATTACCTCAATTACAATTTGTACACCCCTCTTAATAATGGTAAAACTGGTCCTATTTCTAAGATCTTAATTTCACATGATTATAATATTGTGCAGTAGATACTATAATATACTATTTCTTTTCACAGGATCATTGCCTCTTTCAGCGCATTGTCTGTATATTAGTTGTTTGGTAATTTTAATTTCTTTTGATGATATAGCCCATGCCTTTTTTATAGCACACTGTTGCAAAGTGCCTTACATTCAAATTATTCCTTCATGGAAAAAAGAATATTCTTAAGGAGCAATGAGGAATTTATTTTTCATCAGTTCCTGTAAGGTAAATGAACATGCCTGTCTGTTCTTGTGACCACACAGTTCTGAGAAACACAATGAAGGATTCAAATATCCATAGATTTTGCATTCTCTGTTTTTCCAGTATTTTATGGGTCGTTGGGAGGGAATAGTTCTCTTTTTTTCTGTACCTGCTCAAAACACTGTGCTCATAGGTCTTGGCTGAAGTTCCAGTTGCTCAGCAGTTCTGCAAATCAAACCCTAGAGCATAAAGTCAGATACTAGAAAATGAAAAATGTGCTGTGAAATGACTGTATGCTAAGGCTTTGATTTACACTGAGTAGAAACTGGAAAAGGCAAAGATAAGAGCTAACTCTCCAGTATAGTATTCAGTCACTTACATTATGTGAACTTCCTCATAATGTTTTTGTATTTTGCAGCCCATAAAGGCAGGGAGCTTTCATCTTCATCTGTCCTAGATCCATCCCATACAGTAAGCAAGGCATGGGCTTGGTGGTGCATAATCAATGATATAAAATTGTATTGATATTGCAAAATACATACTCATAGCTGCTGAAGTCAGGATTCTGAATTGCTCCCGTAGTAAGTGGATAGAGAGATCTGTAACTTAAATGAGAAGCAACATCTAAGGTTGTAACTACCTTAGAGTGCTCATCAGGAATGCATTTTTTAAAGTAATCTCTTAGTTATTCCCACTTCTTATGTATTGGCTTTCATCATAGTGTCATCTCAAAGAACAGGTATTACATTTTTTAATAAAATAATGATGTGGAATGATACAGAGAGAAATGTACTCCAGCAGTACATCCAAAATACTCCACTGCAGACAAGCTTACTACATGGCACTGACTAAAGCTAGTCTAAGTGACCCCTGTCTTTTGCTGTCTTCCTTCTTTGTAACCTCCAAAATTTCGGATGCCAGGTTGTCATTGCAATTTTTTTTTTCAAAAATAGCATGAATAATTTTCAAGTGGTTCTCTTAATCGGGGAAAGAATTTTGCTTAGTTAAGTGAGAACTTAAAGCTGATGATGTGACTACCTCACATATCATAACAGATGAGCATGCAGCTACAGAGTGAACATGCAGACACAGCTGGAATTCTAGCATCTCCTTGCTCATCAGGGCTTGAGTTAGCAACCTTCATGCTCTTTTAACATTATTTTTTGAGTGTGTAATGACATACTGTATGCTTCACTGTGGTTTTATTTTGGGACCTCATTAGAAAACTGTAAGACAGAGTACATATGTGGTGGTTTGTATTACAATTCACAATATGTAACTATCACTGGAAATCTATATTAAAATATTTTGGGCTGTGATGAGGGATGTAGAGACGCCTGATGAAAAATAACTGGGGGTGCTAAGCTCAGTTCATATAGAAGGGGAGGAAATCAATATAAATTTGTGTAAACTTAATATCATCGAAGAAATTTCTGCATTACTAGTCATTCTTTCTCAAACTCTGTAATACATAAAAAGGTCTTAATTTTTCATTAATATGGAAGCCATTTTTTTTCCCCATATTTCTGTTGCAGAATTTAGCCCTCTTTAATATCTGGAAAGGCTGAAGTATAATGCCTCCAAATAATGAGGAGAGAAAAGAAACTATGAATGCTTCATCTGAATGATTCTAGTTACTGGCTTTTAATCTCTCTGGAATAATTTCCTTGTTTGGAAGGAATCAAATCCCATGGGATAAGAATGAAGGAAAAGATTAAAACATGCTAAATTGTTAAGGGAATTTTCAGATCTTGCAGGAATAGTGCAGTTGTCACAGACTTCGTGGTAACTTCCCCAAGGTAAATCTAAAGAGCTGTTGCAAATTAAATGGTAATTTCAAGGAACCATGTAATTTCCTATTTTGGAACTCTGATCAGAGATATTGTGATTAAAGGTCAAGAACTTTCTGTGTATGGGCAGAGGACAAGAGTAGTTTCAGAAATATGAATAATCTTTTTATAAATTAGTTTTAGGGTGGTATGAAAGAGCTGTTAAAAAGGAAACAAAAGAGTGTGCATTTATAAACACACACTTATACCTTTGTGTGTAAATATAACTTTATGTGTAGTATAAAGTTCTTGATCTGTTACCTCTTACCACTGTTGGAGCTTTATTTTATATGTCTATCTATATATCTGTATGTGTGCATGCACACACCTAAATACTGCATGTCCTCAAGATCAGAGAGCCAAAGACAAAAAAGCAAATACACCATGATCTCATAATTCACAGGAAGGAAACTGATGTGCAGTGAGAATACTCACTTGATGTAGAATTTTCAAAAGTGCTGTGTTCCCAGCATATATCAGTGCTATTTCTGTATGTCAGAGTTCTGTACTTCGGTATTTTTTTTTTTACTTCTAAATAAGCTACAAACATATATTTGTATATTAAGTGATATACTTACGTGTGTATATGCATTTGTGAGTATGTAGAAACATAGTCTCTTAAACTCATGTCAGAAATTTTCCTTTTTCTTTGCTGTTATCCACTTAGATCTCCACCAAAAAAGAAAGAGATGGATTGGTATTTCTAATATGAAAATAGTAAAATCTTAGTTAAGATTTTATTTTCAATTATTTTTACATGAGGAGTATGGGTAAAGTTATAACTGTGGCTGCATTTTTTTGGTTTCATTTCTCTGAGATGTTTTCCCGATGCAAAGTTTTTTTTTAATCAACTTTATACACTGGGGAGCTAATGTTAGATCCATGAAAGACAGTTCATCCAAAGATGTGATAGTAACTACTGAAACAGTAAATGTTGAGGAACACAAGCAGCATCTCTAGAACTCCTATGTTCAGATGAATTTTGGTTTGAATAAACCAATAAGAATGCCTGCCCTGCTGATACTGGAAAAAAAACAGGTGGAAGGGAAAAAATAGAAAGAACAATAATTATACTTTCTAGGTAAGAGAAGAGTTTTTAGAAGTGCCATTTTGTGGAGAAAGTGTGTTTACTACCTGAGTCACAAGGCTCAGCCTCTGATTACCAATTTACATGAAGAAAGATGCCCGAGTCTGTCTTTTAAAGACAACAGACTGAAAGTTAGGTGTCCAGTAGCTCTGAAAATTTCACTTGTTCAGATATAGTTGCATGATTTTATACATACATACTTAAGTGTTCCTTAACCTTGGTGGATATTTCTGTGTCTGTAAAACAGTGGTGGTATATTAGAAAAGGTGTGAGACTAATTTTGAATCTCCTTGAATTTCATCCAAAATAGAATTGAAGAAATGTTAGTAAAGCCTGTCACAGGGCAGGTTTTGCCTATGAAAAGACAATGCATAATAAAGAAGGCAATTTTGTATACTAGAGGCACTTAATAGATACATGTTAAAGGTATGTTTAAAAATAAAAGTGAAATAATTTCATGGTTTCTACAGATGACAGGTTTTTATATATTATGTCTTTTTCAGACAGGGGTGATAATGACAGCAACAGTCACACATTATAATCATTCACCCTTCAGGAAGGAACAACAGCAAATCAGAAAGCTAGTACTCATCTTAGTGTTTTTAGCTTTCAGTTAACTGTGCTGTTTAGTGAATACTTTAGATCTATTATTATAGCTATAAAGAATTTTTTGGGTTCTTTTAAACCTCTTATTGTCAAGTCATTTTCCAACCTTTCTTAGGATTCATGAAGATAGTGTAACTATTTAAGTTGTATCTATTTTTAAATTGAAAAAAAGAAAAACCCAAAAACCCAACCCTCATCTTTCTCTGTGCATTTCTGAATCTTAAAGTTTTCTTCCTTTGTCAGGAAGCCCAGCACAGTTAAATGTATCTGAAACAATGATGTTGCAGTGGGTAGAAGCAAGACAATTCTTATTCTGAAAAGATACTGCTTGCTTTTGCTGTCGATATTTTTTGTATGGTTCTTGAATAGCCCCATTGTCCTTCTGCACACTCAAAGTGAATGAATTCATCTTTCAAAGTGGAGCACTTCTTTCTTCCCTGTACCAATTCCCACTTCTGTTTCTGAAGTAGAGAAGAAGACTGCAACTCCTGAAAGCATATAATTCTGATCACTGAAAATTAGATTCTAGTGTACCTGTCACTCACAAAGCCAGCTTTATGGCAAGTGTTGTGCAGTTATCTTAAGGAGTTTGTTTGGACCATTATGGAAATAATTTCACTGTAATGTACCAATGAAGTTGCTTAATTTTCCACCATATTCTGTTCTGAAAAGTACATTCTAATTTCTTAACGTTTCTGACATTCCTCACACTGAAATTCAGTATTGTAAGTTCTCATGCCCTTGCTGAATGTAAAACATGAGTTACTCTTCCTTTAGTGGGATTGTTCAGACTCTGGGCATGTGTGCAAATTTTGGAGGGTTGGTGCTGCACGTAAAGGTAAAGACTTTCAAATTAATGCACTCTGTTTCTAGAGTGCTTTCTTGGTTCTGTATTAAATGTAGTTAAATGTAGTACAATGAAGTTTGGTGTCTGTTTCCGTTGACATTAATGTGTGTGTGCAATCTTCGTGTGGCAGGTTGCTTCCATGCAGCTGGCTCCATTTTGCACCAAGGAAAGGAGTTGCAACCATCTGTTTGAAGGCATAAGAAAGAAACTGAAAGGAATATAGAATAAATATTTTGAAGAAGGAACATAATGGAATAAATAGGTGCATAAAGTTTAGTTAGCGTTTCTTTTCTCTTATGTAATGAAATTCTCTGTTGACAGGGAAAAAATTGAAAATTCTTAGTTATCAGGTGGCAATACATATATATATATACACACAAAAGGACCTCCTTTTTTCACAACCACTATTTGGGAAATTTATGGAGTAAGATCTTCCAGAGACCTCAAAGCATGTTGTTGTTGTTGGGGTTTTAACTCTTTGAGGATGTGTCTGTCAGTGGCTAGTAAGTATAATTTCTTGGCTGCAACAGTTTGTTTAGGGGCTTTTAAGAGCTTAGATTTGGGGGAGCTTATTTGGGAATATGAGTATGTACCTCTTCTTATTTGCATTATTTTTATGACCCTCACCAGTGGCAAGTGCCTAAAGGGAAGCTGCTCTATAGGGGAATTTTGATCTGGCTCAATAAGGTAGTTATTATTTTGTTTATCTTTGTTAATCATTTACGTTCAGTGAACTTTAATCTGGACCTAAAAGTATATTGAACACCTTTTAACCATGGCTTCTGGTGGTTCTTCAACTGTTATTTAATAAATAAAGAATGCATTGCACTGTGCAGGTTCAAGGATGGGCTTGTTACCTCTGCTTTGAAAATCAGGATTTATTAAGGCAAATTATTTTAAATAATTTGAAATTTTGAATGGAAATTTTGAAATGGAAATTGCATCCAATTTTCGTCTCAGAAGCATAAACCCTTTAATGCTAGAAAGTTAATGGTTTTGGGGTTTTTTTGGTTAGGTTTCTTTTTTTCTTTCATTTCACTAATAGAAATAAAAAGTTTTGTATTTTTCAATCCTCAGTCTTTTTTTTTTTTTTTACTATTTCATGCTCCTCTTTTTCTCACTGGTGATGTGAAGTTAAGAATGCTTCACTGCTACAGAGGATGCTGTCAAGTTCACACTCAAAAAGAGATTATTCTGCCCACTCTTTTCCCATAGAGGGTGAATTAGGGACTGTGTAGGCTTAACAGATCTCCCTGCTCTCTTCTGAGGCAGGTGTGTCAGTATGAAACCCCTTGATTTATAGGAGAATGGAGTAGGGGCTGAAGGTGAGGGGAGGAATTAAAAATGTCTAGCTTACGGATAAGAGGGTAGAAGAAAAGTAGAAATACTTGAAAATATTTCTGTTTTTTCTATTTTCTAAAATAAATTATATGAGGAGTGGCTAAGCCAGGTTAGTTATTAAAAGCCTTCTACTGTTTATAAAGGTTTGTGTCGGAATACACACCTGGTTCCCCACTGTTACTGTCAAAGGTAATAGCATGTGATAAAAAGAAGTCTGGCAAGGAAACATCAGCTAACTTACCTCACCATATATTTAATTAGTGGGAGTTCTGTCATTCTAAAATCTCATCTTATAGTGGGCATTATTATGCTTTTTGAGCAGTATTCTATTCAATGCCTCATGTGATACAATTGATACTTCTGCTTGTGCATAGACATTCACATATCTGTGTGTCTTTTGTTCTTTTGTCAGATTTATTTTGTTCAATCCTGGCGAAAATGATATTTTTATTTGCTCATACCTGCAATAGGGAAGTAAAACTACGAGAGTTTTGTGAAATATTTTCTCCATGTAGGCATTAGTGCTCAAAAACTTGTGAATCTTACAAAGAGAAACTTGTCAGTGATGCAGGTTTAAATATGTATTATCTAGAAAAACAATCCTCTCTTCAGAGACAGGCAACTCTGAAGCTTTTACCCTTCAATGCTTTTATTTTTGTCAGTCTGTACCCAACTACTTGTTACCTGAGAGGTAACAGTGAACATGCAAATGGTAAGATATGTGAATTTGACTTTTTGCTTGGGTGCTATAGTTTGTTTTTGTTTCTGATTTATTTACTGTTTTCAAGAAGTATGCTAATATTCCCAGAAATTAAGCTTGTGGAAAACTTGAGATGAACATGTAAATAAATGTAAAGAAGGAAATGCTGATGGTATTCCACATAGATAAGAAATAACATATGTATTCATCTCCTTTTTCCAAAATCCATACATATGAGGAGCTCAGTGTGAGTTCACATTTTATTTCCCAATTCTGTCAATACAAAAGTTATTTTTATTTTTAGTACATTTTGCCATGCAGCAGAATAAGCCCCCAAACAATTTTGCTTGATTTCTTACAACTGAGTCACAACTATCCCTTTGTCTATTTTAGCTGCTGTACAAGATCTTTTTTCAAAGACATATTTAGTTCAGGTACTACATCAGAAGCTTGAGGAACCAAAGTTTTTAGAAAGAATTTTATACATATTTAATACATATTTTTAAACATATACACTCAGTTTTAAAGCCAGAAAAACTGCTGTCAGTGAGAAGGATTTTGATGTATAAAGTTTATTTAAACTTTATACAGTTTTTTAAGCTAGATCCTTCCATAATTTTGCATTCACATTTTAATGCAATCTATTATTTAAAATTTTTTTTATTCTTTCATTTATTAATAGTTTAAGCATGCATTTTTTCTCCTACCAACAATCAAGTGAGGTCATTCTAGCCATTGGAAACTTAGTGGTTGGACAAAATTTACTGGAGGTTTGTTTATCAATTAATAAATTAGAAGTCGCTTATATGTTATGGCAAAGATTACCAATCTTGGTTTTTTTGGACCATGATAAAATAATTCTTCTTCACATGTTTTATTCTTGAATGATAACCTCCTAAACTTTTAATATCTTTTTCCTAGGACTTTAAGACTGGATTTGGTATCACTTTAATCCCTATGAATGTGGCAAACGTAAAACAAGTGGATCGGGCTGCAAAACAATCTTTTGAAATAATTACTCCTTTTAAAAGCTTTAGGTAAGAACTTTAATATTTACTTTACAAAATATGCAATTTACTAAGGCACTAAAGAAATACTGGTTTCATGCTGCACTGCCATAGCTGGTTTGGATGAAAAAGTAATGTTTTTATTAAGGATGTTCAGCAATTTTTAGAAAAACAGGAGGATTTTCTTTGATTTGTTTAGTTGTGTGTTTCATCTGTTAGTTCCTGACTAGGCATATCATGCCCACAGGTTTGTACTTTTATGCAACCTTCTTTGCTTGTTCTGTGCAAGGGCAAAAGGAAAAAAAAGAGAAATTAATTCCTCCACTTTCACAAATTGACTTTATCCAAAAGAATAATAAACTTCAATAGTGAAATAATGCTGCATCCATTTAGTATTATGCATTTTATTTGAAAAGAAGCTTTCATGTGCTAGCCCTTGTAGAAATCCTTGGCTGAAAGCAGTTGAAAGTTTCACTTTGGTTGATTGCTGAGACTTGTAATGATTTTTGAGAAAATGAAAGTGCATGCTAATAAAAGCCTTTTGTTAAGTGTTGTAGTGTTTTTTAAATTAAATGTCATAATGAAGGAGAAAAAGAAATTTCTTTGTTCTGCTGGGCTTGTTAAATGTTAGCAAATACTTTCATTCTCAGTCAACCAGCAGGGTAAATTAGTCTTGATCAGAAATTTGAATCTGTTGCTAGTTGGTAGATAGCTAGTTCTTTGATTTTTTTTCTTAAGTTGATGTTTGTTTACTCTTTAATTTTTAAAAAGATAAATTTAAATGAAAAGCGAATTTTTTTTATTATCAGTAATTTTTAAAATTCTCAGTCTTTTTAAAATTCTAATTTAATTCTCCATGTTTCCTTATGTCATTCTATGCTTTTGTTAAAGTTCAGTCTTTAAGTTTGGTAATTGGTAACATAAAAGGATTGAAATTAACTCAGGGATGTTACATGAACGGTACAAAAGCTATGAGGATTATTCTAGAAGTGGCTTTGTTAAAAACGGTATTAAAACAGAGGGAGTTTCATTGACTAAAAATAAAAAATATTAAATTCCATCTTAGGATTTATAACTGTGTGGAGGAAGATTTTTCACTGTGATTTCAGGTGTAAATGTAATAAATAAGGAGACTACAGACCATGTTTAATTGGGCTTTAAAATAAAGATCAATAACACAGAAAAGTCAATTGTTTCAGCTTTACAGCAGAGTCAGAAAGAGAGAAACAAGACTGGATTGAAGCACTCCAGCAATCAATAGCAGAAACTCTATCTGATTATGAAGTAGCTGAGAAGATTTGGTTCAATGAGTCCAACAGGAGCTGCGCTGACTGTAAAGCTCCCAGTCCTGACTGGGCATCCATCAATCTCTGTGTTGTCATTTGTAAGAAGTGTGCAGGTAGAGTAATTAATGACAAGCTATGTGGGTTCTACAAAATGTCGTATTTGCATATCTATGTATGTCCTTGAATTGGTGTTTCGTTTTTTTTTTTTTTGTTTTTTTTTTTAATTTTTGAAGTGCTAGCCTTGTGGAAGTTTTGAAAAACAAAATGTGATCATAACTTTTTTTTATATACCAAGGGCATCCTTATTCTAAAGCACTTCCAAGCATAAATGGCACGTCTGGTGTGATTGAGTTCTCTTGGGTGAATCATCCTTCACAATTAGTGGAAATTAAGACACAATAACCCTTCATGGGAAAGGAATGGCTTTTGCAAGGCTAGATGCCAAAGAATAGCAATTTTTAGTGTATAAATTTTGGGTATTAATTTTGTTACATCTGCACATATTTTACTGCCCATAGGGATAGCTTTTTCAGATACTACTCAAAAAATAGTTGTCACTTTTTATATTGAAATATGTGCTTAAGTGGTAGATTTAAGGGAATAATCTATAATTCCAGGCTTTCTTTCAAACCAAACTCTCGCAGAAATAGTCTACATGAAACAGCCCACTTTGATTATTCATTGCTATCAAATGAAGTTAACTTTTTAAAAAAAATGGTTACATTTTTTATGCTTTTATCTAATATTCAAATGTCAAACCCAACTTTTTAAAAAAATAACAAGTAGACTAAATCTGGCTTCATCACATTTTTTTGTTATCTCAGCAGAAGAGAAACCTGTTTAAGTGTCTTAGTTAAGTAATGCCCTTGGATTTTCAGGACAGCACAGATCTTTAGGACCAAGAGATTCTAAGGTCCGGAGTCTAAAAATGGATGCCAGCATTTGGAGCAATGAACTTATTGAGGTATGTTGTGCTATTCTAACTCCTTTTTCTTTCTTGAAACCTGCTGTATGAAAAGGAGTTATTTACTGCCTTACTCACAAGAAAATTGACCATATAACTGCTAAACAATATGGTGATACAGTAAACTCAGTGTTTCTGTGCATCATTTGCCTCTGTGTAATTACAAATATTCATTTGTTTTGCTAAGAAAACATACAATTTCTCTTAGTATTTCTCCAAGCATCCAATATTTTTGGGGAAAAAGAAATAAAATGCTTCTGGAGAATGCTGATGAAGAAGAAAGGGGAAAAGGGAGGAAACTTGTCCCTACCAGCTTAGCTGCTTGGGATGTTAAAAAGTGGTGGTGGTTAAAAGTGGTCCTGATAGAGAGGGTTGGAGCCATCAGTGCTTTTTTAAAACACATGCTATTTTTCTCTAAGCTTTAATATTATCTAATATATAAAGAAGTGTTATAACTGATAACACTTGTAAAACTTAGCTGCTGTTGATGGTAAATGAGGACTGTGGGCTTTATTATTCATTTATGGATGACCATAGGTGTAGTAATGCAGTTTTGGACCAGGCAAATATTTTCTTTATAGAGAAAATATGTTTAATTTTACCATAAGACTTAAAAGGAAAGCACCCTGGAAAGTTCTCTACACTCTAAGCTATGATTGGCTCAGGGCCGGAGCAGAGATGTGGATAAGTCTCTGTCCCTGTCTGTCACAATGTAACTGTTCCTATTGGGCAGTCTGCCAAAGGACTGTCTCCACCATTAACCATTTAAATCTCTGCACAAAGCCATTCGAGGCTTTTTCGGGGTTGCTTTACGAGGTGCTACATCTCCGCACCTGTTACGGCTTATTCTTATTTTTATTGTATTGTTTATTATTTTCTCCTTCTAGTAAATCCTTTTTCTGTTACACGGCACCCTGGAGGAAGTGATCTTGCTTGTTAAGCCATCTCTGGAGGGCTGGCCCCACAGAGGTTGATGTGATCTCCACGTAGCTTATTCTACTCTGGCCACGTGTAGTGTTACATCACATAGGCAGTGACTGAGAGAGGCTTCTGTCTCCTGCAGGAAATTTTCTTTCAATAACTTTCTTTTTCAACATTTAACAGCTGAAAACTGTTTAGAGGCTAGCTTCATATCCTTCTATACTATTTTGCTAATTTATTCCCTGCACCTCATCCAGCTCTTTATTGTCATTGGAAATAAGAGGGCAAACAGTTTTTGGGCTGGAAATCTTCCTCCAGATGAAGAATTGCATAATGATGACCCTGCAGAAAAAAGGATAGCATTCATTACACAAAAATACAAAGAAGGAAAGTTCAGGAAAACACCTTTTCACTACAAAACCAAGGAACAGTTGAATAAGGTAATACTGCATTATTAAGCCCATATTATATTTTGGATTGTATTGTATTTGTGGACAATTTTGTTAAACTGGTAGAGAAATTACTCAGCATCCTGAGTGACATTCTGGCACAGATGAAGAAGGGTTATTTAGAAGTTTTGGCAGAAGTCATTGCATGACTACTTAGTTTATTGTTTTTCCTGTTAGTTTGTCTGAAGAAAGTTATTGTAGCTCTTCCTATGTTTTCTTTAGCCATCAAAATATGGATCTTTATTTTAATTCAACTGTATTCTAGGAATTCAAATTTCCACTTCACTTCTTTAGATTACTTCTTTATGTGTTTTGTTTTTATATCCCACATGACTGACATCTAACGTTCAAATACAATGGATGATTCATTGTTATCAATGGTGAAAATAGCTGATACACACCTACATAGTAGCTTGTAGCTTATTGGAAATGAAAAAACTAAAATTAATGATGGAAAATGACTGCTCTCTACTTTTACAAAAATAACAAATATTTTAGAGTTGTAAAATTGAGAATTTTAATTTTGAATATCTCTCTATATTTTGATGTCCATTTGATTGAATTCTAAGGTCTGGTGGTTTGAGTCATGATATTCCAGGGTTAATGAATACAGAAGAGTTTTAATGCATTATGCAATTTTAATGCTTTCAGTTACATCAGTCAAATTGTCTTAAAGGATATGCAGAGATTGTGGAGTTTGTTTTTTGTGGGGAAGGATATATATGTCAAATAATAATTTAAATACTGGGAAAAGTTATCATATTCTCTATAGAGACATGAAATTACCATGTAATAAGGCATTAATTGCCAAGTAATTCTAGAACTTTTACCGAACTGTGTTCTCTGTGACCCTGTGCCTCCTGGATGCTTACATGTTTGTTAGAGCAGCTAAATTTTATAGGAGCAATCTTGCTATTTTGAATGACTTTTGTTTTCATCATTTAAAAAAAACCTCAATAATTAATTAAATTACTTAAATAAATATTAAATCCAAATTCCTAAATAGAATAGGTTGCTGTAACTTTGTAGCTATTTTTGGTTTTAAGGTTTGTGACCAATCTAGTAAAAGAAAAAATAGTTTATCATGCTTGTCTTTGTGTACACAAAAATAAAAGGAGACTCATGTTTTAGGTTGTGGTGAGATGTTTAAATTTCAAGGAAGATGAACAAGTATCAAGATACATATTGATAAAAAGATTTCAAACTATCTTAATATGTATTAATAATCTTAATATATCTGATTTCCGATACTTATCAATGTTCATGGTCTAGCTATATCAGAGGTGAAAGTATTTGCATCTACATTGCATGTATTTGTTACTAGTAACTTTCCCATTTAAACAGATTTCCTATTTCCCCTCTCTGTGATAAGGCCCTTTGTGCTGCTGTGGTCAAGCAAGATGTGCTAGAAACTCTGATGTTACTCTTCAGTGGGGCTGATGCTATGTGTGCCACTGGAGACCCTGTGTACAGCACCCCGTACCTATTAGCCAAGAAAGCTGGGCAAAGACTGCAAATGGAATTCCTGTACCATAATAAGTTCTCAGGTATGATGCATTTCTTTCGTTTGATCTAATTTTATACTGTGAAGAAGAGAAGGAAATAGTTCAGAAGCGAAATTGGCTTTGCTTTGAAAAATAGTGGCATAGCACAGGGGCAGTTGTGATGGCACTAGCTGTATTTGATTAGTGCATAATTTCAATTGTGTGCAGATTTGCTATTTTGCTCAGACATCATGTTTAGGATTTATAAAACCCCCAGACAACACAGTGATAAGTCACAGATCTCATACTCTTAGTTATAGCTTAGGGAAAAACCCATTATCTTCTCTGCCAATATTATCAGTCTTTTACCAAAAAACAAATGGGTAACTAAATTTAACATATGTCTAAAAAGTTCATCTAACACTGTTTTCCTTTCTTACAGATTATTTAAATTGATATCTACTCCTATTGCACACAGACCTAGGGTTTTTTCACAAACTCTCATCCCAAAATGAAAAACTCACTTCTTGAACCTGCAGTATGATGTATCCCAGAAACCTCTTTTTCCCATCAAAGCTTCTGTTGCAGCTTGGAGCAAATGATAAACTTTGGCCTGGAAGCTAGCAGTTCTGTTTGAAGTGTGTGGCTGCTATAAGGCTCTTGAAAACAGAAAGCTGCTTTTAACAGTAAATATATTGAGGTGCATGAGTGCAACTGAGCTTTTCTTTTAAAAGCACAGGACAGTGTCTCAAAGCGTCAGGGGCTGAAGCTTCACGTGTAGATCTACACTGAAAAAAAAAAAAGAAAGCTATGTGGATGTAGTTCTGGACCAACTTTCCACTGGCTTCTGTCACTCTGCAAAGTAACACTTCATAGGCTGAACAAAAGAGGGTTTAGTGGGAAACACAGGAATGAATTGAGCCTTCCAAGGGCAAACACAGTGCCTTAACTTCTGCCTGAGTATTGCCCAGGCCAGTGCAATGCACTGGATCATAGGATGCTGAGCCCAGTCAGGTGCAGACATGTAGCTAGGGTGGTTTTTTTGCTCCCTATGGTCTCAGATGGTCCTAAGATTATGGAGAAGATTGCTTGTCTTGGCTCTGTTTTTTCAACTTTTGGCCCTCCAGCCAGGGCAGCACCGCCATTTTCTTATCTCTAGGGAAAGGGAGATAAGTGCATGTTGAGTGTGATTCCTAGAATCAGTGTCTGTCTGCTGCCAGAGTTGCTGGTAAATTCTACATAAGCTCTCAAGAGAAGCAATCTCCTTCTCTTGATGTTACAGAAGGGATGAAAATCGAAGTTTTGTATATCAGAAAACATTATTTTACATTACCTTGGCAGGCTGTGGTAGACAATGGCAATATTGTAACAAATGTGAACCAATTTTTTAAATGAGTATGTTTTCTAATTATAAAAATAAAACCAGTAAGTTTTCTCAGTGTTGCAGTAAAGATACTGCGGAGCAACTACATATTTACAGACGTGCATTTAGAAAGATGTGTGGAAACATGACTTTAACTGATACAACTGAAAATCTGTCTGCTATTTACTCCTTTGTCTTTGAATAGATTTCCCAAACTATGAACCTTGTTTTGAAAGTGGCTTCTCTGAAGATTTTTCACATTCCACCTTTCTTTGTGAATTCTTGTACAAAGTTTCTTCTAACGCGACTAAGCTTCCTACAGAGAAGAAATTAAAAGAAGGTATTTAAACTTTTAATTTATGTATTTGAATAACACATTAATATGTATGGTTTGGATGAATTTTATTCTTTTTAACTTCTTGCATTACTTTTTTTGAGATTAAAATGTCTTTGATATGACATGTCCTCTTTTGATTAAGTAGACCTCTTTCAGATAAAGCAAATACTGTTTGTCTTGATCTCTTCATTCAGTAGTTGACAGAGGAAAAGGACTGAACTTCTGAAAATTGTTAACACAATAATTGATAAAAAACAAATAGAAAGATTTCTTGCTTTAATTGTATTTAGATTAATGCCAAAAATTAATTTTCATCTAAAATGATTCTATTACAGAAATAATTTACAAGTAGCATTGACTTTTTAGTAGGGTATTTCTCTAAAGCTTACAAATTTACAAGATCTTCCAAGTAGAAATAAGCATCTACAACAACTCTATGACAACTTGAGCTTTTTGTATCACACTAGATATACACGGTCTCCTGTGCCTATCAGTCTTCAGTTTTTTTGGTTTTTTTTCTGAATGAGAGAGGTGTTATCAGATAATTTTTCTCTTTTTCTTCCCATTTGTCTTCCTATATTTTTCTTCCATCTAAACAAATATAATGGATTTTTAAAATCTGTGGTGATTTATTCTTGAATTTATTGCTCCTAAAATCCTCACATGGCATCCTGCACTGGTGTATACATATTTTTGTATGATTATGTCCATATTCTCATGGCATATGCCTTTAAGAGCTGTAGTGGACATTAATGCTAAAGCATAAAACTCCTGTTTAAATGTGCTTTTAAAGAATCTGTTTGTTAGTGTGGCTCCAAATTCTTGAAAGCGTTGGGTGATAACTGAGCTAATGCCTAATCACAGGCATTTCCCAGCAACTTGCAGTTCTTAACAAAGATGCCTGTTTTGACAGAGGACTGCTTCTGCATAGGATGCTATCTGGGATTGCTCTGAAATTGCACTGAGTTTATTTGGGAAACAATGTAATAACTGCAGACCTCATTGCTTCTTGCTCCAAGTTCATGGCTGATCTTTAGTGCTGTGGGTATCTGTACGTATTCATAAAGAAATTTATAAAAAACCCCAGAAGTCAGTCCTTAGCCAAGTGGAGAGCAGATACAAGCCAATCTCTTCCGACACAATGGCATATTACAAGTGCAGTATATTTGTAAATACCGGTATAAATTGAATGTTCGGCTGAAATTTCTCACGGAATGGCCTCTTGTAGTCCTTTTTAGGGGAGATGCACTGTGGCTGAGCATTGTTAATAGGATGTCTTAAAATTTATGAGGAAAGCCCTCAGGAAAGAAATTTTGACTGCCTTCTATTTCAAGTCTTTAGTGGACAGAAATGAACCTGCTTTGAAAGTTTGTATTTTGTTGCTTAGCATTGCACTTACAACATGATGGAACATACATCTGGAAAGGAACCAGATTTCTCTCAGCTCAGGTTTTGTTCTCTGAAATTGTGATTGTGTCTTGAAGATGGGTAGCAATGCTGTTGTTTGCTTTTTTGGAGGTGGGCTTTTTTATTTGATTTGTTTTTGTATTCATGTTGAATTACCCATGGGTTTGTCAGGACTGATATTTCTGGGATGGGCTCTTTACAGATACATAGGAAGATGGGTTTCCCTGACCATTTGCAGTTCAAGGAGACAAACAGAACAAGAAAGGGAGATTTAATGACATCCTCTCAAAACCAACAAAAATACCCCTGCAACTTTGAATGAGAAACTACTCTTGCCTTAGGGCTCTAATCTATCTCTGCCATGTTTAAGAAGCAGTATGACAGAAATACTTCTTGCTATTCAAAACATAAAATATATAATCTTTCTTTTTCTTTTCTTTCACTACATCCAGAACTGTTTCTAAATCTCTCTAACATGAAGTAATACTCATATCGCAAATTATTGTGAGTAAGTGGAAATATTGTTTTTCCTTCTTACTCTCTTTAGGAAGTGATTTGAGGGTTAGAGTACTAAAATGTGGGAGAAAATTTCAGTTCACTCCCCTGGCTGTTGATATTCAAATAAGGTCGTGTTACCTCAAAAATCTGATCTGACTATCTAGTTCTAGAGAACTCCTGTTAAAGCAGTTCTGACTTGCTGTGAACTAACTGAGGCTTCTGCAGGCCAGAGAGGGAGTGCTTTTCTCTTACATCATTTAGACAAATTTATGGGGGTTTTTTGGTTTTTTTTTGTTTGTTTGTTTGTTGGTTTGGTTTTGGCTTTTTTTTTTTTT